>JAMXBB010000003.1:66422442-67022442 GCA_024138015.1 Lumnitzera littorea | reverse complement strand
TTCCTTATACATTACTTCATTTAGACATTATCCTTTTTGTCTTTTTCCATTTTTAGGCAAGTTGCCATAATTTCTTAGGTATAAATACCTACTGTACGTATAGTCACAAGGGAGCATCATCATTTCATCTTATCTTTAATATACTGAATATTCTCCTTGTGAACATTGCTACGTTAGCTTATTTACTCTTCTTACTCTTATCCTAACTCTTAAGCAAGGTTAGGTGGCGAGTAATCTCACTGGACCACCTCATACATCATATCGAGTTATACCGTGAGTACTCGAAAGTTCCATCGGTGCATCATATCCTTTAGAGATATTTGTGGGTCTGCTTATCTTACTTTTATGTTCTTTTGCATGCATTCCATATCATTCTTCAAGTTTTTGGTAAGTTTAGACCCATCCCAGCGACCGACCTTATTTGTTCTTGGTCATAGTACACAACATACTGCTTAAAGAAACATGACTCTATCTAAGGATGATCTTTATAAGTGCAAGGCCATTACATCGAAATATCAAGTATCCATGAGGGACACAATGCCCTAGTGTCCTACAAGTGTAAGGTCATCATTAGGTGTAGGAAACATCGTTCATTTATGTTCATCTTCAGTAGACAAAGGATTACTAACAAGAAGGGTTAAACTTCACCTTATTTTTTTTACCAATAGGAGATGAGGAATCATCGCTTAGCATCATTCTTATCAATTGAAGATACAAAAATATCATTTTGCATCAAAGAGATTAAGTTTCTACTATAAGAAATGAGTTTCAATCAAGCATCTAACTAGTTCAAAGGAGGCCATCCCCTTAGAGAATCAATAAAGTTGCTAAACAAACAAATTTTTCCAAGACGACTTCCAATCATGCTTCATGTAGCAAGTTTAAGAATACGCTTCACATTAGCTTTCTAATCTTCATAAATTCAAGGTCATGCTTCATTTAGGAGTGCACTTCATGGCAGCTTTCTGTCCAGCTTTGAAAATTCAAAAGTGCACTTCATACTCTTCATAGTTTATTATTAAGATTTGGAAAAAAAAAAAACAAAACTAAAAATTTGAGAATTCCTCAAAAGTTCACTTGTATGTTCAATCAAGTTCAACTTCTTCTCCCCTAATTGATGATGTGTCATTATATGGCGGGGCAACAACTTAGATAAATTCATTGAAGTCATTAAAGTCACTTTGACTTCTTGAACAATTCCTTGGAAAATCCTCTGCAACTCAGCTTCAATAGAATCGCTTTGACATCTTAATGAGCTACTCATATGTTCAAATGACATGTAATGAAGAGATCACTTTAACTTTTCCAAGCATTGAGTTTATCATACTCTTAGGAGTACTGTTTCAACTAAGCGACAGTAACTAACTATGAGACTTCAATCATTGAAAAACATCAAGGAATGTAACCTGATTGCCTTATCCTTACATTGAAAGTATTTCTTGATCTTCATGATTGTAAGAACACTTTGTTGAAGGATGAGGTTGCTTCCACCTCTCCCTTTTGAAGATGGATATTTCAAGTCAAAAGTTCCTCATTGGAAGATAATGTGCTTAAACAATAGCAATTAGTTGTAAGATTGTTGTTTTGACCTATTGTAATAAAGATCGCTTTGATATTGATATTTGATATAATTGACCAAGAGATATAAAGGTTGCATCAACCCATAAGGCTGGAGTTTTAACTTTAAAGATGGATAGGTGCTCTTCCACTTCCCTCTTTATTTACTTTGCTTACGCTTACCTTAAATGGTTGACATTATAGAGTTACTTCAACTCCCATGAAGTGTAAGTATAGTAAGTTAAATGTCATCCATGTGCCTAGGATACATTGCTTCTACTAAGCGACAAAGAATGCTATAGAAGAAGTTGTTTGTGCTAACCTTGACAATTGCAAGATTACTTCAATCCTTATCAACTTAAAAAATTGCTTAAAAAAAAAAAGAATTGAAGGATAAGGTGTTACAACTACTAAGCTTACTGTGAATTCACTTTAAACCTTTATAGACTAAGTCTCTTAAACATCGTGATTCAGTGAAGATCGCATAAATGAACATTATGCCTACTACATTTTCATGATTGAATGCTTCTATCGAGTAACTACAACTATCATAATATGCTCGCTTCAATCTCTCATGGATGATGTTACTTCAAACTCGACTCTTCATAAAGGCATTGAGACTATCAAGCTTGCTATAGAGTTACTTCGACTCATCATTACTAAGATCATTTCAATCTCATGAATAATATTGCAGAAATAAGGATTGCCCACTGTATGCTCATGTGTGAATGCTTCTACCAAGGATTGTAGCTACTATGATATGATTGCTTTGATCTCTCACAAATGAGGTCCTTCAACCTTAAACTAAGCCTATTGTGGAGTTGTTTCGACTTGTTATAGCTGAGATTGTTTCAATTTCATGTATGATGTTGTAGAAAAGGGCATTACTTGCGATGTGTTTAAGAGCAAATGCTTCTACTAATCGACTGTAGCTACCGTAATATGGTCTTATAAATCTTTTACAAATGAGGTTACTTCAACCTTGACTCTACATGAAGGCACAATAGTTGCTAAGCCTATTATGAGTTGCTTTAACTCGTCACAATTGATATCACTTCAATCTCATATGTAATATTATAGAAATGGGCATTGCCTACCATGTACTCGAGAGCGAATGCTTCTACCAAGTGACTACTTCTATCGCGATATGATCCCTTCAATCTTTCACAAATGAGGTTGCTTCAACCTCGACTTTATACAAATGCATTACAATTGCTAAGCTTGCTATAAAATTACTTTAACTCATCACAAATGAGATCGCTTCAATCTCATACATGATTTGTAGAAATGGGCATCACCTGCCATGTACTCAAGAGCTAATGCTCCTACCGAACAACAATAGCTATCATGATATGATTGCTTTAATCATTCATGGATGAGGTTGCTTCAACCCTTAGTTCTGCAAAAATGGCGTTACGACTTCCAAGCCTACAATGGAGTTGCTTTGACTCATCATAATTGAGATCACTTCAATCTTGTAGATACCCTATTTTTACCCTTGTAAAACAAAATAATCAATTGGCTCAATAAAATGATAGACTTCATGTCATTTCTTTATCTAAGGTCAAAAATGGCATTTTTTTTAATGTACATGTGCTATTCGGTAGTTTTCAAGTTTTTGGAAAACATCAATTTTTCTAAATTCGATTTTAGTCCTATTTAATTATTCTCAAAAATATGATTTTAGAATGTTCAACTTTCAAGCAAACTGTGATTTTGATTTAAATTAATTGAATCGAGTGCAATATAAATTGGACCAAGTTGGATTAAAACTTGAAAAAAATATTAAATCAATTTTAGCATATGTGTATTCAAACTTTTTAATTTAAAAAAAAAAAGTCCATTTTTAGCTTGAACCAATTGTTGGTTCAAGCCATTGTAAAGTTAAAAGTATTTTGTTTGCAATCATATGCAGGTACAGACCAATTGACTTAGTAGATAAGTAAAAGCTTGTATTCCCTACAGAGGTCCGACTCTAACTACAACCTTGGAGCTTCTTTTTTTAAACAACTGCAGGTTACGTGAACTACACATGGTCTCCTTCTTGGCACTTGTTTGAAACAAGACAGTAACAACAACAATGGTAGACAGCAACAAGCTCTCAACGACAGCGACTTCTACACCCATAAATCCTTTCTTTTTTTTAACTTTTTTTTTTTTAAATCCAAATCAACATCCCAAATCATTTCCCACCATTATTATTCATTTTTAACCATTGATTTGAGGGTTAACACAAATTGTTAGAGTTTAGATTTTGAAATCCAGCAAACTTATCTCTTAAGCTTATTTGCACGCATTAATTCAAAAATTCGACACAGATTGAACTTTCATCTACAACTAACCTCGACATTTATCAATTTCTTCTTATAAACAAGCATTATATTGTTTCAATCATGGACTAAAGTTATAAATTTTAAACTCCATTGAATTTGATGACTGGATCTTCGATAACCCTAAGCTTATCCTTCATTGCTAAGTTTAGCTATAAATAAACGATATATTACCACTTTAAGGGGGACCATTCATTTTAGCATACACTTCCTGCCATTGTAAGTTTTCAACTTACTCGTACAAACTCGGAAATTGACCCCCATCATCCTCTTACTCATCTTCAAAACCATAGTCATCCACATTAAGTAGTAGTAAAGAAAGCACTCTACCACTTGAAAACTTAACACAATCATCCAAAAACACCAGTTTTGCTTAGTTCCCCTACCATCACAATCAACCTTAAACCATACCCAAAGCTTTTTGACAACCCTAGCAATTACTCGAAAGCATCAATTTGAACAACCAAACTACTTGAAAGCCAATCATCAGTCATCTACTAAACTATCCTTGCATGCTTTTACGATGACTTATAAATAGAGGGTAGCCTAAGTCATACATTGAAAATGGGGGAAGATCTGAGCTCAATTATAAGATCTAGCGACGAGGACATTGTGTTTAAGGGGAAGAGATTGTAAGATCCTATGATTAAGTGTCCCACATCTTGTCAACATAGGTTTGAAACTTTTGGATCAAGTGATTGAAATTGGCTCATTAGTGTTTATTGGGTTGACTATTTACTGCTTTTGGCCTAAAGTGTTACACTTACTATGTAATTTTGTTTTTTGTAAGTATAGAACTGAAAATGTATACATATCATGCGCCTTTAATTCACTCAATCACATTATAATATATAGTTTCGGAAGTACTTTTCATTTTTATATTCAATCTTTTTATGCTATCATTAATATATTTTTATAATTATTTTTTCAAATCATGATACCTTTTCATATTTAATTTCCATTATATCCATTATTTATTTACATTTTTAACATATCATATTTATTAGTAAATTTAGTGTAAAGGTGATTGCAATCACTATTTACAAGCCATCTATGTAGAATCATAAACCTATGTTTCTTCTTCTTCATCTTTTCCCCCCCTTTTGCTCTCTCTTATTTTTTTTCATTATATCCATTTCTTTCTTTTCATCATGTCAATAGTGATTGGTTTTGTTTTTTTACTTTATCAAGTTTTGTCACATCCTGACACAGCACAGGATGCACCATCACACAAGAATACCTATTGAAAACTTAACTTAACCTACTCATTTATCAAAAGACAACATTGTTTATATAATAAAAGAGTTTCTACATTGAAGTTCAGTTGGATTTCCTATTACAACTTATGTGTACGACATAATATTTACATCAAAACATGAACTAGCTTTTTCCTTTTCTTTATCATCTTTACAGTAATAGGATTCTTGATTTAGTACAAGCTCCATATAAAATTCATTGACTTCGACTCATGCTCTCAATATATATATATATCTCCCCTTAATATTGGGCCCTTCATGATATAGTTAACCTAAGGATAAAACATGTTATCCTCTTAGTAACTGAAGCTAAGTGAGAGTGAATAACATACAACACAATATAGACAATATGATAGATAATGTTGTATATTACAATCAAACCATTTCAATCATAACTTGCAGGTTCAACTTCACATATGCCTTCGTCCGACTAAGCATTTACTACTAGTAATGTAGCATGTTGTGCTCATGCACGTTGCATGCATCGGTAACAATATCCTATGCCTTCCAAACTTCTTTCAGTTAGTCGACATAGCCGAGCATTTAGATACAACATCTAGGAACTAAGGGCAACAAGGAGCTGCCTAGGAGTAGGACCCCTAACAAATTAGACTATATACTGTAGTCTACTATTATTAAAAAGGGCAACAAGGAGCTGCTTCGGAGTAGGACTCTCAACTTTACAAAATTAGACTATACACTATAGTTCATCAAATCAAAGTGGCAATATTGCCAAATTAGACCACATACTGTAGTCTACCAAATTTGACTATCGAAATAGTCAAAATGTTCAGGCAATGTAATTTATATGTTTCCAAAAACTGAGTTCATAAAGCTATGCTTTTTCCACGATCAATTGAAAGCATCATTCTGAAAGTTGTGACCCATAGGTCCTTTTTTGTGCCATGCCATACCATGATATGTAATAGTAACTCAAGAATATTAATCAGTACAATGAATCTTCCAGTTTTATTTAACTTAGTGATCTGATTCTAGTTTTCGAACTCTCCCTAGCGAAATTTTAGTATTTTACTTAGGATTCACTTAGGTGGACACCTAGAAAATTAAGTTAGTAATCACTCAACTTTCTTAGTTAGCACAATCATTCATAAACACAAATCACTACCCAACATGGCAACATAATAGTTTAACTAGAATACAGTTATTGTCATTCAAAATTAATACATCAGCATCCATTATAGTAGCATATCAATTTACCCAAGATATACCCATATTCAATCAACATAACATCAAACAACACACCATGTTATGAGTAGCAATATATCTACAAGCATATCAATTCACCCAAGATATACTCATATTCAATCAACACAACATCAAATAGCACATTATGTTATGAGTAGCAATATATCCACTCCAAGTATGGGTTAGATACACTTACCTAGGCTTAGTAATAATGCAAAATCCTAAACTTCATGATGTGGTCCTTCCTTACTTATCACATATATGAAAATATGACATAGTCTTCAAATCAAGTATAGGTCGAACTTGAATTATTATAAGCTTTCATTTCTGTGTTTTTAAATTTCATTTGATCATATCTTACCCATTTTTTATCGTATTTCGAAAAACTTTATATCGTCATGATCATTATTTTAGGTACAATTAATATATATTAAGAAACAAGATTGATCAATATTTTTATAAACCCAAAAATATCCTTTCGTATTACAACTTGACCATATGTCATTATAAATTCATAATTAACCGAAATAAACCCTAAATATAAATTAAAAATTCTAAATTTCTTCATTTCCCAAGCTAGTCAGCATTCATTATGTACCTAAAAATACTAATCCTTTGTATTTTTAACAAATATCACATTAGTACTAATTATTATATCATATATTAGGCTAATATATAGGTTTATATTATGAAAATACATAATAAATAGTATACGAGCCCAACTAATTTCACGAAAAATCCTATAAACTCAAAAAAATATGTATTTTAATTATCAACCATCAATTACACTAAACTAGCTATTATCTATTTTTACAAAAATAGTAGTTTTAGCTCGAAATTGCGCAAAATTAGGGAAAATAGACAAATTTAAGTGTGAGATAAAAATTAAGCATTCCAAATATTATTATAAACATCTAAAAATCAAAACATGTAGGGCTCATTCATTAATTTTATTCAAAACTAATTATTTCAATAATTCAGCAAAACTGATAGTTTTATTCAAAATAATTATAAAAATTAATAAAAACACTTAATTTCAAAAATTCTTGTCACCAAAATTAAATATATATATATATATATTAGGTGTATTATGTACAAAAAATTGAGCTTGAAACAACATTATCTGATATTTATAAAAATTCATTCTATTTTTGCCCAAACAGGGATTTTTCTTAAGGAACCCATATTTTTACTAATTATTTAATTAAAATAAAATTAATTTATTAATCTACACCTAAAATAATCCCAAAAAACCAAATTTCACAACAAATTTAACAAATTACGAGCAGAAAATTAATTCACCTGAACCAACCTTCAACTTACCTTCACACCTTGTTCGAAAACCCTCTCTGGCCACCCTTTATTGGATCTCCAAGCCCTACAAAGTTAGGTTATAAATAGCCTATTGAATCACCTTAGACCCATTCCGACCCCATTTCTTATTCTATTTTAATTTTAATTTTTTCTGATTTTCTAAAATTATGTTCTTATGTTTTTAGGTTGCTAAAATATTACAAATGAGGTTTAGTATCCTATTTATAGGCTTTAGGATTTTTTTTGTATGAAAAAGTAAAATTACACGTATCAATTTCATGTTTTCTTAGGCATCATGTGTCATTCTCTTTTTAACCAAATGTTGACTCATCATTTGCAATCAATCCTAGCTTGACACATTATTTGGTGATTCACCCATTCAATTTTTTTATTAATTTTCCATGATTTTACATTATCTTACCTAATTTTAATAATTTATTATTATTATTATATGTATATATTTAATACATATAATGCATATCACATGTAAATACATATATATTATATATAACTCAATTTTATTTATTATTTTTGAAAGTTAATTAACTTATTTCTAATATCTTATTATATCTAAAAGTTTTAATTTTAAAACCATTGGCTTTATCGATAAATTAACGTTTTTCTCAAATTAATACTTTTATATAATTAATTTTGAAAAATTAACTTTACTTAAATTACTTCGTCTAACTTTTCTAATTTTACTATGGAGATTGAAATAAAACTAATAACTTAATCCAATGCCCTAAATTTAGGAGCTCGGATTCTAAGATTATTGAATTAGCTCGAAATCCTAAAGTATTACAAGTTTCGTCATATACGATTATAGATTATCTTTACCTCATTGTGGTACCATTTTTAGGTACTTATTTGTTTCGGTATTACATCATTTTAATTTATTTGTCTTTATTATAAGTATAGGGAAGAATTGGGAAGTTAGTTTTTTTTTTCTCATGCTGTAAATGCTTAAGGATTAGGGTTTTAAAGGTTTGATGCAATACAAGTGCACAATTGAAAAAAAGGTAATTACTATCTATTTGTTCTTAGTGTTTTATTTTTATCCATGAATCATAAGTTTATACAATTGTAGCGACCCTAATAAGGGCCTAGTAGTATTGCCTAAAATTTCCATATCACGTGTGCACCCATGATAAGAAAATCGCCTTGCAAGTCAGAGATTGCAAGACTCTAAATAGTTGTTTGCTAGAGTCTTCAATTTTAGTTCATTGACTCATTATATAATATATATAATTATGGATATCCAATTTTTCCACAATTCCTTAGAACCGCAGAGAATCGGTATCCCCTACTAAAATAATGAAATAGGATAGACAATTTTAGAAAATTCTAAACTTACTAAAGATAGTAAACTTAAATGAGACATTAGTCATTTTTTCAGAGCATTCCGAATTAACTACACAAGCTTTTCATCATACTGATTCAGTGGTAGTACTCTGCGCTCGATTCCTATCCCAGTCCCAACTATCGATCAACCTGCAAGGAAAAGAACTGTTGGGGTGTAAGCTTACGTTTAGTGAGATAATTACTCTCGTCAATACCACATAGTAGAAATTTATTATATGCACAATCATATGAATGCATGAACAATCAGTATGCCAAAAACGCATGCAGTGACCTAGGAAATGCATACGACTCAGAATTACGCCCCCTGAAGTCGGGGTTTGGAGATAATTAACCGACCCAAACCAAAATCCAGGTTCTAGACCTTGGGTTTTAATTCATTAGCACTATTGTGCTTAAGTCAAAACAAAACTATGTATATATATACATATATATACTTTCATTACCGAATCATATTTTCAAAATCCCAAGTCTAGCGGTGTGGTGGCCTCCATAATCCACAATCACACGCCCTAAGCAAAAGCCACAAGACTCGGCCCCTCGCCGACGGTTGGCGTCTCCCGGTGCCTAGTAAGCCCATCAGCTTAAGACAAAGACTCAATACATATGATGGCGTAGCTAGTGCCCAATCCTGCAGGAAACTCGTATTCCTGTGAGTCCCCTCTCATCTTCTGCGTGAAGCGGCAGTCGGTGTTATCCGTATGCAATATGGGAAATGCATGATTCATTTTGAGTTCTCAATCGTATAAGTGATTAACTTGATTTTTAGAGTAACCAAACAATTTCATTCCATACAATTCACATATATATATGCATTACAAACAATTCCCATTATTATATATATTTAAAAGAAAATCATCGCATTCATCCATAAATTCAAACACATGAATCTCCCATATCCCACAAGCATCCAAATTTATATATATAGTTTAGGTGCATCTATTCTACAAGTACAATCAAGTAAAGAGTCATCGGGAATTTACTCACTCTGCCATATGGGTCAGTCAAAGTAATCCGGACGTAAGTCGTCTCCGTAAATAGTGTCCCCTGGTCATTGAAATAATTTTTATAAGGAATTGAAGCAAACTTAAGAAACTAAGTAAATTTTCCTTAAGTTATACTCTTGATTAGTTTTCTAAATTTTTCTCGGTTTTTACCTTAAGTTTAATCGCGTATAACTTTTTCGTTTTAAATCCGATTTTTATGATCTTATAGTCAATCTTCATCGTTTTCGAGTGTACTTTAACGTGGTAAGGTTAGATTTTCGAAATGAGGTATACAATTCTGTCCATGGGTCAGAACAGTAGCGTTCCTCATGTGTTGGAGTGTTTTTGGGCCTTGTTTGGTAAATGGGCTTTTTGATAACTTGAGAAATCCTTTGGGCATGGTCTTAAGATTTTATCCTAAGCTTAAAATACTCCTTGAGATCAGATTTACAACTTTGATTTATATTCCTAAGGCTAACAACCACTTCTTGGGCCCTTTAATGGGCTTAAGTTATCAAATGGGCTTGTTTTTTGTTTAAACTAAAGTTAATGACTTTGGTGGGCTTATGAGGCCTTAGGTGGATTTCTTATAAGCTTCAAAACAACTTCTCTTGGTACTTTAAGTTGCTGGTCAGATTTTTATTGAAGGCCCATCTTGGAGTTCTAAGCTTGTTTTGAGAGTTTTAGGCCCGGTTTTGAGTTTTGGGCTTTGTATGCTAATCATACTTGCTTTGGTTAATCTTTTCACTTTGTTTATTCACTTTTATCATATTTTTAGGCCTCATTTTCCTACGTTCCAGATCTGTTCATGATGGTCCTAAGGGGTCCTTACTTGGTTTTTCAACTTGTTTCATCATTTCCTTAAGTTTAGGTGGTAGATTATGCACTTAACTACTTGTGTATAAATCTTAACTTAAGTTTCCTTCCATCAAATGATCCTTTAACTCATGCTCCACATAAAGAAATAAAAGATCTTATACTTAATACAACTCCCATATCATGGCTCATGTCATACAAAGTTGATTTCTTCATAAAACTTCATGTGATGGATTTTTCCTTAACTTAAGCCTAGATTTGAGCATGTTTAACTTAATGGAAACAAAATCAACATCCAAATGACTATAGAACCCTCACGTCCAGCATGCTTTATCCTCCATTAAAGTTCTCATTTCAAGATTTTCTTAACTTAAAATCTTCCATTCAAAGCATTAAACAAATGTCCATACAAAACACTAACTTTACATGCTCATATTTCAACTTCATGTAAGGGTTTTAGGGTTTGTTTCTTAAAACGATTTTTGGTGCTATAACAACTCAAACCTTACTCATATCTTCAAGAAATCTAAGTCTTCTAACATAAATATTAATCCACACATCACAAGAAACACTTACTCGTCCTTAACGCATAGTTTGGTGGTTATGCACTAAGGTTCCTCTTAAGCCTTTAACTTTGCTTCCTCCTTTTTGCTTACCCTTTGAAACCCGAATCTTTTGGTCTTTTGGAAAGGGGTTTATGGAAGATTCTAAAGGTCTTAAATGATCTTAAATGATGAAGAAAATGGCACATGAGCAAGGGAAAAAAAATGCCGTGAGTTGAAGCTTCAAAATGGAAGAAAAATGGATTTTGTGGGGGTAAGGTTGTTTCCCCTTTTTATGTTTGTTTCAAAAGAGAGAAAGATGAAGTGAAAGTGAAATTGAAAGTGAGATTGAAAGTGAGAGAAATGGGGAAGAGTGTAGCCGGTTGGAAATGGAGAGAGAAGGAGTGCTTAAATGTCTTGGAAGTGTTGTCTTAAAGCTTACAAAAGGTCAACAATTTCAACTCTTGATGATGTAAGCATTAAGGGGTGAAAGTGATGTGTAAGAAGAAGTGATTGATGGGTGAATGACAAATGCATGGCCCCCCTTTCTCCCCTTTTTAGATCTGCCATGGGAAGTCTTTTTATGTCATAGAGTAGTCTTGTCACCTTTATTAAAGTTAAGCTCATGATTTCTTGTGAAAATTTGTCCATATGTAGTATAAGTGAAGAGGTGATAAGGAAATTGTCTTATCACTAGATTTTGATAAGTTATCAATTGATAAATGATTCCAACTCTCAATTGATAAATGATTCCAACTCTCAATTGATAAGTTATCTAAGGTGATTGGTTGGTCTACTTATTTATGTGTAAGGCTTATGCATGAAGATAAGGGCATAAGGCTTATGCATGAAGATAAGGGCATAGCCTTATAGAAAATTGTTTTAGGATTTTTATCTTACATTGTTTTATGATTTATGATTTGATTTTTTGTAGAATTGTGAAATTTTCTAAAGTTGAATGAAATTATTCAAATTAAATTATCGATTAATTATTTAGGGTTAAAATTCCTTAATGGTTTTAAGGTTTAGGGTTTTAAGTAGCTTTAGAGCTCGCAGTTCTTCAAGCTCGGGTTTTATCAACAATTGGCTTTTGAATTGTAAAAATTTAATTCGCTTCTAAATATAAACTTAAGTTTCTAGTTTAGTTGATCCTTTGGGAACGTTCAGAATTTACTCGTACTCAAATCCTATGCCCACTAACAGTAGGGTTTACAGTTAGTTTCCTTATTCATGTACACAAATCTTATGCATGAAGATAAGGAGATTGTTTGATTTGAAATTCTTTTGCAGTTTGTCTCTTAAATTGATTTGTAAGTTATGATTAAATTTCTATAAAATTATGAAAGTTTCAAAAGTTGAATAAAATTATTCAAATTAAATTCTTAATTAGCCGCTTAGGGTTATAAGTCCTTAATTGTTTTAGGGTTTTGCGTTTAGAGTCTATGGTTCTCGTATTCGAGTTTTATCGATAATATGGGTTCGAATTGGAAAATTAAATTCGTTTTTAAATGTAAACTTGAATTCTTAGCTTAGTTTATCCTTGGGAATATTCGGGAAGTGTTCTTAGTTGAATCACAAGTTTGCTAAAAGTAGGGTTTACAATTTATCCATAAGTAACATGGCTTATAAGTGAAAATAAGAGATTTGTCTTATATGAAATTCTTTTAGGGTTTGGTTCTCGAATTAATTTGTAAGTTGTGATTTACCTCTTAAGAAATTTTCAAGTTTCCTAGAGTTAAATAAAATTTATTGAAAATATATTTTTAATTATTTATTTAGGATCGTAAGTCCTTGATCATCCTAGGTTTTAGAGTTCGAGTGAGATTATGTATGTTTTAAGGTTTTTCACCAACTTGGGAATAATTTACTCACACTTATGAGCTTAAGGATCAATTGGCTTAATTATTTAGGAATATCGTTTTATTATGCAACATATATATATATATATATATATATATCATATGATAATTTTATTGATTTATGGCTTTTCAAGTGTTAAGATAATTTTATAGAGTTTTAAAAAATTTTTTTTTTATTTTTTTTAAGTACACGTATGTAGGGATTGGGGTTTTCTTGCACGATAAGAGTTTCCAAATTATATAATTGGGTCTTTCAAGTTCGTTTTGAGTTCCAGGTTCAAAATTTTAGTCGGTTTTCATTTTATGTAGTTTTATTGACTTAGAGAAATGTCTACGACACTCGAATCCGATACTATGTTTAGAAGGTTGAATTTACAGAGTTTACAATCTCCCCCTCCCCCCCTTATAAAAAGTTTCGTCCTCGAAACTTGACAGTAATAAGTTCTTTATCTTAGTATCGTCATGGTAGCTTATAGGAGCTTAAGTTATGGTTTCAAATTAGGTGGTTCACATGAAATCAGCATGCTTCTCAACAATACATAGTTCTTGATATTACTACTCTTCTTCCGATGTACCTTAAAGAGTATAAGCAATTCCATCAAAATACATTACATATTTCATAAGCAAGTCCAAACTTAGAGTTTCTTAATAAGTTTCTTGACACCACTTCAAGTTGCTCACTTTTGGGGGCAAAAGGAAAACATATGTCCACGGTCGTCACAATTATAACATGCTTTACTCTTCATGGGGCATTGCTTGTCCCGATGCCCAGTCTTTCCACAACAAAAGCATTTATTTCTCAGTTGTGGGCAATTCCTTGGGCGGTGCTCTTGGCTACATTTCCAACATTTATTTCTAAAGGCCTTCTTCATCTTGATCGTTGGCTCTCTTATTTGTGACCTTAACTCCTTAATTGATCTTTTCCCTTTATGTTTCGGGTCATATTTCCTTTGAAATTCTCTTTTGAAATCATCCCAGGTAACAGGTTCAGGTAGGGTTCTTTCCTTGAAATCCCACCATATTCTTGCTCCATCTTGTAGCATAAAGGTGCCATAGGTCAACTTTAAGCTTCCCGGAACTTGATAGGCCTCAAATGATAATTCGACTCGGGTCAACCATTCTTCTGCCTATAAGGGGTTATTCTTCTTACCAATAAAGAAACTATTTGCTCAAACCAAGTCAGGAAACACCCTCATCAGCATTTTTGGCTCCTTTAGGGTATCCTTTGAATGGTCCAAATCTCCTTGGGCTTCTGAGGTCATGTGAATATCGTTATTACCTTCATTTTCTATAGTCTTGTTAAGATGGTATTTCTCAAGGTTAGTATTGTTTAACAATTCATATAGTCAGGTTACCCAATCATTACCTCTTTATATTTTGTCATTCTTTGTTCAAAATTTGATCACATGGGTTTATAAATTTTTATATTCATTCTTTCATAGGTAACTCCATATATCATAACTTACATTATTATTATTATTATCTTATTATATATATATATATATATATATTTAATTTTTGGTAACTATCGCTATTTATGCTTGTTTTCTTTCTCAGGCTTTCATCAACCTCACGTCCTCCATATCGATCTTGGGCTCCATTGCTAAAAGTAAAATTATTATCTAATGTCTTATGTGATCGTCCATCTTGGTTTCTTATGATTCCACAGTTTTTCTTGTGTATAGAGCTTATATTTATATTGGGTATTGATCCCCAAAAATAAAAAAAAAAAACAACAGAATGAGATGAATCCCATACACAGTACATAAGCACATATAGATACTAAACCAACTATGTCACATGCACGTAATGAAAAAATAAGCAATCATTTGGTTATTGTCTTGATTTTTAGCAAATACATAATAAAGGGGTACTCATAGCCTTGCAACACCATGATCTTTGATACATACAGGTAAATATAACAATATAGCTCTTTTAAATTATTACCATATTCTACTGTAAAGGTCATATGACCAACACCCAGGAATTGAGAACCACAATGCGTTGTTCGATATGCGAGTCCACTAGAGAATCCTCACATATAATCAGTAGTTACCCCCTTGTACTAAAGGATGAGCCATAACAAGCACAATCAACATAACCATGATTTTAGAAGCCAAGTTTGCTTTAGTTAAGTTATTTCATTCTAACCAAACACACACAAGTAACAACCATACACTACGTACCTAAACTGCTGAGCAACTTAGTAAATCAACGAGAAGACCCAAGGCTAAATGAATCTAAGTACTTGACTTAAGAGATGATAGATTTCACTTATTTCCATCATATCTCATTCAAGTAGATACTTGCATGGTACTGATTGACCTATTATTAACACTTAGCTTATCCTCAATTAGCCTCTATCAATGTTACCTAGGTTCACAATCATATTAGTCAATTAAATCCAACTTAAAGCTCTAATAGATTGGATTACTACTTTCCATTTCCTTGTTTGAGTCTCTTAATTAGACTACATAGAAATGTTTCTAAAACTCCAATTTCCATAATAAAGATTGAATCTTTTGAAAGTGAAAAGACTAGACAAGGAGTTAGTTAGGCTAGGAAAGATTGAATATAGGCCTTGAAAAACAAAAGAATTTTGAATAGGGCATGGCATCTGGATGCTAAGCTTTTGCCACTTACAATAGCTTAGCTTTCAGACAGTAGGTTGCAAGGTGTTCGAACACCTTAATTCTATTCTGTAAATTTGCAGAACAGAACACTTCAATTCCAAAATCCAAATCACCCAACTTGTTATCTAAACTCATACACATTTAAGAAAAGTTGAAGGTACAATATTTCAATGATTTTCAACACTAAAACTCTTCTATAAGTCTCAATTTCCAACTCCAAAAGACAAAAATCCAATATAACACTCAAGACTAAGAGTGAATGCTTGTAAAACTTACTTATGATAACTTAAACACTTGGTAAAGTCAAATTAAGCCTTACACCACCTATATTTGCAAAATACATAGTTTTAGATTGAATCCTTAATAATATTTTAAGTTTGACTCCTCTAAAACAATATTTCCAATTAAAAATCAATCTTAACTTAAGGAATCCTCCTTGAACTTACTTTATACACTTGAATGAGCTGCTATTTGAAGTAAACCAACAATCTCCACTTGAAACACTTAGTAAAAAGCTAAAATCAACAAGGAACAAGAGGATTTAGGATACTAAGAAGCTTAATATGAATTTTCTTAAGCTTAAACTTCAAGAATCTTACCTTAATCACTTCTTACTTGTCTCTTTTGGTTTGGTTTAGAGGAGGGGTCTTAATTTTCTATACAAAGAGAGGGGATTAAGTCTTATTTGGCAAAAGCTAAGGTTTTAAACTAAAGAGCCTGTTTAAGGGTGTATAGTTTAGTGACTTTTTTAAAATGTCCACTTTGCCCTTGTTTTGAAAGTATTTTCTTGATATATTACATCCTCCCCTATCCCCTCCCCACACCCTACCCCTCCCCTTCCCCATTCCCCCCTTAAGAAACTTTCATTCCAAAAGTTTACCTAAACTTAGAAACAACTCTGGATACTTTCTCTTCATTTCTTCCTCCAACTCCCAGGTAGCTTCATGTTCCAAATGGCTTTCCTATTGCACTTTCACATAAAGGATCAACCTTCTCCTCAACTCTTGAGCCTTCTTGTCTACTATCCTGAGAGGTTTCTCAATCGAAGTAAAATCAAGTTGCAAACTCAAAGCTTCTAAGTCTCTATTATCAAGACTTCTTCTTATTCCAAGTCCTGATTCTTTCATGCCACAAAATTTTTCAACATCAATACATGAAACACACTATGTATCCCTTCTAAAACTGTAAGCAAAGCTAGTTGATAAGCTAGTTTCCAAGTTCGTTTAAGCACTTCATATGACTCTATATATCTAGGGCTTAACTTTCCTCTCAATCCAAATCTTACCACTCCCTTAACTGGAGAAACCCTTAATAAGACTTTATCATTGACTTGAAACTCTAAAGGCCTTCCTACCTTGTCTACATATCTTTTTTATCTACTATAAGCTATTAGCATCCTTTGTTGGCTGACCTTAAGCTTGTTATCTATTTCTTGTACCAATTCTAGCCAAAAAAGTTGTCTATCCCCTACTTCATCCCAATGTATGAGCAACCAACACTTGTTACTATAAACCCTATGTTTTTGTGATTAGGTATCTAACGGATAATTCAAGGCGTCAGTAAAACTAACCTGATTAAGTTAGAAATTTATGAGTGAGATCGAGACATTGGTCAACAAGAATTCGTGGACTCAAATCTCACAAATATAATAAAATAATAAAAATATAGCTAAAATAGTACGTTTTTACTATACGATTTAATAATTAACGTAATTGCGTAGAATAGGCTTTAGTATTTAGTGAATTTTTAAAGATAAAATATAGATGCAATAAAATTATTAAATGAAACAAAATAACATATAGAATATATATATGCTGTATGTAATTATTGTGTGTAAATATATACCCATAATTATCTAAAATGCCCAATTAAATACAAATTAAGCTAAAATAAGTAAAGAAAAATAATTAAAAAATTATAAAAATGTAGGACAACTGGGATTAGCGTTGTATTAACATGTGGGTGCTTAGGACATGTGCTAAGTGGATTTCACCAAGTTCCTTAGCATTAGACCTTAGTATAAAAAGTGAATTTTTGCATGGAGGAAGGAAAATTTATTTCAAACTCTCCAAATGCTCTATAAAGTCTAGAAAACCACTTTATAAGCTTTTACATGCAATCTAAGATTAGGATTGAGAAAATTTTGGGAAAATTTTAGAAAAATAGGTGTAAATCTGTGTTTTAAGGTGTTCAAAGGCTTAAGTGATAACCGGAGGCCAACTACTGCCACCACTTGAAGCAGTAGACCATGTTTATCTTTATTGGCAAGGAGGTGGTTGCAGCTTGTGGTCAAAGCTTCCTTTTTTCGACGAGTGTTCAAAATTATCTAAATTTCATTAAATTACTAAAAATATAAATTCTACCTTGAAAATTCTAGAAAAATTTGTTCTTACATATTTTTCATGTGTAGAAGCCAAGAAAAATACTTTTTTGTATAAATTTAGTAGATATATAATATATCATTAATAAATCAACAAAACCGAGCTGATTTCAATATTGATTTAAATTACCTTAATTACGTAGTTTTGACCCCCAAATTTTTCTGTAAACTATTCAATACTTATATTGATATGCTATGAAAAGTTTTTCCCATGAAACTATTTTCTATATTTTTAATGAATTTTTTAGCCCTAAATTATTATTAAAATGGCATTTTTAGTAGAAATTAGTGTATTTCTCCTAAGGATCTCACTTGGATTTTGAGTTTAAGTGACTTATAGAGTATCTATAGCATACTAGAGCCGTTAAATTGGGTTTTATAAGAAGAAGTTATAAAAACCCAAGAGTATGCCTTTATATGTGTAGTTTAGTAGTTTGTTGAATTGATAATTAGTGAGTGGTTATATGTTAAGAGCAAGTTTTAAGAAGTAATGAAGTTGAAGATTGTTGATTGAAATGTTAATTTCATTATTCCTATTTGGAGTTAGAAGCAAGTAAATAAATTAATTAACTACATGGAGCTTTATAAGAGGAAGAGGATAATTTAGAGGTTATATAAGTAAATAGTATATTAGGAGTATACTCAAAAGTTAAGTCAGAGGAAAATTTATAAGTAAATTGTAAACACAAAGGAACTCAAAAGCTTAGTCAAAAGGTAAATTTCTTAAAAATTCTAAAGCTAACTAAACTTAGAGGCTGATTCAGAGGGTAGCTTACTAAAAGACTTAAATAGGAGTAACTCAGAAGCTATCTTAGATGGTAAAACTAGTATCATAAACAACCCTTGTATAGCTCAGAGAGTAGCCAAGAGGATTTTGGCCTAAGAAATTTACTATGAAAAGACTTAGAATCTAACTCAAAGGATTTTGTAGACTAAAATAACTTATAAAAACTATTGAATCAATTAAGAAATCTTAACTTATGAATAAAAATAACTTGTAAAACTAATGTAAAAACAACTAAAATCATGCAAAATGAATTAATTACTATTAATTCAAGGCTCAAATGTGGATTAAAACTAATCTATTATATATGTATAGCAATGATTAAAGACCAAAAGTGCAACGGTCAAGACTCATGAACCGATAAAGATCAAGTAAGTTGGAATCCACGCATCACAGCATGTTGGACTACTGTGTTAGAGTAATTGGAGGTCTAAGAGTGCATTTGGTTGTGGTTGGAACTTAGTTGAATGTGCGCATGCTTTGTGTGTTATTTTTTATTTCACTTGTGGACTTTGGAGTGTTGTTTTTCATGAATTTGTATAATTTACTCTATCATGATAATTTGTTGATCACCCTTAGCTAGAATTAACCAAGGACCAACCCTTAACCTAATTGGATATGCATAATAAGCTACAAGGGGAACAATTAGGTACGTTAGACCAAATACCAACCCCTTCGATGAGGATAGTTGAAATAATCGTTTCCCTACCCTTAATTAAACTAAGTGATAGGAGAGGAGATTGTGACAAGGTTAAAGACAATGATTTGAAGGTAGTCTTAGGAGGAGGGCGTTCTCTATTGCACAAGCTTGGGTTTAGTTTGATTTAGGTCGAGTTAAAACTCCTCAATTCAAATTAGAGCGAATGTAATTTCTCTAGCCTCACAATGGACTGGATAACATTATACAATGTTTCATTTGGTTATTTGCATTGCATTTCACCAATGACTGAAAACCCTATTTGTGTTTGTTTTACTCTTTTGTCTCAATCCCACTTACTGAACTAGTTATGCTTACATCCCCATAGACTGTTTTGCAATTCTGGACCAAGGATTAAAGATGCAGTGCTATAATTACCCTCCTGTTAGTGCAATAATGGGCTGAGGGAGTGAGGAAGCTTGAAGACCTGTAAGATCATAACTTTTGTTTCAGTTTTCTTGTCTTTTGTGGAAACTAACTAGGTCATATCGACCCCCTACTAGTTTCCAACTTTATTGTACATAGACTTCAATTTTGTAGCTTTTGTAATCTTTTAATGAAAACTAAAACTTTTGATGTATAAATACTATGTAAATATTACTATGATATTAAGAAATGTACTATAGGTCATCTCAAACAATTGTTTTGAAAAGCGATACCATGAGTTTTATTAATATCAATTGCCAAACTAGACGCTTTAAGCTAATTAAGTTGAGAACGCCTTGTATAGGTTATATCAATAATAATAGTTGAGAAGTTAGCTTCTATCTTAGATTAATTTATATGATAGGACAGTTAGTGACACCTCCTATTCAAAGCATGACACTTAGCATACAAGGCCTCAAAGGGCACTATCTAAATCGTCGCCTAACAACTATTATTTTAGGAGAACTCCACTAATGGGAAGTGCTTATCCTAGTTCCCACCAAAGTCAAGCACGCAAGCTCTCAACATATCCTCTAATATCTAAATAGTCCACGCTGATTGTCCATCCATCTACGAGTAAAAGGCCATACTGAACTAAATTTTAGTACCTAACTCTTTTTGTAGACTTCTCTAAAACTTACTCATAAATTGAGTATCCCTGTCTGATGTGATTGTCACCGGTACACCATGTTATCTAACCACTTCACTAACATAGGCCTTAACCAAATTTTCTATTTTATAACTTGTGTTGATTGGTATGAAGTAAGCCTTTTTGGTCAACCTATCTATAATCACCTAAACAGCATCTATTTGTCCTTAGTCTTCAGGGAATATGTGACAAAATCCATAATTATGTGTTCCTACTTCCATTTAGGGAATAGTAATAGTTGTAACTCACTAACTGACTTCTTATCTTCAAACTTGATCCTTTGGCATGTCAGGCATTGTGAAACAAATTCCACTATTTCTTGCTTCATGTTTCTCTACCTGTAATGAATCTTCAAGTCTTTATACATTTTGGTACCCTCAGGATGCATTAAGTATGCCAATGAGTGAACCTCTTCCAACACTTCTCTCTTCAAATCCAATTCCCTTGATACACATATCCTAATCCCAAACCTCAAGACTCCTTTATGCCCAACCCTAAACTCGGATGTCATACCTTGCTCCACCCTCCCTCTTAAATCTAGAATTTCAACAACCTCATCTTTTGCAACCTTAATTCAATCCACCAAGGTCGGCTGGATGCATAGAGTTGCTAATCTTGCTCCCGTTTCTTTAGTTACCACTTCCAAATCCATCTTGTGTATGTCTTGAAGTAAGTGCTTCTGAGTAGTGATTAGAGTGGCAATGTTACCCTGCTTCTTCTTACTAAGTGCATCAGCCACCATATTTGCCTTCCCCAGACGGTACTAATTATTCACATCATAATACTTTAACAACTCTAACCACCTACGCTGCCTCATAGTCAGCTCCTTTTTGAGTTAAAATGTAGTTCAAGCTTTTTTAATCCATGAAAACTTTTTACTTTTCACCATATAGATAATGATACAAAATTAAATCTATGATACCAATGATGATAAGGAATCAAAGGATCGATCCAGAAAGAAATGGCAGGGGATCTAGAACAAAAGAACAGGAATGGGTATTCAAAAGGAAGATGGGTACAAAGAATAGGAAGGTTTTTGATGGTGAATGCGAATGGATAAAACTCACCAAGACACAAACACAATTAGGGTTTGACCTTAAAATAGTATTCAATACAACTCACAAACACTAAATGTTGCTCAATGTTTCAAATGAAGGTTAGATGCAACTCACTAATCGGTTCAAATGAAAGGGGTTCGCCACAATCTGAGAACAAGATTGATAAGAACACAGGGATGATTAAAGAGTATGATCAACATTCGATAATCCAGCAAATGCTAACTCAAGTATAGCCTTACTCGAAAGAGGAAAGTTTTACTCTCTATATATATTTCTATATATTTATCTCTGTCTTCTCTATCTATGTATCCGTACAAATGTTACTATTTATAGCAAGTCCTAAACCCTAGTGGCAAAATTGTAAATAATGTACAAGGCCTTAAACCCTAAAAAATTGGGCCCATAAATAAAATGAAGGAAAACATATATAAAAATACAAAACTGTACATTTTATAGGACTCGGCATGTCTTAAGAGAGTAATATCCGAACCGGATGGGGTCGGCAATTAGATGTCTAAGTCTGAGAAAGGGTCCCTGACATCTCGCGTATCTTGGCCAAGACACCAAAGAGGTCGGCCCACAATTGCTGAGTCATAGAATCAATTGGCATAAGTCTCTCTCTGATGTGCCGAGTGGTTCTTCAGTTCCGATTACTCAGTTGTGTGATCTCTTAGCACTTCAACTGACAATAGACCTGATGCCAAGTGTTCATCTTCCTTCCTCTCATCCTTTTAGCTATAGTTCGACCTCGGTAAGCATTGATAAGCCTCGACTTGGATGTGGTCGGAGCTGATTCCCATCAGATAATGTCTCCATAACTTCAAAGCCAACATAATTACCACCAACTCTAAATCAGGTGTTGGATAGTTCTTTTCATGTGCCTTCAACTATCTAGAGTCGTAAGGAATTATCTTCCCATCTTACATCAATACACAATCTAAGCCTTGACTCGAGGCATCATTGAATATGGTAAACTCTTCTCCACTCTTCTACATGGTCAAATTTGGGGCTATAACCAATTTTTCTTTCAATCTTTAGAAGATGGACTCACATCGATCATCCCATTCAAACTTCATATCCTTTTTGTTTAGTCTTGTGAGAGGTGCTGCTAAACTTGAGAAACCTTCAACAAATCTTCTATAGTATTCTGCCAAACCCAATAAGCTTTTGATCTTTGTTACTCACTTTGTCCTTTGCCAATCCATTACTGCTTTTATCTTGCTGGATCTACTAAAATCTTATTCTTGTCCATTACATGATCCAGAAATACCATTTAGTCAAGCTAGAACTCATACTTGGAAATTTGGCAAATAACCACTCATCTTTCAATCTATCCAAAACTAGTATGAAATGTTCTTCATTCTCCTCCTTACTTTTGGAATATATCAGAATATCATTTATGAATACAATAATAAACATGTCCAAAAGGTCTTTAAACACTCAATTCATTAAGTCTATGAAGGCTGTTGGGGCATTAGTCTACCCAAAAGGCATCATTAGGAACTCAAAGTGCCTATATCTTATCCTAAAAGTAGTCTTTTATATGTCTTCCTCCTTAATTCTCAATTGGTGATACCCAGACCTCAAATCAATCTTTTAAAACACTTAGGGCCCTTGCAACTGATCAAACAAAGCATTTATCCTAAAAAGAGGGTATTAGTTCTTGATAGTGACTTTATTTAACTCTTTATAGTCAATGCAAAGCCTCATACTTCCATCCTTCTTTTTAACAAATAAAACTGGACCTCCCCAAGGCAACGTTCTTTGCCTGATAAATCCCTTCTCTCGAAGATCCTAAAGTTAACTGAACTAGCTCAGCTAGCGCCATTTTGTACATTTGTTCGGAAATAAGAATTATATTTAGCACCTAATTAGTGCAAAATCCTATCCCCTATTAGGTAGTAAACTTGGTAGCTATTTAGGAAAAACTTTTGGATACTCTTTCACTATACTCACTTGTTCCAACTTCATCAATTCACTGGATTCAACCAACATTACCACTATCATCTTCTTACTCCACAACTCATAGGTGGGTAAAATCACTAGTCTTTAAACTTTCAATTTAAACTAAAGGTATCACCATCAACCAAGTTAAAGTAAACCATCAAGTTATGGTAGTTAATGGTAGCCCAATACTTTGACAACCAATTAACCCCTAAACTCACATCAAAATTCAATATTGCAAGCACTAAAAGATTAGCTAGCATTATCCTACCCTCAATCTCCACATGAAATCCCTATAGATTCTTTGTAAGGCTTGACTAGCTCCCAAAGGAGTATACACATTCAAAGATTGAGATAAACATTCAAGTATTAAGCCATACGTCCACACAAACAAATCGGAAACATAGAATTGCGTGGCACCTTTATTAAGTAATACGTAAGCATTGTCAAGATGAATGAGGAGTGTACCTTGTCGAGCCTTATTTTGATTTTCCTTAATTTAACCTATATTAAGCTCAAACTGCTTAATATAAGTTCTCAACATAAAATTAAGGAAAAACATTTTTTTTTAAAAAATACTTTTAAAAAACAATTGGAGTCACTAACTAGTTAAACTAGAAAACAAAGTCAAATTATGGTTTTCAAGTGGGAAAATCCTAATTTAGTCACTAGTTTACAGATTTTCTAAAAAATTCATTTTTCAGAAAATTTAAATACAAGTTTTGAATTTAGAGACTAACCTGTTAAGACAAGTCACCATGAAAAAAAAATAATGGGCTTTTATTTTTTATAACTTTTCTTAAGATACCAAAATATGCAACGATATACAAAAAAGCAATTAACATGAATTTTTTAATAATTTTTATCACGAATTTAAAAAGAAAAGAGAAAATTTTTCATTTTTTAATGGTTACCCTGAAAGTGCCTACATACTCACTAGTCGAGATTAAACTAACGTAGTTCTTTTATTTTTTTTTAATAAAAGATTTAGTAGATTGATTCTTTTTAATTTGAAAATTGACCTAGATTTATGTTATTCAATGATTTATTATTTTTAAAGAAAAAACCTAAAAGATCTAACTTTATGAATCTATTAAAAAAAAAAAACTAACTAACTAAATATTTTGAAAAGATTCCAGTTAAGATTTTTTATTATTTTTTGAAAAAAAAAACTACCACTTGCCAAAAATTTATTTTTCTAACACCCTAAATGCAAGATTTATACAATTCTACTAAAATATACAATTCTAGAAAAAATATGCAACTATATCTAAAAATGTAATTTTGTAAAAAATGTAATTTAGATACATATCTTTATTAAAGATATGAATCTTGGAAAAATATGCAACTACATCTAAAATTCCAATTTAGATACATATCTGTATTAAAGATATGAATCTTGGAAAAATATGCAACTATATCTAAAAATGCAATTTACGTATAAAAGATGCAATTTTTTATGAAAAAGATGTAATTTATTAAAAAAAATACAATTTATCTAAAAAAAACATGACATATAATTTATGTTAGAATTATTCAATAAATTACATCGAGAAAAACCAAGTGAGTAAAAAAATACTATTAACTAAGTGTCGAGCCTAACTTTTTTCCGCTTTTATAAATAAGTCTTCTTTAAACTGATTATTATTAAACCTTATCTATTTAATACTAATCCTTGACTAAGATTTAAAGAAGACCGACTTTTTATTATTTTTAAAACGTTTTGGAATCGCTATCTAACCGGGATCGAGAAATGGTTTAGTTCAAAACCAAATAGGTAGATTTGGTTTTTATCTAAACACTAGTTTGCGTGGGAAAAACTGATTTTAAAGAAAAGGTTTTTGAAAAATCAAGAAAATGAGTCTAGGGGTTAGATTCTTTAAATCTTTACGGGTACCACAACTTTCCAAATTTAGATTTAATTCATAAAATCATATTTTTTAAAAACACAAATTAATTTATCTAAACTACCTTTAGTTGGACAATTTTAAAATTAAAGGAAAGGAAAGAAGTAAAATTTTCATATTTTATGTCATCCTAGAGATACTTACGTACCCGTTATTCAAGATTAGGCATATGTAGTTCATTTATGAAAATATTAGCAAGTTGGTTAATTTTAATTTTGGAAAACGGTCAAGTTTACGTTTTTAAACCAACTCGAGTTTACATAAGGAAAATTTCTCAAAGATTCCTAAATTTGGTTTTTATTTTTTGAAACTTCTTAGAAAAGTCCTAATTTGGAAAGATCAAGTTTATTGAAAAAATGATTACATAAGTGGTAAAATTATTTTTTTTTAATTTTTTGTTTATTTATTCATTTCATTTTTTTATTCTATAGCAATCTTGTTTTCTTTTTCCTTTTTTTTTTTATTTTTACAATTACATTTACAAATAGAATAATAGAAGAAAAAATACAAAAAATAACAAAAATGCCGAATCAAGAAATTAGGTCAAACTAAGGGACTTATGCAAGTAAGTTAGATTACAATCTTTAAGTCGAGTTGCAATCGGTTTGATCGGATCCGAGTGGGGTCGTAGTTGGAGAAGCACAACAGTGCGCAGTAGAGGAGCTCCAAGTGATTCTAAGTCGAATTTGGTGTAGGTAAGAGTATTTTTGTATGTTTCGTATTAGGTTTAGGGGGTATAAGATAAGTGCCACAACGAATGGTGGTTGTTTATGGTAGTTGGAGGGTAGTACGGTTGAGAGTAGAGAGAGAAAGTGTCAGTGTAAAGCTTTATGGCGGTGCATAAGGGTAGGGAAGTGATCAACCTAGTGTTTCTTGTAGTGGTTAGTTCGATTAAGGTGATAGCGTAGCGTCAGGTACAATGGCTGGAGGTGGTTCATGAGGTAACCGCGATCATAAGTTAGGGTTTTAAGGCTTTAACGATGGTTAAAGGTCATAGAGGTTACAACAATCCTCATGGGTGGTTAAGTATGAAAGCCTAATGCGTAAGGAGTCTTGTAAGTAGCTTAATCGACTCAAGGAGCTTCGGTTCGAAGCTCAAGCTAGAAAGAGAGAGAAGGATGGATTGAATAGAGAGAGAAAGAGAGTAGTAGTATGTTTTTGAGATGGATTTAGATGATTGTGCCTAGTGGAATGAAGCTAGGTGATGCAATATATATACACAAGCTCAAACAAACTTAGAAAGGCCAATTTTACCATAAATGCGAAGAATTTAAGATGGAGTTTGACCAAAGCTTAATCCTCAATTGGGTGTAAATTTCCGATTGAATGCATATCCTAGATGTTCGTTTTTGCTAGAAACAAGCATTAAAAGCTTCTAAAATCATTATAATAGTTTGAATCATGGAAATGAAAAAACAAGCATTTAAAACTTTTCTGAAACTTTGGCTGGATTTTTTACTACCTTAGCGAATGAATTTGGATGATTTCTTAATTTGAATTTGTAGTCTCTTGTATAGTTTTTGAAACCCCCCTACTAATTTGGTCAAATTGCATAGAAAAGGGGCTTAAATCAAGCCGAAACTAAGCTAACTAGAGAGAATAACTGCGGGTAAACTAGGGAAAATACAATAAGAAGGAGGAAAATGGGGGAAAAGAAGGAAAGGGTATTGATGTGGTGCTACGTCAACCGTGTTATTCAACAACATTATGCTATGTATCTTTATGTGACACGCAGTGATGACATGGTGCTAACATATCATGTATGTAGCTAACACATGTGTGATACATGTCATGCCATGTGGCGACACGTGTCGGTAGTGTGGCTGATGTGGCATGACAAGTGTTACGAGGGGTTGACATAGCACTGCCACGTGTCTTATAGTAGATACGTAGTGTGTTGATATCCCAACATGTGGTGAAGTGTTCTATAGTGAAAAATAAAAGGCAATTTATGCCTTTGGCGAGATTTGAACCCCTAATCTCCAAGCCAAACCAAAACCAAGTCCAAGTCCAAGTGTATTACTGTTAGGTTGTTGGCCTATGCCTTGTCCATATATGCAATCATATTGCACATATGGACAAGGTCTGTCTGGCTAGATTTGAATCTAAGCTCGAGCCTAACACCCTTCTCCTATTTAAAACACTAAAGCTAAATAAAAAACTTATTATTTATTTATTTGAATACTTATTTAAATTTTCTAGTCTTCGTGATTTTTCTAAATTTTCTATTTTTTGTATTTTTTCTAAATTAGAACTCTTTACCCTATTCCAAAAATTCTAAAACAATAATAAAATAAAATAAAAAGGGGGAGGGGAGGCAAAAATGGGGTGTTTATAACTACTCCTTTATATGGTGAAGTTTGAGCAAAATTTTACAACAAAGATAAAAGAGATAATATTTTTACCCCAATGATGGAATTTGTCTTAAGAAGCGTTACAACTAGCTAACTATTATAGATTTGGTCCACCAAGGATTTGATGAAAAGGTGAAAGAGAGAGGAGGCGTTGATAGGAATCAACCCCCTAGACCAATCACAAGAAGCCAAGCTAGAGGACTTTAAGGGCTCATATGGAAAATACTAACTCTAAGCCATAGCCAAAATAGGGACTCTTATCCCGATCTAACCACTTGCTAACTGTCTCTCAGATCCTTACGTGTGTCCAACATGCTCCTACCAATAGCGAAGTCCTGATCCAAAAAACAGCTTAGAACTAGCTGAGCCAAGTTACCAACTTAACTCACTGGCGTCTAACTTCAAGACAACTGACCTTTTTGCTAGGTTGATTAGCTCCTGACCTGACCTAGATTAGGTCGGCCCCTAACTGTAACGCATTCCTACTTTTGCCTATGTTGTATCATATCTCAAATGTCCAGCCACCAAGCGACACATATCTTCTGACACAATGTTTTAGAATGATTCTTTATTTAAGTACTGTATATTCTTTGTCTCTTTTACCCCTTTTAGTATGTCTTATGTAACCTAGTGTATAATACCCCTTTTGTCTTTTCATACATGTAGAATAACCTTAGTGGGTAAGTATATAAACCCCTACTTACCCTGTATGCATATACACATCCTTTTCAACATAGAAATTACTCATTTAAGCAACCTTAGTGTTCTCGTTATCTCTTAACTTTTATCTATTCCATTTAATAAGGAGTAGTGGTGAGTAAACCTTCAGTTTGGACCAGTACATCATATCTGGCGAATTGTAGGCCGAGTAGGATCAAGTGGTGAGTCATATCCATTCAATAGTTGCCTGAGTTTTGCTAATTTCTTTTCTATTTCCTTTTTGATTCATTCATTGTGGTGCTTCTCCGTATATATGACCTCGAAAATGCATTAGTTTCACTAGTATCGAAGCACGGTTCTGCAAAGGAGTGTATGAAGTTGTAGTAAAGTTTTTGTTCACTTTACTGTTAGTGGTTACCATGTTCCTTCCATTACTACTATAGTGTGTTGGTGTGCTAGTAAGTATGGTTTCATTGTTACTCTATTTTTCATCACGAAAACAGAGCAAGTTCATTTCTACTCTATTTAGTGACTATTGGATATTAAGGTTGTTAGTAGTTTGTTAATCTGTTCGAAAAAGTTTTACACTATGTCATATTCAAGTGTTTGGGGAGTTATCAGTAACTAAGGTGGTGGTGCTCAACTTGGTCATGGTCATAATGGTAATAACACCTTAGGGTCCGTTGATAACAGACTTGATAGGCTCACAAACCTTATTAAGAGTCTAGTCACAGCAATGCAAGTAAACAGGCAATAACCCCAAAGTATACAGCCACCTAACCCATAAGAGAATGCCCCTGAGTGACCCCATGGCTAAGGTAACTAAACCAATCGCCCAATTCGACTACAACAAGCTGGAGGAGTAGCGAGCCAAGCTGCTAGACGAAGATTGGAGTTAGAGGAGATTGAAGAAGAAGATGAGGAACTAGATGTTGAAGAATTTAGGGAGGAAGGAGAGGAAGCTGACTATTATCCATTACTAGGACGAGGACGTCAAGTTTCTCAAGGGCTAGAGAATGTCAAGGTCCAAATCCCGCCCTTCAGTGGCAGTGGAGATGCCAATGAATACTTAGAGTAGGAAGAGAAGGTCAAAAAGGTATTTGACTGTTACGGATATATGGATACCGTTAAGGTCTGACTTGCTGCATTGGAGTTTATTGGGTATGCAACAATGTGGTGGAAAAATTTAAATGCAGCCTGACTAAGGGATGGAAGACGAGGTATCAAAACTTGGGATGAGATGAAGAGGTTATTGAAGGGTAGATTTGTACCAAAGACGTACCTGTAAGATACATTTGTAAAACTAAAACAGCTTTGCTAAGGAAACCGATCTGTTGATGACTGTGTTAGAGAGTTCCAAATGTTGATGATCTAAGCTGACATGGAAGAACCAAAAGCCTATATAGTATCAAGATTCATTTCCAAACTTAAGTATGAGATTCACAATATCATTGAAGTATAGAGGTTTTATACTTTAGAAGAGGCGATTAAATCGTGCAAAGGGTCAAAAAGCAAAGGAGAAATGTTCAGAGCCGACCTAAGCAAATATTCTCCCGAGCACTCGTATTATGCCAATTTGTTCAAGCCAACCCAAGGAGGCCATACCGAGCCCAAGAAAGGAACGATCAACTTAATGAAGGTCGAGTAGACCAACATGGCTAAACAGGATAGTCGAGCTAACTCAAGACTAAGCTGACCCCGAGAACCTATGAGCAAGGCCAGCCATCCAGACAAAAGACCAAAGAGGTGAAGTGTTTTAAATGCTTAGGCTTTAAACACATGGCTGCTGAATGTCCAAATTAGCATGTTATGATACTCCGAAGAGATGTAGCAAATAGTACCAACAAGAGCGACCCTGAGGAAGAAAAGAATGTTAGCGAACCCAAAGTGGGAGAGGAAGAGGAGACCTATGTTTATGCCGACCAAAGAGAAGTAATGACCATAGTCTTAAGACGAGTCCTGAGTTCCTTGCTAAACTCTAAGGAGGACTAGAGAGAGAATCTGTTCCATACCAAGTATACCGTTAAAGGCCAATTGTGCACAATCATTGTAGATGGAGGAAGTTATACTAATGTTGTTGCACAGTCCTTTGTGTAGAGGTTGGGTCTACCGACCTCAAAGCATCCCCAACCTTATAAGCTACGTTGGCTTCATGATAAGGGTGCTTGTCACGTAACTGAACAAGTGACCCTACCGTCCAGTATTGGGAACATGTATAAAGACGAATTAGTATACAATGTCGTCCCTATGGGAGCTTCACATTTGTTACTTGGACAACCTTAGTTATTCGATCGACTTATCACTTACAATGGGTATAAGAACACCTATGCCTTTGTCAAAGAAGAAAGGAGGATAGTGCTGCAACCACTAACCTCATCCTAAGTAAATAAAATCCACAATAAGCTCACTTAAGCTAGTAAGAAGAAAGCCCTAGTGATGAGCCGTAGAGAGCTCTAATATATTGAGAAGGCTGACGAATCGATGTTCTTATTGGTTAGAAGATTGATAGAGATGAAGGAATTACCAAATGCCTTAAAAGAAATCTGAAGATTGCTAAATGAGTTCTTTAACCCATTTTCAGAAGAACTGCCTAAACGACTGCCACCAGTCTGAGGCATAGAGCACTGTATTGATCTATAGCCAGGTATTGCCCTATCGAACTCACCTACGTATAGGATGAACCCTGAGCAAACTGTTGAATTGAAGAGACAGGTGGACGAACTCATTGAGCAAAGATAAGTAAAGGAGAGTATGAGCCTTTGTGCTTTATTAGCTCTACTCGTTCCAAAGAAGAGTGGTTCATGGCATATGTGCACTAATAGCTGAGCAATTAGCCAAATTACTATCAAGTATAGATACCCAATACCGAGGCTCGATGATATGTTAGATGAGCTTAATGGCACAAAGATATTTTCGAAGATTGATCTGCGAAGTAGCTATGACCAAATTTGCATGAGGCCAAGCGACAAATGGAAGATTGCCTTCAAGACTAGGTACGGACTCTACGAATGGTTGGTTATGCCATTCAGACTTATGAGTGTGCTGAGCACATTCATGAGGTTAATGAACCATGTGATGCACTCTCTACTTAGAAGATGTGTGGTTGTGTACTTTGATGACATATTAGTATTCAGTACCGACTTGAATGACCATGTTCGACATCTTTGTGAAGTAGTTGACATTTTGCGAGTTGAAAAGTTGTATGGGAGTATGAAAAAGTGTATGTTCAACTAGAGTGAAGTGATTTTTCTAAGATTTATAGTGTTAAGGGAAGGAATCTAAGAAGATGAGGAGAAAATCCGAGCTGTTTTGGAATGGCTGATACCCAAGAATGCCACCAAAGTCCAAAGTTTCCATGGCCTAGCTTCTTTCTATAGGTAATTTATTAAGGACTTCAATACCATAGCCACCCCATTGATCAAGTTGACGAAGAAGAGTGAAGGATTTGGGTGGAACGACCGAGCTAAATAGAGCTTTAGAGAAATTAAGGAAAAACTCACCTTAACACCTGTCCTATCGCTGCCTGATTTTGACAAACCCTTAGAAGTAAAATATGATGCATCGAGATTTAAAATTGGTGCTATCCTGATGCAAGAGCAACGACCTATCACCTACCACAGTAAGAAGCTTAATGGTCCTGCCTTAAACTATTCTGTGTACAAGAAAGAGTTATACTCTCTTTATTAAGCCCTTATCATTTGGTAACACTACCTATTACCACAAAAGTTTGTTATCTACACTAACCACGAATCATTGAAGCATCTGGGGAGTCAGAATAAGCTCTCGAAGAGGCAAGCAAAGTGGTTAAAGTTCATGGAAGGTTTCTCGTATGTCATCCAACATAAGAGAGGAAGTGCAAATGTGGTCACCGACGCTTTGTCACGACTACAGACTTTGTTGACCGCTTTGCAAATTAAATTATTAGGATTTTCACTCATTACCGAGCAATATGTTCATGATCCTCATTTCGGCCCCATTATAGAACAGTGCAGAGATGGAATTACTATCAAAGTGTATTATCTTAAGGACGGCTACCTACTTAATGACCGAAGGCTGTGCATACTAAACTGCTTTACGTATGAGTTATTGGTCAGGGAAGCACATAGTGGAGGGTTATTCTGACATTTCAAGGAGACCAAGACAGCTAATCTGTTGAGGGAAAACTTTTATTGGCCTAGGTTGGCTAAAGATATCCATAAGGTAGTTGATGGTTGTGAAGTCTGCAAATGAGCAAAGGGGAAAAGAGAACCCCATGGAAAGTACATGCCCCTTCCGACACTAATCTTACCTTAGGCTGACCTTAGTATGGACTTTGTCCTGAGGTTGCCTTAGACATCTAAAGGAAAAGATTCTATCTTTGTTGTAGTGGACCGCTTTAGTAAGATGGCACACTTCATTCCGTGCCATTAGACTAACGATGTTTTTATTAGAGGTTGTCCGACTACATGGAGTACCAAAAAGTATAGTCTTAGATCGGGACACAAAATTCTTAAGCTATTCTTGGAAGACCCTTTAGAGAAGACTTGGAACCAAACTCATATTCAGCTCTAGTAGCCACCCTCAGATTGATGGCCAGACTGAAGTGGTAAACAGGACACTAAGCAATCTGCTTAAAGCTGTTATGGGAAAGAACTTGAGGGATTAGGATCTATGGTTACCAATTGTGGAGTTTGCATACAATTCAACCGTCCATAGCACTACTAGGAAGACCCCATTCGAGGTCGTCTATGGCCTTAACCCTACCATTCCCCTAGATATGATCGATACCCCAATAATTACTGAAGAGAGTCAATCTGGAGTGGACCGAGCCTAAGAATTACATGAGCTATACCGGTCTATCACGAGGAAGATCGCTAAGTTCAATTAGAGACAACAAGAGATTAGCAACCGAGGCCGCCAAACTATTTCTTTCCAGCTAGGAGACTTAGTATGGATTCACCTTAACTAAGAGCAATTCCCATACTTAAGACAAAGCAAACTATCTCCTCGAGCCGACGACCCATTTAAGTCCTGAAGAAAATAAACCACAATGCCTACCGGATTGAGTTGCCTGATGACTATTGTGTCTCCTTTACCTTCAATGTGTTTGATCTGATTCCCCATTAACCAACATAAGACCCTGCAAGCGCCCTAGAAAAACGAGTAAAAATCACTTCAGATTTGAGGACAAATCTTTCTGACCCCCAGGCAAATGATAGGAATCAACCCTCTGGACCTATTATAAGAAGCCAAGCCAGAGGACTTCAAGGGCTCGCATAAAAAATATTAGCTCTAAGCCATAGCTGAAACGGGGACTCTTATCCTGATCCGAACACCTGCCAACCTATCTCTCAGATCCTCATGTGTGTCTAACATGCTCCTGCCCAACAGCGAAGTCCTAATCCAAAAGACAACCCAGAACTAGCTAAGCTGAGCCAAATCGAGCTACTGACCTAACTCACTAGCGTCTAACTTTAAGGCAACTGACCTTTTTACTAGGCTGATTGGCTCCTTACCTAACCCAGATCAAGTCGGCCCTTGATTGTAACGTATTCCTGCTTCCTCCTACGTTGTATCATATCCCAAATGTCCAACCATCAAGCGACACATGTCTTCGGACACAATGTTCTAAAATGATTCATTCTTTTCCGTATTGTATATTCTTTGTCTCTTTTACCCCTTTTAGTATGTCTTATGTAACCTCATGTATAATACCCCTTTTGTCTTTTCATACCTATAAAATAACCCTAGTAGGAAAGTATATAAACCTCCACTTACGTTGTATGCATATACACATCCTTTTCAATACAAGAATTACTCATTTAAGCTACCTTAGTATTCTCGTTATCTCTTAGCTCTTATCTATTCCCTTTAGTAGGAGTAGTGGCAAATGACCCTTCAATTCAAACCAGTGTGTCATATCCGATGAATTGTAGGCCGAGTAAGATCGAGTGGTGAGTCATATCCATTCAATAGCTGCTCGAGTTTTGCTAGTTTCTTTTCTGTTTCCTTTTCAATTCGTTCGTTGTAATGCTTCTTCGTGTGTATAACCCCAAAGACGCATTAGACACTCTAAGAGCTGGTATGAGAAATTGAAAGAGGAATTGAAACCTAGTCGTGCCCTTATGAGCTGACTAACCTAGGCGAACGAGTGAAGCGCTCCTTAAGCCAACTAGATCCTAAACGAGAAATTGAAGCTTGGTCGTATGCCTATGAGCTTACTAACCTAGGCGAACGGGAAAAGTGCTCCTTTAGTTAGCTAAGACCTTAAACGAGAAATTGAAGCCTAGTCGTGCCCCTATGAGTTGACTAACCTAGACGAACGAGTGAAGCGCTCCTTGAGCTGACTAAGACCTTAAACAAGAAATTGAAGCCCAGTCATGCCCCTATGAGTTAACTAACTTAAGTAAATAGACGAAGCACTCCTTAAGCTAGCTAAGATCTTAAACGAGAAATTAAAGCCCATTTATGCCCTTATGAGCTGACTAACCTAAGCAAACGGGCGAAGCACTCCTTGAGTTGGCTAAGATCTTAAATGAGAAATTAAGCCTAATTATGCTCTTATGAGCTGACTAACCTAGGCGAACGGGTGAAGTACTCCTTGAACTAGCTAAGACCCTAAATGAGAAATTAAAGCCATTGGCTAAGACCTTAAATGAGAAATTGAAGCTTGGTTGTGCCCCTATGAGCTAACTAACCTAGGAGAAATGGTGAAGTGCTCTTTGAGCTAACTAAGACCCTAAATGAAAGGTTAAAACCTGGTAGTGCCCCATTGAGCTAACTAACCTAAGTGAGCGGGTGAAGCACTCCTTAAGTTGGTTAAGACCTTAATGAGAAATTGAAGCCTGGTCGTACCCTTCTAAGCTGACTAACCAAGGTAAATGGGTAAAGTGCTCTTTCAACTGGCTAAGACCCTAAAGATGTAGGAAACTTAGTCGTGCCCCTACAAGTTAACTAACCAAGGTGAATGGGCAAAGTGTTCCTTAAGCTCGCTAAAACTCTAAAGAAATGTAGAAACCTGGTCATACCTTTATAAGCTGACTAACCAAGGTGAAATGGGCAAAGCGCTCCTTGAGCTGGCTAAGACCCTAAAGAGATTGAAATGGATATGCACCGTATGGGCTAGTTGAAAACCCTAAAGACAATTAAGACAAAGTCCTATGAATCATCTAAAATACCAAATGGTTTGTTAAGAAGGAAGAGAGCACCTTGAATGATGGTTACTATCCTAGGTGATAAAGGTTAAATCTAAATGCGATGTTCAAAAACCAATATGCTAACATTGTATAGAAGTACTTACTTGCCCTTGTTGATGGCATCCAAACCGTCAAACCTTTCTTTGAAAAGTCCTACCAAAACCAACTAACTCGTTTTTTGAAATGAATTCAAACTTGAAACTCCACTGGCTCTTTTGAGAAGTCACATAAATCAACTCAATATAGAATGCCCTCTACTTGCTCTTTGTCTTTCAAACTTTTATGAACTGAATTCCTTATTTATAGTCAATGCCATGAGGTATTCACCTACCTAGATTTTTCCTTCCCCTGAAAAATTGATAATAAAACTCCCTGTCGAGGAACTCGTAATAAAGTATTTTAAAGAGTTTTGCTAATTACCAATGTTCTATATCTCATATCTCACCTTCTCTTGTGTTTTCAGTATATGGGTTCATTTAAATGAAGTGAGGGAGTAGGACCTTTTGATGGAGCAGGAAAAGTGATGGAGGTGATTCCAATGTCAATAATTGCCAAGGATACCAATTTTGCTTGTAGAAGATGAAAATTAGACCAAAGTAACATTTTAGATTGCTGGCATTTTCATGTCTTGAGTGATTTCCATTAACATTTAAGATTGCAGGCATTTTCATGTCCAGAGTGATTTCCATTAACTTTCATAGGTAGTATAATCTTACAACATCAACATTTATACGGTCCCTTAACTCTAGACCATCCATTTGTGACAAAATTAAAGCCCTTCCTAGTAACACTCACTTCACAATATAAGGACCTCCATAATTAGGAGTAAATTTTGATTTAAAGTCTTGTGCATTAGGGAGAGCTTTTCTCAACACCATATTACCCTCTTTGAAATTAATGTACCCTTTTATTAAAAGCTCGAGCCATTCTTTGTTGGTAACATTAATTATGACACATGGCTATCGATCTTTTCTCATCAATCAAATTCAACTGCTTGATGCGTTTCTTTATCCAATCGACGTCATCCAACTAAGTTTTAGATAATCCTTTGAGAGACAGGATCTCAACTTCTACTGGTAATACTGCCTTAGTACCATATACTAAAGAGTAGGGCATTGCCCCTGTTGATGTTTTGATGGAGGTCAGATAGGCCATGAGCACAAATGGCAACATTTCATGCCAATCCTTGTATGTAACAACCATCTTTTCAATTAACCTTTTGAGATTTTTATTGGCTGCTTTGACAGCCCTATTCATCTTGGGTCGATAAGGTGCAAAGGTCCTATAGATGATCCTAAACTGTCGATATAACTCTAACATAAGCTTGTTGTTGAGAATCAAGATTAGTGCCATTATCTGTGATGATCGTTTTTGGAGCCCCATATCAAGCCAAGATATCTCTCTTGATGAACTTGACTAGTACCTTTTGTAACACTTGAATAAGATGAGGCCTCAACCCACTTGCTGAAGTAGTCGATGGCGATCGATATGAAGCAATTGATGGCGACCGATATGAAGTGATGCCCGTTAGATGCCTTTAAAGTGATCAGGCCAATAATGTCTATACCTTACATTGAAAATGGTCATAACACAGAGAGTGTATGTAATTCTTGAGGCGGGGCTTTTATCCTATCTGCATAAACCTAACATAAGTAACAATGCCTGACATGTTTGATGCAATCGCCTTCTATTGTTGACTAATAATATCCTAGCCCCAAAATCTTCTTAGCGAGCATGTAACTATTCATGTGAGGGCCATATGCTCTTTCGTGTACTTCCTTCATCAAAACCTTAGCCTCTTTGTCATCTACATACCTTAAAAGTGTACCATCAAATGATTATCGATATAAGGTGGATTCACTTATTAGGAACTAGGTAGCTAATCTCCTAATCGTCTTTCTATCCTTTTTCTCAGCTTCATCGTGGTACGTGCCATGTTATAAGAACATTTTAATATCATGGTACTAAGGCTTTTTATCATGTGTATCTTCAATTGCCAAATAGAAAGTAGGCTTTTTTGCAACTTCAATGGTGAGGAGCTAAATTTCGACTCCACCAGATATTTAGATCATAGATGCCAAAGTTGCTAATGCATCAACAAATTGATTTTGAATCCTCGAAACATGAGTGAAAGTGACTTCTTTGAATTTCTCCATTAATTCAGTTTAGTGCCGGTGATAGGGTACCAGTTTAGGATTCTTCATTTTGTATTCCCCCCAAGCTTGGCTAATAATGAGTAAAGAATCTCCATACACTTCTAACTCTTAGTGTCCTTATCTAGGGCCATTTTGAGTCCTATGATGCACACTTCATGTTCAATGATATTGTTAGTATATAGGAAAACATGCCTTACAACTATAGGGAACTGCCTACCTTTAAGGGACACCAATATTGCCCTAATTCCACACTCGGACACATTAGCAGCTCCATCAAAGAACATCTTCCATTTTGAGGGCTTATCGTCTTTCTCTTCATTAGAACTGCCTTCAACTACTAAGATGTCTTCGTTGGGGAACTTAACTTATACCATTTGAGGAGTACCTTCAAAGGGATTTTCTACTAATTGACTTACTAAGGCTTACCGTTTAACTGAATTCTTATTCATATACGTGATGTTAAACTTCGACAGCAACATTCGCCATTTTGAGATTCTACCAATTAGGGCCAGCTTATCTGCCAAGTACTTCGGGGAATCATGTTGAGTCAGCAATTCAACTTAATAATAAAGCATGTATTGTCTAAGCGATGCATTACCTAGACCAAAGCACGATACATTCTTTTAATTTTTGAATACTTCTATTCCCCCTTTGTAAACTTCTTACTCAAGTAGTATATGGTCTGCTATTTTCCTTCTACATCTTTTTGACTAAGCATATACCCCATGGATTCTGGTAATATTGTAAGGTACAGAAACAATGGCTTCCCATGTATAGGAGCTAGCAGAATTGGAGGGCTCATGAGGTACTCCTTAATTGATGTGAAGGCTTACTCACATTCTTCATCCCAATTTATCTTGGCGTTCTTTTTCAATAACTTAAATAAAGGACGGCATTTATTTGTAAGTTGAGATATAAATCAAGCTATGTAGTTTAAGCAACCCTATAAGCCTATGATTTCTTTAAGTGTACATAGAGGGGGTAAGTTGGCTATTGATTTGACTTTATCAAGGTCCACTTCAATGTCCCTTTAGTTGATTATGAAACTTAATGTTTCCCTAAAGTTACTCTGAAGGCGCACTTCTTTAGGTTTAGCTTCAACTAGAATTTTCTCAACCTATCAAATAATCTCCTCAGGTTATCCATGTGATTTTCTCCCTCTTTAGACTTCACAATAATATCATCAACATATACTTCAACTTCTTTGTGCATCATGTCGTAAAATATTGTAACCATTACTCTTTGGTAAGTTGCCTTGGCATTTTTTAGTCTGAAAGGCATTACTACGTTATCTTGGCTTTATCTTCATCAAACATTAGGATTTGGTTATATCCAGAGAATCCATTTATGAAGGAGAAGAGATGGTTCCAAACTGTATTGTCCACCAAGACGTCAATGTGGGGCAAGGGGAAATTATCTTTAGGGGTTACCTAGTTGAGGTCTCAAAAATCTACACTTACTCTAACTTTTTTGTTCTTTTTCATTACTGACACAATGTTGGCTAACCATTCAGGATAATCAGACACTTCGATGAAATCGACCTCAAGTAACTTTTTGACTCCTTCTTTAATTTTCAACAAGATATCTAGTTAAAATCTCCTTAGCTTTTACTTCTTAGGTTTGACATTCTCTTGTGTGGGTAAGCAATAGACTACAACTGATGGTTCTAACTCGAGCATATCTTCATAAGACCATGCGAATACATCTTGATACTCATATAGTAGTGCGGTTATTTCTGCCTTCTGTTCATCTTTCAAATTTACTCTAATCTTCAAATTCTTAAGGTTGTCATTAGTCCTAACATTAATTGTCTCGGTTGGCTCATTAACAGAAATTCTGCCCATTTCATATCTTTGTCAGCTTTCTTGTACATCATTGTGGTCATTAACATTACTTTTGATGACTAACATAGTATGGCTGAAAGAGATATCAATATTTTCATCACTTATTTGCACGAGGTGTCTCTAGCTTTTATTCAGAGCATTGGATCTGGGTCAAAACTATACAAAGAAAGGAATGTACGTAATGGAGTGCAATGAAGAAAATGGAAACTATTCTTTTATTAGATTAAACAATTCTTTCAAATACATATTTATAGAACAAAGGTAATTATTACAAAGCTCGAGAAAATACTAAACTATGATTCATCCTTTACCCTAGAGAGGACTTATCGCTATTCATAGGGACGATGAACCAATTATTTAGGTGTTGGAGCTTGCAGGATAGGCCCACCATTTCATTCTTGCTGGGGGTGTCATGTTTGGCAAATTCTAGGATCTGAACATTAGCTTAGATGAATGTCTTTGTAAGCAGTGGAAAGGTCATCGGGGCATAATACAATCTATCACCTCTCTTGCCCCTTGCTTACATGTTTCGCAACTCTTCCATTGGAGTTAGAATGTAGCCGAGCCCATAGGTACCAACCCGCCCTTATTTGAATTTTGGCCTCTCATCCTTCCTTTTGATTGGTAATCATACACGCTTCTTCAAACATCTAGAGCCTAAAATCCTCCTGCTCTTCAACACCAATGTAGGGTATGGTCATTTCTTTTTATAATTCATAATCCTAGACACCCAAAATTGTTATGACTTAGCCATTTGAGATGAATTTAACCTTTTGATGTAAACTTAAAGGTATGGCCCTTGCTGAATAAACTAGGGTCTTCCTAAAAAGATGTTGAAAGTGATAAAAGCGTATTTTTCATGTTTTAAAGTGCAAATTAAGATAAAATTACTATTGATTTTATAAAAATCATTAAAAGTTGGTACTTAATTATTTTTATTTGGACATTTCAGGAATTAGAGGATTCAAGAGTGGAATTACGGACGATTTAGAGGAATGTTATGCAAAGGAACGAAGTTTGAATCAGTATGCGCAAGATGAAATTAAAGGCAGCCAGCCTACACTGAACACCGGCAGCCTTTTGAGTTTATGCCACCAACTTTGATGTTTACGCCATCGGCCTTGCACTTACATTGTCGGCCTTCATGAAAAAGAAGTTTTACGTAAGTCAATCCTAATTTTTCTTATAAATAGCTTATGTTTCACCAGTTAGAAGACTTTTGGTTTTTTTTAAGAGACTTTTAAACATACTTTCCTTAGACTTAGAGAGTCGTAGAATAATTTTTAGATAGTTCTTGAAGAATTCTTTAAGAGAATCACTTAGATCATTAAGAAGAATTTGCTTTTACTATGGAGACCAAGTTAAAGTTGCAATTAAAGATTATCTTTTCCAATACAGAATTGGTGACATCTATTCCAATTATTCTTATGCAATTTTGTGAATTACTTATGATTTCAATTATGAATTTCCTTACAATTTCAATTTGTATTTGAATCCATGGTTAGCTAAATTTATTTGTGGGAATTGATGAAACCCTAGATAGCTAAGATGATGATTGTGTTCATGTTATAGGATTAAGAGATATATAGATGATTCATGATTGCAATTTCTATGATTTTGATTATAATTGTTAGAAACCTTAATGATACGGCAATTGATATAGGGTTTGTTAGAAATTCTTAGTTGATTTGATTAATCAATGTGGAAGCAAAGTTAATTGAATTAATTAGAAATTATCTAGAAATTAATGCGATGTTCGACGATTGATTATTCACTAAGACATTAGGGATAATTGATTTAGGACATTAGACAATCATAGTATCAGGAGATATATGATTATAATTTAGAGTCTACTGTTAATTGGAAGACGCAAAAGCTGACTAATTAATTAGAAATTTAAATCCTTAAGTTTTAAGGTATAATAATTTCACTTAAATAACCGTATAGCTATTAATATATATAACATGATAACAATTTGATTGGCATAATCTAAGGTAGATTTAGTTTTCTTATAATTCTCAATTGATTACTCAATTTTAGATTTTTCATAATTATTTTCTTTTTAATAGTTTTAGAGTAATTATTATATTAATTTATTTAATTTTGATTGCCTGAAATTGATAAGAGCTATCATAGGTTTAGTAATATTATAGTCATTGAGGGATCGACAACCTTACTTTTGCTATATTACTTAATTTTGACTTAGTATACTTGCTGAAGTATTCGCGATTTATTTTTATATATATAGTTTAAGCAAATCAGAAAGTCCTCAGGATGTCTAGAACCTGGAATCAGATGTTAAAAGTTTATAGGTCAATATTAACTATTAAGTTGATCTCCCCAATAATTTCTCTCCTAGATCAATCAAAAGCCCTGATTGTTGTTGAATTAGGCTTGATCATGGTTGCATCGATACCTAGTAGATTAAGGTAATAAGGGGACAAACATTCAATGATGACCTATTGTCAATGAGAACTTTAGCTGTGATGATGTTGTTTACCTTCGCTATTATGAAGAGAGGCTTAGTGTGTTGATTAACTTCCTTACTTAACTCTTCAGTAAAGAAAGAAATCTGATCCATAGTAAGGATAGAGTTGGTAACTAACCCCATTTTTTCAACTGATATTTAATGAGGGACCTTAACCTCCCACAAAGTTCGAAATAAAGCTTCCCAATGTGGCTTACATGTCATCAACAGACTCGTAAGAGATATCTGTGCTAAAGTCTTAATGAGCTGGTCCATTATTTTGTACTTACTTAACTTAATCATCTTAGTGAAGGTAGACAATCCTTCCTTAGCTGGTTTGTTGCTTGATTCTTCTAGTACATTCTTCTTTTTTAGGTCTTCTCTTGGGTCATAGATTATGTTGGAGCAAGTAATCCCTTCTATAAGAGAACTCAATTGCCTTTGATTTACTACCTGGCAGTTGAAGGGGGTAGTTTTATAACTTTCAGGGGCTAATGGCAATGGAAGGCATACCTTTTGGTCTTTGAAGCTTGCTTCTCTTCCTGTTTGTAAAATCTATAAACCTTGGGCTCTTGGTTAGAACCGATCATATTGATGGTAAGATTTGAGTCGTCAAATATCATGTTGATGATGGGGCCATGGTTGGGCAAGGAGTTGTTGTTGACATTTGGAATTAGAGCCTCCACGAAGTCCAGTTGGACCATACCTTCATTGATTAAGTCTTGAATATTGTTCTTCAATCTCCAGCATGAGTTAGTTAAATGACCCACCTATCCCAAATGGTATTGACACTAGGCGTTAGGATAAAAAACCTTTAGCCTATACCTTTCACTTGGAGGCTCAAAATGGATCAAATTATCTTTTCTTAATGTTTCAAGAACCTAGTTGAAAGGAATTGGTATCTTGGTGAACTATCTTAGGGGCCTGTTGACTTGTGGCTAACTTTGAAATTGTTGCTGAATTGGTGTAAGATTTGTTTTGAAGGAGAACTAGGTATTGGGCTTAGTGTTTGAATTTACCATGTCAACAGTTGCTTCTTTAGGCTTACTGTAGTAGGCTTTGCAACTATCTGATAGCTCTTATAATTTACCAGAAGCAACAACACTTTCAATCCGACATCCTGCGGCTACCACTTCTGTGAAGCTAGAAGAGGCTTACCCAATCATATGAGCAAAATAAGGCCTTTCAAGAGTATAAATGAAAGCCAAAGTCAACTCTTTCTCGATCATGGGGGTAGATACCCCTATAGCTAGGGATCTCTACCTTTGGGTGTATTCCTTGAATGATTCATTGTACCTCTTGCACTGGATGACCAAGTCCATCATGGTTAATGCTACTTCCATATTAAACTTAAATTATTTGAAGAATGCCATAGCCAGCTTCTCTCGTATGTTCACCTAGTTTAGATCTAGTTGGGTGTACCAGGTTAGCGTAGGACTCGTCAAGTTGTCCTGAAAAGTTTGCACTATGAGCTAGTCCTATTGTACGTATTTGCCCATCTTTTGTACGTACAACCTGGTGTGTAATTTAAGGTAACTAGTCCTATTATATTTCTCAAAGTTAGGTACTTTTAATTTTTCTAGAAAGCTTCCATAGTCATAAGCAGAGAAGTTTATAATACTAGCCTGCTCGAAACCATCATACCCTTCAAGCATTTTCATCTTTTTAGTGATCTGCTGGGTTAATCACCTCTCTAACTCTTTTAATCTATCTTGATTAGCTTCAGGCTTTATGTTGATTGGGAATGAGTAGGTATTAGGCTCAAAAGTTCGGTTGACCTTTGGATAGACCCCTTCTATCTCAAAAGATTTAAAGGTTAGGTTGACTTTGGGATTGGCCTCTTCTGCTTTAAGGGGTAAGGCTTCAACATTCTTTCCATATCGAGCCTTGGATTTTTCTCGTTTGATGGTGCCATGGATCAAAGTAAAGCAATGCTATTGGCAAGGAAGCTTAATTGATCTACAATCTATCCTACTATTCGTTCTAAGGAGTAGAACCTAAACTCAGTAGGATCGATGACTTCTAGGTTCACATTATTGTTGTCATTTTTGTTGTTGATGTTATCATTTCCTTGGATGGCCATCCTGGTCTGTGAGTGGGTTTGGATAGGACTTCTCTAGAAGGTTTGACATTTAAGAGCTATCTTTGCGACATGGTTCTAGATTATTTCTCAATAAATAAATAAGTGTACAAGAATGCAAAGATGTATGGTACATAGATGCATAGAAATAAAGCTGACAAATAACTAGCAAGAGAACAATTTTATTCATCATTTTGTAGCTTTTAGACTTCCCTTTTATGTTATTTAAAAAAAAATACATTGTTTCAAAAAAGTACTCTTATTTCTAAACATTCCTTCGACACTTGGCTAATGTTCCTTTTTTATGCTTGTTGGATCTTACCGGTGCTTCCTTCCTCTTTCTTGGGCTAAGCTCATCTGCTTCTTTAAGTTCTTTGACCCTTCACTAGGTCATCTTCAATTGATGTTCTAAGGCTTGGGAACGCTATCTAGATTCTCGAAAGAGGTCTTCCCACATGTCATGCTCTTCATAGTTAACTTCTACATAAGCTTGTACTTGGTCTATATAAGTCTTGATTTCAAAGTTTGGTTTAGGTAACGCGAGTTATATAACCTATAGTACTCCCCTGCCTTATGGAATTGATCTTATAGATATTCTTTTGTGACCCTATGCTTGTCTACTTCTCCCAGCCATTCTCATGAATTAATGTTAGGGCTAACGATCCTCGTTTCCCATAGTTTCTTGATCGCTCGCAATTTGGATATCTTTTATGGTATTGGAAGCCGAAGGTCTTCACAATCTTGGGTCGTAATATCCTGTGGGGGCCTGTATACTATGTCTTGAATTCCCCCAAACTGCTTGATCATGCTATTAAGGTAATAGCCTGTACACCATTTCATCCAAATTAGGGGTACTACGTGATAATTTTTACATACTAGGTTTACCCTCTTCAAGTTGCTCCACCTGGCTGTACATAAGATATCAGCGACTTAGAAATTTCACAGGACTTCTACCCAGCAGTAAGTGGACTTCTCTTCTAGCAAATGGACCTTATTGATAAAGGAATCAATTAAATCAATCCTATGGGGAAATTCTCCTCGGATCAAGTCAAGCCTAAAATACTTTATGTGACTCATAAACTAAACCGTTAGTAATGCTATGCCGATCTTTAGTACACCATTGTTTTTCTCTTTCAAAACGTTTGGACTTCTAATTTATTCTACAAGGAAGGCCGAAACATATGACTTACATTCAAGAAATTGGCTCACTAACTCAATGACCCTAAAATGGATGAGAACTTTTCGTTAGGGAATAGGGTAGTCTCGAATGTAGCTAGGATGAAAGCCTTTATTCTATTCTGTCCCTAGTCTTTGGGATCGCTACAAAAGATGGCCCGTTTGTTGGAACTAAGCTCAGTGGTAAACCAGGCTTTTAGGTCTTCCTAATGCAATTTCCATTACGACTCTTTAGGCCTTGTTTACTTCAACCCTTATAACCCTTAGGAATCTTAAAAATTGGTTTACTGGGTCAACTTCCAAATTTGGAGTGTATATATCCTCTAAGGATGGGGCTTGAAGTAATTAGGTATAATCTTCAAGCGTTGGACTAATTAGGTGAGGCCTAACCTGAAAAGCTTCCTCCTTAAGTTCTTAGAAGTTAGTTAAGGCCCTAAGCAAGTTGATCTCAATCTTTACCTTGGGAAGTGATATAATGGGCCCGATCTTGTTCGTGATGATCTCCTGTTCCCTTGGGTTAAAGTGTTAAAGCCATTGGCCCAAAGTAGGCTTCAGGTTGATGGTCTTATTAACGAACCTTTCTCTAAAGTGGATGGAGTTAGATGAACAAGCCATTTTTTGGGCTGGATTACAAAGAAAATGTTGTTACAAGATTAAAAAAACTACAATTTATAGTAAAGTACAAAATGAAAATGAAAACATATTTACATCATCTCTATATTTACAACATGATTTACAAGGGAAATTAAGGAAACTCTAAGTTGTTATTCTTTTCTTCTTCTTTATTTTCATCTTGCTTTATTATTTATCAGTTCTGGATGTAGTGAATGTATAAAGGTAGGTTCTAAAGGTCCTTAAGTTTTCGCGACCTCACTTGTTAAAAAACACTTTCATTAGTCACATTAAGCTTAAATGGGGATAGCCTAATCAACCCCAAGTGATGGTTACCCTACAGCACTCGAAGCCTATACAATGGACCCTTGGTCCTAGGGTCCTAATACGGTTTAGGTTTAACTGTTTCTATCATACAGTCATGATACATAAAATAAATTCCCCCCATAATTGAATAAAAAATAACCCTGCAAAAAGTTAGTACAATTGTATAAAAAACAATAAATAAACAAATAGATAAATAAATAAATTACTTTTAGTAAGGTGACTTCAAATTTTAATTCTAAATTTGGAAAGTTAGATGGCTAACTCTCTTGACTTTTGCATGGAGTCACCAAGTTGTTGAGCCTAATTTTTTCTTGGTTTTATAAATAAGTCTTCTTTAAACCGATCATTATTAAACCTTACCCTTTTAATACTGATCCTTGACTAAGATTTAAAGTAGACTGGCTTTTTATTTATTTTTTAAATGTTTTGGAGTTGCTACCTAACAAGAGTCAGGAAATAGTTTAGGTCAAAACCAAATGAGTAAATTTGGTTTTAATCTAGACACTGGTTTACATAGAAAAAACTGATTTTAGAGAAAAGGTTTTTGAAAAACCAGATAAACGAGTCTAATGGTTAAATTCTTTAAACCTTTACGAGTACCATAACTTTCCAACTTTGGATTTAATTCCTAAAATCACCTTTTTTTAAAAAATATAGCTTAAGTCATCTAAAACACTTTTACTTGAATAATTTTAAACTTAAAGGAAAGGGAAAACTAATTTTTTTCAATTTTTACATCACCCTATAAATGCCTACGTACTCGTTATTCTAGATCAAATGTACATAGTTCTTTTTCTAAATGTTAGCAGGTTGGTTGATTTTAATTTTGAAAAATGGTCCAGTTTAAGTTTTTAAACTAGTTCGAGTTTACTTAAGGAAAATTTCTCAAAAGGTCTTAAATGTGGTTTTTATTTTTTGAAACTTCTCAAAAAAGTCCTAATTTGGAAAGATCAATTTTATTGAAAAGTAAAAGAAGAAAAAATATATAGAAAATAAAAAAAATGTCAAATTAGGAAATTAGGTTGAACAAAGGCACTTACGTACACAGGTTAGGCTACGAACTTTGGGTTAGGTTACGGTTGATTCGATTGGATTTAGGTCAAATCACAACTAGAGAAGCATAATAGCATAGCGGAGGAGCTTCAAGTGATTCTAAGCCGAATTTGGTGCAAATAAGAGTATTTTTGTATGTTTCATATTGAGTTTGGGGGGGAGGGGGGTATAGGACAAGTGCCATAAAGAATGGTGGTTGTTTGTAGTGGTTAGAGGGTGGTACAATTGACAGTAGAGAGAGAAAGTGCCAATGCAAACCCTTGGAGGGTGGTACGTGAGTATAGGGAGGTAGTCGGCCTAATGTTTCTTGTGTTGGCCAATTCAATTGAGGTAATAGCATGGCACCAAGTACGATGGTACGTGAGTGTAAGGAAGTGGTTAGGCTAGTGTTTCTTGTGGTGGCCAGTTCAATTGAGGTGGTAACATGGCTCTAGGTGCAGTGGCTAAGGGTGGTTTGTGAGGTAGTTGTGGTCATAGGTTAAGGTTTTAGGTCTTCCACGATGGTTGAAGGTCATGGAGGTTACAGTGATCCACGCGAGTAGTCAAGTATGAAAGCCTAATGTGTAAGGAGTCTTATGGGTAGCTTAACCGACTTGAGGAGCTTCAGTTTGAAGCTTAAGCTAGAGAGAAAGAGAGGGACGAATCGAATAGAGAGAGAAAGAGAGTGGCAGTATGTTTTTGGGATGGATTTGGATGATTGTATCTATTAGAATGAAGCTAGGAGATGTAATATATATACACATAAACTCAAACAAACTCGGAAAGGCCAATTTTACCATGAATGCGAAGAATTTAAGATGGAATTTGACCGAAGCTTAATTCTTAAATGGGTGTAAATTTTCGATCAAATGCATGTCTTAAATGTTCATTTTCGCTAGAAACAAGCATTAGAAGTTTCCAAAATCATTATAATAGTTTGAATCATGGAAATGAAATAACTCTTATTTTAAACATATTTCACATGATGATTTTATAGTATTTCCCTTGCATTTTTTGTTTTCTTCAAAGAAATTGATACTTAATTGAGTAAATTTTTTATTTCAAGGTTTGAACGCATTCTTGGATTGAAAACAAAGAAAAGGAATCAAGTTTCACTCAATTTGAAGTTCAAATGAATGAGTTATAAAGTTTTGAAGTTACACAGTCTAGGACACAGTCGTGTCCCCAAGTTATGTCCATCTAGGAAAATTTGCCAAGGTCAGAAAGTTACACGACCTGGGGATACGACTGTGTCCCAGGGCATGTCTGGTGACGAAAACGGAAACCTTACAATACATTATAAAAGGACATACTAGGGTTTCGCACAGAAGATTGGACATTCAAAAGAGAAGAGACTTGAAGAGAAGGAAGAGAAAAAGGCGAAAGCAACACCTAACTTCAAGATTGAAGAGATTTATCATCAACAAAAGGAGTTTTCATGTTTTATTTATTAGTTTTATTGGAATTCGTTTTTAGTTTCATTATGATAGCTTAAAACCCTTGTATTTAGGATTATGGAACCTAGGGTTTCATGTGACTATTAGATAGATTGATAATTTTCAATAAAGTTTCTATATTTTCTTAATTCAATTATATTATTTAATTGTTAATTGATATTTCTAGAGTATCAATCTATGATATTATGCATGATGATTGAGAAATTACATGTGTAATTAGATCTTGACATAATTGGAGAGAATTACATGTGTACTTAGAGATAAGATACATGTTTCTTCCGGAAAGTTGATTGTTTATATAGGAATTCATTATACATTAATGCAATTCTAAGTTATATTACTAAGTGAAGAGATTCTGGTAAATAATTTAGGATTAGGGTTAATATGCTTGAGAAAGATATTAACTTTAACTGTGAATCCCTCCGGTCAAGAATAATAGAAATTAAATTGAATATATTTTAAGCGGTCACATGTTAAACACTAGGGGAAATAATTTCTAAATACGTTATTACCTTCTTGAAGTTGTTCTCAATTTTATCGCTTTCTAAAATACTTAATCAAGTCTCATAATTAGGTTAGTTTATTAATTTTAGTATTTTTTAATTCATTCAACTTATCACAATTTTTCGTTTAAATAATAAAGCTAAGATTAATATTAGTACTCGAAGTCTCTAAGGGATCGACTTGAACTCACATCCGCTATATGAAAATTGATAGGTGCACTTGCCTTATATCATAAGCATTTAAAACTTTTTCGAAACTTTGGCTGGATTTTTTACTACCTTGATGAATGAATCTAGACAATTTCTTGATTTAGATTTGTAGTCTCTTATATAGTCTTTGAAATCCCCTTACCAATTTGGTCAAATTATGTAGAAAAGGGGCTCAAATCAAGCCCGAAACTAAGCTAACTAGAGAAGATGACTGCAGATAAACTGTGGAAAATAAAGGAAGGAGGGGGAAAATGGGGGAAAGAAATGGAAAAGGTGTTGATATGGTGCTATGTCAACTGTGTAATCTAATAACGTCGTTCTTGTGTGGTATATGTATATATGACATGTATCATGCTACATGGTTGACGCGTGTTTGTGGTATGGGTGATGTGGTGTAATACATGTTACAAGGGGCTGACGTGGTAGTGCCACATATCCCACAATGGACATGTGGCACAATGATATCCCGACATGTGGTGAAGTGTTCTATGGTGAAAAATAAAATGTGGTTTATGTCTTTGGTGAGATTTGAACCTTAATCTCTAAGATGAACCCAAGTACAAGTCCAAGTGTATTAACGTTAGGCCATTGGCCTATGCCTTGTCCATATATATAATTAAATTGCACATATAGATAAGGTTTGCCTAAGCTAAATTTGAATTTAAGCTCAGGCCCAATACCCCTCTCTTAATTAGAACATTAAAGCTAAATAAAAAAACTTATTATTAATTTATTTAAATACTTATTTAAATTTTCTACTTTTGTGATTTTTCTACTTTTGTGATTTTTCTACTTTTTTGTATTTTTCTAAATTTTCTATTTTTTATATTTTTTGAAAATTTTTATTTATTTTTTATTTTTTCTAAATTAGGACCACTTACCCTATTCAAAAATTCTAAAAAATAAAATAAATTAAGGGGCAAAATTGAGATGTCTACATTAAGAAAATAAAAAAAGAAAAAGAAAAATAGACCAACTTACCCAACTTACTTAAGTGGGTCAAATCTAGGGGCATGGGTCGAGTTGAGGCAAGAAGGACTAGCAATGATTTCTTAGCTTTGTTCAGAGCTATCGAGACATTGAATCGAAGTGGAAGTTTTGCTTTTATGAGAAAAAGATTGACAAAAAGGGGTTTAAACACCATACATTAAAGTTTCGTAGTAATTTTGGTGGTGTTTAAGTTGTTGGTGGTGGTTGGGAGTATGGGTCTTGCGATCGAAGGTGGTTCAACACAAATTGGATGCATGTTATGATGTTTTTAAGTATGGGGAAGGTAGTGGTGAGGTTATTTTTAGTTGAAAGTTGTCAATAGGTGGAGTTCTATGGGTCGCTAAAGTGGTTAGGTGGTTATGTAGCTGATGGGTTTGGGTTGACAATGAAACTTGCATTGGACACTGCTCGGGTAATGTAAGGGGTTGTGCATGGTTAAGGATGTGTTGTGGCTTGTCATTGCTATTTATAGAGCATTGGTCAGGAGTGCTACCGTGTATTGTTGTTACATGTACTGTGTGCAGTAGTATGTAGGCATTGTATGGGTCGCTGTGTGTAGAGCTTCAGACGTCATGCTGTAGTACAAGAAGGAATGAATCGTGTTTTATTTAAAGAAAGAGAGGGACTGTGGAGCTCACGTATGTGTGCACTCTCGATAGTGTAGGTTTATGTGAGCGTGGGTTGAGTATGGAGTTTAGGATTAGGTATTGAAGGGGCTATTGTCAAGTTGAGGATGAAGGTCAGGTTGTTGGGGTCGAGTGAGGAAGGGTGTCGAGTTTCTCGAGGTTGAGTGGATGGAGCTTAGTCGAGTGCTAGGGTGGGGTACACAATGTGATGTGTGTATTGGCCATATAGTGGGATGCGTATGTGTTAGTGGAGTTTAATTGTTGTACAAAGAAGAGAGAATGTGATTATGTATATCCTTTTCTAAAAAAAAATTTTTTTATCGTCTACCAAAATCCACTATTTATAAATAATGAATTTGAATCTTTTAGATCCTTTTGATAAGGATTCAATCTCGATAAGGTTTAACAAATCTAATCCTTATAAGATATGACAATACTTGCTTTAGATTTGTTAGTTTCTCTAATAATTCCTTCAAGATTTAATCCAATCTACTCTCAAGATCAAGTTCTAGAAGCTCCACATTCTATTTAAGCTTTCTATCTTAGGCCTGACTTAATCTAACTCGTTTTAAATTGATTATGGCCTTTTAATATAATCCAAAATACACATGCTAATCATTTAATACCGTTTCTAAATTTAATAAACCCCGAGTCTATTTTAATTAATCTAGTTAAAATATTTTTCAAATTGGATAAAAATCCACTTTATACTTTACTGGACTATTTTTAAAAAATATTTTTCTAATGAAGCTCAATTATTTAGAAACTTGGAATTTATTAAATTACATGTATATTTTCATCTATTTTCTACACCAACCCTAAATGATTAATTGACATAACTCGGATTCTTGACACTTTGTATTTTTTTAATTTTTCTATTTTTTCTAATTTTTTTATTTTTCTTAAAACCTAGCCCAAAAGTGAAAGAATTATAAAATAAAGGTTGACAAAAATAGGATATTTACATACCTGCTATGGTATCCTTATCAAGAGTGTCCTACTGCTCTTGATGGAAGGCAAAAACTCTAACTGGGGCTCCCTAATGTGGGCCAATAGGCTAGGGTCATCTAGCCTGGGCTCTAACTGGTGGCCCAGTTCCCTACTGTGCAAGTTTGGCCTATTCCCCTGTGAGTCTCTCTAGGCACTCGGCTGTTAAATGTCCTCTCTGTTTAAAAGTATAGCAAAAGCACGTAAGGACTAACTTCTTACTACATACCTTACTAGTATGCCCCATCTTCCCACAAGAGAAATACGCTTCGACGAGCTACTTGCACTTTCTAACCTCATGGGATCCAAAACAACTTAAGCATTTAATAATAGAAGCTAGTGCTCGAGGTGCAAAAGTAATAGCATATCTTGTTTGAATAAGAGGGCGTGCCCTAATCAACATCAACTAAGGCTTCTTCCCTTTGCTTTGAATTATAATCTCTAGATTTGATCTCTTTCCTGACTATAAGTCTCAAAAGTAACTAGGAAAGGGTGAATTGGTTACTTAAAAATTTTAAACTTTTTCGTAAAATGAAACTTAAACATGTCCCCTTTGATTACTTTAGCAAGATATGGCATGAAATAATATTTAAGCAATAAACAAAACACAAATTAAATAAAGTAGGGATGAGAAAATTAGGCTCAAGAATTATAGTGCTTTCACCTCATGCCTACTCTACTATCTAGCTCCACTACTAAGGACTTGATATTACACATTGGCGTCGTTCCACTATCCACTTTTCATTACCTCAATCAAGAGATAAATAAATACAAATCTTTCTGCTCTATTTCACTAAGCTAGCCTTACTTATACACAGATCTACAAAACTTTGAGTCTCTCCTCTAATACAAATCCTATCACCAAATAATAAGATTTACAATGACAATAAGGACATAATACAATGATCTTCGTAATGAAAGTATAAGATATAATCAGAACATTAAATTAAAGTAAATAGTGTTGTCTCTAATTTAGCTTCTAAATGTGTCTCTAAATTTTCTTAAGTATGAAGTCTGCAGTAAACATTTGTAGATCAAATCTCTCAAAAATTTGAACTCCCTTGCTTTTTATATCCTTTAGTTGCAATGTCTCTTAGCTAAAATCTTGGATAAGTCTTTTACATAACTTGAGAGATCTTGAAATATCCTGATCTAGTCGTTGGTAGTTACGATCCCTTAATATGTGGAAGCTAAATCTCCTTTGTTGATTAATTCTTCTTGAATGTTATACTCCTTCTATTATAAGAGATGAATTCTGCTCAATTTTTCATATGTATACTCTAATTCATCCATATAATTCATCAATAAGTCCTTGGAAAATTTGAATCCTTTTAAAAGTAAATTTCTAAAAATTATAAGTGAATCTTAATACTTAATGATCTTGAATTTGATTTTAAAGCTTTTGAAATATTCTTATTGAATCTTTATATGTGTATATCGTGCCAAATCTGATATCTCAGAATAAATATCGTTAAAAAATGTTGTTATAACAGCTCTAATTAGATTTGATAAAAATCTACGACAACAAAGTTAAGATTCATCCCTATATTATAATATCTTCACATATATGCCCTCATCCATTCTTGATTTGAGCTCTAATAAAAATCTAATTCGAACTCCTTAAAATCCTCCACATATCTTGATGATAATCCATCATAAATCTCATGAATAATCTTATAATATGATTCCAACAAAAAATTGTCTATTGTCATAAAGTATCCTGTTCGATTAAGCTTGTCCTTAAAATATTTAATTAATTCCTCCTTAATCCGTGGATTTAATGTCTAACTTAGTGGAATGTGTCAGATACATTGCCCAAATATATCCAACAAATAGAGTTGGGCCTTAAAAAGATCAAAAATCTAATATACTTCATGGTTTAAACTGTTTTGTAATACTCTGATACTATATTGTCTCTCTAAATTTGCTTCTGATTTTCAACTTCAATTTTAAAATAAATTCTTATCTTTTTCTTATTGACCCGTACACTTAACATACTAATTAAGCATCTTTACTCTTTTGTTATCATCAAAATAATAATGAGAGAACTCAACACCGACCATGAGCCAAATTTTCTACCAACTTCTCCTCCATTTTCTTCAAACTTTGCTCCATGTACTAGGCCTTTTGAACATTAGTAGCATAAGTCTCTAACTGGAAAGCATCCATTATACGTTAAAGCTCTAGCTTTAAACCACTTGCAAATCTATAGACTTTAGTCCCATCATCTGCTTGTAGAGTAAGTGCTAAGAACTTAATTAGTTAGCTCAACTCAAGCTCATACTCATCAATTGTATGGTTGTCCTGCTGACAACTAAAGTATGCATCTTGCATACAATCCCTAATGCTTACTAGGAAGAATTTAGCATAAAATAGATTTCTAAACCCCTGCCAATCTACAGGTCCAAGGTCTCTTCAAAGTTCAATGGCTTAACAAGCTATTATAGCTTCCTTCAGTAAGTAAATGGCATAATCAACCTTCCTCTCATTAATTATGTAGAAGGTATTGAAAGACATCTCAATACTACCAGTCCACCTATCCATAGCCAAGAGATCCTCACCTAGGGGATCAAAACTTTCCACCTATTGGGCAAACTTATCAAGGTCAATGATCCTCTTTCGGGTGGCTATAGCATACTGTTAGGTTATGTAATACTTCAAGATTTCGAGCTAGTTCAACAACCCTAGGATCTGAACCCATAAATTTAAGGTACCAGGTTAAGTTATTAGTTTTATTTCAGACTTCATAGTAAAGTTAGAAAAGTTAGATAAAGTAATTTAACTGAAGTCAATTTCTCAAAATAAGCTATATAAAAATATTAATTTAAGAAAAACATCAATTTATCGATAAGCCGATAATTGTAAAATTTGAGGTTTTAGATTTAGCGAGATATTAGAAATAAGTTAGTTAACTTTCAAAAAAAATAAATAAAGTTGAATTATACATAATATACATGTATTAACATAGAATATGCATTATTTGTATTAAATATACATACATAATAAGAAATTATTATTAAAATAAGGTAAATTAATATTAAAAAATGGAAAATTAATAAAAAAAAATGAAAGGATGAGTCATCCTATGATGTGGTAACCTAAGATGAATTACAATTGATGAGTTAAAAGGTAAAAAATAAGAAATCAACACCTATGTAAGTCACATGTCCAATTTTTATTAATCCTAATCCATTTGAAAATTATAAATAAGGCATGCACACTTCAAAAACAACATTTTGGAAGTCTAAAAATACATATAAAATCACTCAAGAAAATTTCAAAACAAATTAAAAAAAAAAAAAAGAAAATTAGAGCAAAAACAAAGCACGGAATTTGATCAGGCTGGTTCAATAAGTTGTTGGTGTCCAATTGTGGTGGCCATTTAGGGTCAAAGGAAGCACCACCAGGGGAGGTGTTCTAATAAGGTTGGGTAGCCGAAGGGTGGCTGGAAGTGGTCGGTTTAGATAAACCAAATTTTCAACCAAAACTTTGTAAATTTTGTAAAAATAGCAAGGCTATTATTTAATTATGAAATTTGGTTTTCTAGAGTTATTTTATGTGTAGATAAATGTACTAATTTTATTTTTCATAAATAATTATTGGAAATATAAGGTCCTTAAGAAATGGCTCTATTTTGACGAAAAGTAAATTAAATTTTAGAAATATTAAATAATGTTCTTTCAAACTAAAAATTTGTACGTAACATACTGAATATATTTATTTAATTTTAGTAATAATAATTTTTGAAAATAATCATGCTTACTATTTATTGTAATTATTTTGGATAAAACTGCCAATTTCGTTGTTTTAGTGAATTAATTAGTTTTTAATAAAATCAAAGTATAAGCCCTATGTATTATGATTTCTAGAAGTTTATAACAATGATTGGGTACTTGAATTTTATCTTGTGATTAAATTCACTTGTTTGCTTAATTTTTACTAATTTTAAGTTAAAATCGCTATTTTCATAAAAATATATAATAGCTAGTTTAGTATAATTCATGGTCAATAATTAAACTACATATTTTTGTGAGTCTATAGGATTTTTCTTGGAATTAATTGGGCTTGTATACTATTTATTATGTATTTTTTTAATATAAACCTATATATTAGTCTAATATATGATATACTAACTAGTACTAATGTGATACTCGTTAAACATGTAAAAAGGATTTACATTTTTGAGTACATAATGAATGCTGATTGGCTTGAGGAATGAGGAATTTTATGACTTTTAATTTAGATTTAGGATTTTTTTTAGTTAATTATAAAGTTATAATAACGTATGGTCAAACCAATAACACGAAAGGGTATTTTTGAAATTTTAAAATAAATTGATAAGTCTTGATTCTTAAGATATCCTAATAGTACTCAAAATAAAAATCGCGAAAATATAAAATTTATCAAAATCAGATAAGAAATAAGTAAGATACGATCAAATAAAGTTTAAAAATATGAAAAATGAAAGTTTATAACAATTTAAGTTCGACCCATAGTTGATTTGAAGACTGTGTTATATTTTCATAGGTGTGATATGTAAGGAAGGAAGATGTTGTGAAGTTTAGGATTTTGCGCTATTATTAAACTTAGGTAAGTAGATCTATTCCATGCTTGGAGTAGATATATTGCTACTCATAACACTACGTGCTATTTGATGCTGTGTTGATTGAATATGGGTATATTTTGGGTGAATTGATATGCTACTATAGTGGATGCTGATGTAGTGATTTTGAATGACAGTAACCGTGTCTTGGTTAAACTGTTATGCTGCTATGTTGGGTGGTAATTTATGCTTACAAATGATAGAGCTAATTAAGGAAGTTGAGTGATTGCTAACTCAATTTTTTAGGTGTTCACCTAAGTAAACCCTAAGTAAGATACTATAATTCCATTAGGGAGAGTTCGAAAACTAGAATCAAATTACCAGGTTAAATAAAACTCGAAGATTGATTATGCTGATTGATATTCTTGATTGCTAAGGAGAGTTCGAAAACTAAAATCAAATTACTAGGTTGAATAAAACTCAAAGATTGATTGTGCTAATTGATATTCTTGAGTTGCTATTGTATATTATGACATGACATAGCACAAAAAGGGACCTACGGGTCAGAACTTTCAAAATGAGGCTTCCAAATGATCATAGAAAAAGCATGGTTTTATAAACTCAATTTTTAAAAGCACATAGATCACATTGCCTGAACATTATGACTATTTTGATAGTCAAATTTGGAAGACTACAATATGTGGTCTAATTTGGCAATGTTATCACTTTGATTTGGTAAACTACAATTAGGGGTCCTACTCCCAAGCAGCTCTTTGTTACTTTAGGTTCCTAGACGTTGTATCCAAATGCTTAGCTATGTCGACTAACCGGAAGAAATTTGGAGGGCATAGGATATCAATACCGATGCATGCCACATATATGAGCATAGCACGCTGCATTGCTAGTAGTAAATGCCCCGTTAGGCAGATGCATATATGAAGTTGAACCTGCAAGTTATAATTGAAATGTTTCAATTGTGATATGCAGTATTATCTATCATATTGTCTATGTTGTCACTCAGCTTCAGTAGCTAAAGGAATAAAATGTTTTATCTTTAAGTTAATAGTATCGTGAAGGGCCCAACGTTATGGGGGGATATATATATTGAGAGCATAAGTCGGAGTCAGCGACTTTTGTATGGAGCCTATACTAAGTCAGAGATCCTATTATTGTGAAGACGATAAAGGAAAAAGCTGTTTCATGTTTTAATGTAAATATTATGCTATACACATAAGTTGTAACAAGGAATCCAACTAAACTTCGATGCAGAAACCCTTTTATTATGTAAACAATGTTGTCTTTTGATGAATAAGCAAGTTGAGTTAAGTTTACAACAAGTACTCTTGTGTGATGATACATCCCGTACTATGCCGGGATGTGATAGGCTATCATCCTAACTAATTGATCCATAGCCTCTAACAGTTGTCTAGTGGTATCAAGCATCCGTCCTTAACCCTTACATCCTCAAAGGTTACCTTGCCTTTGCTTCTCTTGGCCTCTAGGATCCCTTTGATAAGCCTGGTTTGGAGGGTACCTTTTACACCCCGAAGAGGTAGAGTTGCAATAGTTTCACCATATAAACCATTTTAGGACATAAGCTAACCTCACAACTATAATCATAAACCTAGTTCACACAAGGCAAACCCAACTCGATCACTTTGAAGAGTCCAGTTCTATATCTTCTTATTATAAACTCGTAGCATAATCTTTAAGAATAATTATAGAAAAACAAATTCGTAACTAAATCTTTCAAAAATAATGGGATTTTTGTTGATGATACTTAGTAAAATGGTTCAAAAATTGACAAGTATTTACAAATTATATTTGCAAGGGAAAGATCATAAGTCTAAGAAGAGAATTATAAAAGATCACATGTTTACAAAGCTTAACATACATATTAGTAGTAGAAAACTAAAGGGCCACTTAAAAAGACCTTAATAGTTCTCTTAAAGGTTAATAAAATGGACATTTAAAGTAGAGTTTAACCAATTCTTTGGAATTCTCACTTCTTGACCCTGATTTCTAACCTTTTGGAATTAGATGGTGTGCTTGTAAATCTATCTTGGAACATGTAAAACAATTATATAGGAATGAGCATCAACTAGCTCAATAAGTGGGATGAAGAAAAAATTATGCGTTTAACACAAACATATTCAAGGTTTTCAACCAAGTTAGTTAGATGCAATACAAACATAAGAAAATGCCATCGAATGATATTATCCATTTGTCATGAAATTAGTGAAATTACACTCGCTCTAATCCGGGTTGAAGAGTTTGATCCCATGTACTCGTGAATCGGAATAAAACCAGGACTTGTGCAATGGAGAACACTCTCCAACCGAGACTGCCTTTGAACCACAGCTCTCAACGTTGCTGTAACCTCTTCTCTTGTCACTTAATTCAACTAAGGGTAGAGAAAGGACCATTTCAGCTATCCTCATTGAAGGAATATGTATTTAGCTTGGGGATTCTAACCCTTACCCCTACTGGGTTGCAATGCATATCATGTTAGAAGTTTGGCCAAGTTTAAATTAGTTCATTTTTTGGGGTGACTAATCAATTCAAGTAATCCCTTCAAAACAATCATAACATAAAGCTTAACTCCCATAGCAACAACAAATCAATATTCAGGTACATACATAGCACACACACAAACAAATACATTATAATCATAAGCCAAAAGCATACCAAAGCCTTTAAGTACTTTAAAATACTCCAAAATGCTGTGAAATATTGATCCAACTTGCCTGAATATTGATGCTTATTCTCTTCACATGTTGCTTTCATCTTCCTCTATTATTCCTAAAATTTAATGTAACCTCTTCAGTTACCATCTAATATATAAAATGAGAGTTCATTTTGACATTTAAACATGTTCTTTAATTGAGTTAAGTGAGTTTTCTAAGCTATTTATTACGTATTAGTTAAGTAATGTAAGTTCTAACCTTGACCTGATATTTTTGCATAGGTTCCTACCCAATGAGTTTTTTATTTAGGTTTTAACTTTGGTAAATTCTTAGAGGTTATAAGTTGGTGGCTTTCTAACTTACTCTCTGGTTCTAGGTGATCTAATATTCATTTCCCATCTTCCTTTTGACCAAACTTCTAGCCGCTCCCATTGTAGTACACTATAAGCTTCTTGTATTAGAATTCTTTTTAACCGAATTTCTCACTTAGGTTTTGACCTAGCACTCCGATATAGGTTATTGTCTAAGAAGGTCATGACTTATGTTTTGAATCTGATAAAGGTATAAAATTTATACACAAACCACTTGCTGGTCCACTATCTGACTCTTGGTGTGATAAAAAATATTGAATACCAGATTACAATCTAACCTAGTTTCTAAAGGAGTTTTTGACCCACTATCCTAAATTAGGTTCTTATTTAGGAAGTTTTTGACTTACATGTTGTCTTTAGAAATAATGTAAAGTCCAAATATAAGCCACTTTCTACCTAAATCCAATTTTTAATGTATTCGACATATTCAACACTAGATTACATTATGACTTAGTTTCCAACAGAGCTTTTGACCTTACTGCTACTTCTACATTTTACTACTTTTCATATAATCTAACTTACCTTAAGTTTCCAAAACCTCAATAACCTGCATATACAGCATGTTAACAATTCAATACTACGGTCGCCTATTATACTTCTATATTAAACTTCCTACTTAGATAACAATTCATTAGGACTTTTACATTTGAGCTCATAATTACTAAATACTCACTTAAACTTGAAAATCACCATCTTAAAACTTAAAATAACTTACTTTTAGCTACTACATGTGATTGATTATAAGTTGTAACATAATTTTGTAGAAATTCATCAAGTTCGTTTAGAAAAACAACATCATCAACACCCTATTTTGTCAAAACGAAATTTTTCCAAAAATTGAATGGTTCAATTTTGAAAATCTAACCACATAGATCAAAATATAATATTTGAAGAGAATACTCATAAAATTTTAGCTCGAAACTACATTGATTGTTTTTTTGAAAATGCAATTGAAATTTGGTGTGTATGATGTTTTTCTTAAGGACCCTATATTATCACTCAAAATTTCGAAAATTTAGTTTAAGATTTGAATTCCTCATGTAAGAGTACCTGGAAAAATGAAGTTTCAAAAAATTTGGAGTTAGTTTGCTATTTTTTCCCAATTTTAGTTAAAAAAGAGGAAATAAACATTCACTGGAAACTTAGAGCTCTAGCCACCATGAAGCGAAGGGGGTGTGTTGGCCGGCTTTGGTGCTTACCATTCCTTCAAGTAGTGGTCTTGTTCCACTTCTAGCTATTGAGTTTCACTAGGAACTCCTTAACCCCTTATTTTTATACTATTTTTCCCAATTTTTCCTTTCCCATTTCCTCTCCTTATTTCTCTCCCTCAAGAATTTTCTAGAGCTCCTGATGACCAAAACTTTCATTTCTAAGTAGAGATTGCATTTTATAATAAGGTTAAGATGTGTTTTGATTTTTCTTGTCCCATGTTAAAATGTGTAATACATTAGCCTAAGTGTCCAAAATGGTGTTTTCCATGATCCTCGAATATTCCTCTCTTTACCACACATCAAGGGATATTCCCTAATTGTTTTCATATTTTTAATGCTTTTTCCTATATTTTATTTATTTATTTAGTGAAATTTGCACATTTTCAGGTATTTTCAATAATTACAAGTACATATATTTATATATTAATCATACCCAATGTATATACATGTCTTTTATATATTATTTTGTGTATATTAATAATTTTATTACTCCTATAATTTATCTCTAAGAGTTCATTAGTTAACTGAGCCTAATTTGCGCATTATCGATATGTATATAATAATATAGTAAATTTTCACTATTTTAGCTATATTTAAAAATTTTTTATTATATTTTTAAATTATGAGCCTATAGGGTTCCTTCAACTAACATTACTAAGCCCATTGTAAATTTTTAGCCTAACCAAGTTACCTTCCCAAATGCTATAATTTGGTCTCTAGAACCTAGTCGTACGAGTATGGGTGATACAAACTTGTAGATGAATACACAAACCCAATATTGCACATAACCAAAGGGAGTGGGTCTGGATCGTAAGATGGTTTGAAAGATAAATGGTAGTTGAAGGGTAAATAGGGGTTCCTGTGCACCAATAATAGATATGATACATCAACACCTCACACGAGCTCGGGTTACACTTGATATGACGCACAAGTATGGCCAAAGCGCACTCGCCACTAGTCTACGCTCAATGGGCTAGATAAGAGTAGCTAAAGAGTAAGCAAAAAAGGACACTTAGCTCAAGAGAGTGAGAAAGTTCAATGTATTCTCTATATATATTGATTATGCGACTATTACAATTTACAAATAATTATAATACCTAATTAGGGTGAGTCTTAGGTTACAGGAAATTACAGAAAAAGATCTTTACTAGCTAGGAAAAGAGGAATAATTTATAAGGGTATCAATGTAATCACACCAAAAGAATATCCTTTGTCAAAAAGGACAATATGGATGTCAAAAAGGATAGCATAGGTTACTCATTTTGTGGTCCTAATAATACTGTAAGCCGAACAGGGGTAGGCCTTGATTAGGTCTGGTCGGCGTTAACAGTTCGGTAGCTCTAATTGCGAAGACCGAACAAGGGTTGACTCAAGGGTGACTCACATTCAAGCCAACCTCAAATGGTTGACTCCTAACTATTAAAGTCTGTCTTCGGCACTGTATGGTTGGTTGTATCCTGATTTGGTACTTGGATTGGTATGTTGCGAAGGGATCGGCTTAGCATGTCAGCTAATAACTTCAGCAATCCCTTGGATGGTATGGAGAACGAAGTAGCTCAGCAAATCAAACTGGGGTAAGCACTACTCCTTGGTACTTAACTCACCTTGGATAACTTGACAAACCATCTGAGTTAGCCACCAGGTTCAAGAGAGCATAATCGATCCTTGATCTATATCATCACCTCTAGGTTTTTTGAGATTTGGGATCAAATCTAATTTAGCTCCAGGTTGCTCGTCATCGGGAGTGTAAGGTCGGAGATCAGTAGTGTTGAAGGAGTCTGAGACTCTATATCCTTTAGATAGTTCGATCCTATAAGCATTAGGATTGATCTTTTCAAGCACTTTGAAAGGTTCATTGGCTTTGGGAGACAACTTGCTATTCCTCAAATTTGGGAATTGTTCCTTACTAAGATGTATCCAGACTAGATTACCTAGTTGAAATTCTCCTTTCTTCCATCCTCGGCTTCGCTTCTTGAGCTTAGTAGTAGCTTGGCTGAATTGCTCTATAACCTTATGGTGCATAGCTCTAATGGCTTCAACTCTTTCTGTAGCTAGTTGGTAATCATCAACTCTTGGCTAAGGTGTTTGGTCCATCAGGAGCTTAGGGTTAAACCCATAGGTGACCTCGAATGGAGACATGTTCGTTACGCTGTAGGCGGTCCTATTGTATGTGAATTCAATGATTGGCAGACATATATCCTAATCAACCATGTTTCATCCGACAACAACCCGTAGCAAAGTTCACATGGTTCTATTAACAACCTCGATCTGTCCATCAGTCTATGGATGGCAAGACATGCTGTATAATAGATCAATTCCCATTTGCCTCCATAGTATCCTCCAAAAGTAGCTCATGAACTTTGAATCTCAATTTGAAACAATGGTTCTAGGTATTTCGTGAAGCTTGATAATTTCCTGTAAGAAATGAAAAGTGATAGCTGAAGTGTTGTTAGTTTTGAAACAAAGTATGAAATGTGCCATTTTGCTAAATCGATCCACAACCACCATGATAGAGTCCTTCCCTTGGGATGCCCTCGGCAATCCTAACATGAAATCTATACCTAGCTTAGACCACGGTTTGGTTGGGATAGGCAAGGGTAGATAGTGCCCTTGTTCAGCTCGGCTCGGCTCTTCGCTTTTCTACAAATCACACACCTTTCCAATACGGATTGCACATCTCTCATCATTCTTGGCCAAAAGAATCTTACAGCTAGTACTTCATGAGTTCGACGCTAGCCAAAGTGTCTTATCAATCCTCTTCCATATGCCTTACTCACTAACAACTCTCTCATGGAACAAGTCGAGATATATGACCTCCTCTTCCTAAATAAGTATCCATCTTCTTTGTAATAGTCATCCAGCGTCTTTCCTTCCTCACATTGGGCATATATAGGACTAAAGTATAGATCCTCGGCATACAAATTCTTTACGGTTGAAAAACCAAGTAACTTTGTTTGCAGTTCAATTAGGAGGGTATGTCATCTCAATAGGGCGTCAACCATTACGTTGTTCTTTCATGACATAGCAAAATCCCTCCATGAACTTAACTCATTTGGCTTATGTCCAGGACAACGTAGGTTAGCTCTTTAAATATCTTAAGGATTTACGATTGATGTAGATCACAAATTCCTTAGGTAGCAGATAATGTTACCATACTGTTAGGGCTTAGATTAAAGAGTAAAACTCCTTGTCATAGACAGAATAGTTGAGTGTAGCTCCTCAAAGTTTCTCATTAAAGTGAGCAACAGGTTGGCCTTCTTAAATCAACATGGTACCTACGCCTATTTCGGACACATCATACTTTACTTCAAACACTTTATCAAAGCTTAGTAAAGCTAAGACAGAGGTTGTGGTCAACCTATCCTTCACTTCCTCAAAACTCCTCTGCTCCTTCTCTCCCCATCTAAATTCAACATTCCTTTTTTAGAGTTCGGTGAGTGAGGCCATAATCGTACTGAAATTCTTTATAAATCTATGATAGAATGATGCCAAGCCATGAAAACTTCTTACGTCGATCGGAGTGGTCAACACTAGCCATTTGGTGATTGCTCTAATCTTCTCTTCTTCGACTCGTATGCTACCACTACTTACAAAGAATCCTAAGAATATCACTTTGGATCAGCAAAAATCATGCTTCTTTAGATTGACATAGGAATATTCAGCTCAGAGTTTCATAAAGACACTTCAAAGATGTTGTTGGTGAGTCTTCGGGTTGGGATTGTATACCAAGATGTTGTCAAAATAAACTACAACAATCTTCCTTAATAAGTCTTGAAACACACGATTCATCAAGCGCATAAATGTACTCAATGCGTTGGACAATTCAAACTAAATTATAAGCCATTCATATAATCCATGGCGCGTTTTGAATGCAGTCTTCCACTCATTACCTTCGCGTATTCGGATCTGATGGTATCCAAATTTGATGGTATGCAGATTTGAGGTCAATCTTAAAAAACACTCTTGCTCTGCTTAATTTGTCTAGCATGTCATCAAGCCTAGGTATGGGATACTTGTACTTGATGGTGATTTGATTGATCCTTTGGCTATCTACACACATCCTCCAAAAACCATCTTTCTTTGGCATTAATAAGGTCGGCACTGTACATGGACTAAGGGACTCATGTACATACCCCTTCCTCATTAACTCATATGCTTGCTTTTGCAGCTTAGCGGTCTATTCAGGATTTAGCCTATAGGTAGGCTTGTTCAGCAATGTAGCTCTTGGCTACAAGTCGATTGAATGCTCGACGCCTCAAATTAGGGATAGACCTTTTGGTAGCTCCTTTAGAAACAGGTCAGCAAATTCCTCTAGTAAGGTTTTCACCTCAGCAAGTAGCTCATCCTGATAAAGTCTTAACTCCAAACTTCTTCGAACTAATAGATAGGTTAGTCCTTCAAGCTCTATCTCTCTTTTCAGTTCACTTAGGTCAATACTAAAGCCTCTTTCTTCAGGGTTTGGCTTAGTTGGGACTGCATAACTTTTACTTACTCAATAATCATAAAACTGAATTTCACCCTCCTAGCTTCATGCTCTAGGGAACAAGTATTCCTCATTCCATCATATATTACTACTCGATTGAACAACTACGATCGTCCAAGTAAAATGTGGGATGCACTTATGGGCATCACATCACAAAGTACTTAATCTCAATATTTGCCAACGTAGATCAGCATAGATACTTGTTTATTCACCTATAGGGCTCTCTTATCATTAAGCCAATGAAGCTTATAAGGTTTTAGGTAAAGCTTAGTCAACAATTTCAATTGCTAGACCATAAATGCAAAGGCTGCATTAGTGTAGCTCCAACTATCAACTATTAGGGTGCATAGTGACTCATTCACCTTACATCTGATGTGGAAGAGATTTTCTCTCTATTTATCTACAAGCACAATACTAACACTCATCATCCTCCTCAACACTAAAGTGGTCGACATAAAGTTGCTTTCATTACTATAGATAACTTCCTTCTCGGATGTCTTAGTCTATTCGTCTTCCTTCAGCTCCTCTACTTCCTCATTAGTGCTATCTACTTCGAGAGTCGACATCTTGCCTCAGATCACCATAGTCCTTCTATTTGAACACTGGGTGGCCATATCTCCAAATCCTCAGCATTTGAAACACTTGATCTCACTTGTCTTCCTACTCGAATTTTAGCCTTTCTCAAACTTCCTCAGGCCTTCCTTCTCCTTTGCTCAGGTAATCTGAGTAGGTCAGGTCTCAGCAATCTTACTTAGTTCCATTCGCACAAGTCTGCTTGGAACAATTTGCCTATTGCCTGGTTGGCTAATTGGTAGTCAGAACCTTCCTATTTAGTGCCTTTCTATCCTCTGGATGGCTCCAATTGCGTTGTCAAGTGACCTAGTTTCCATGGTTTCTAGGATATCTCCAATCTCATATTTCAATCCATTGATGAATTAAGATACTGTTTGGTCTTTAGGCTCACTGACTTTGCATCGGATCATCAACATTTAGAATTCCTTGACATAAGCTTTGACAGTCAATCCTCCTTGCCTCAATTCTTGTAAACTTTTGAAGGCATCCTAAAGGTAGTAGCTTAGCACAAACCTTCTCCTCATAACCCTCTTCATTTCATCCCATCTCTTGATTTCTCGTTCTCCTTCTCTTCATCGGGTAGCTTGCAAGTTTTTCCATCACAAGGCGGCATAACCAGTAAATTCTAACACGGCAAGTCTAACCTTTGCATTATCGGGCACTTCATAGCATTGAAACTGCTTTTTAATCTTATCTACCCAATCCAAGTAGTCCTTGGCATCACCACTTCTAAAAAAACTTGGAATATGCATCCTCAATCCTTCGACTCTAGGGGCTCATACATTTCTTTCTTTAACTTCGTAGTACTCCTTTGCATCGTCATCTCCTTTCGTTTCTTTCTCAATCTCTTCAAGCGCTAATCTTTGTCTAGCATCCCACTCAATTCCTTTAGCTCGGGGTGGTCAAGTTGGGGCATTAACTCAGCCAAATTGTCCATTGCCTCACTCTTACTATTGACATTCTCTAACAGGGCTATTTCTAGCTCGTTACCTATCTTCTTAGATAATAGTCACCAAATTAATGACTAAGTTGTAAGCTTATCCAAGCAGTCACCTACTAATTAAGGTGTGAAGCTTCCTTCTTGCCCTTGGCCATGTCGAGTATTATTTTCTTGATTTCCCAAAGTTCCTTGAACACTTGAATCTGACATTAATGGTTACTCTACAAAATTGACGTCTAATAATACCACTTGAAGTTCTTTCCACAAAAAACAACAATAGATAACAACCAATATTTCCAACACCACGATAACAACACGATAAATAAGCAATTAACCACTCTACTTTATGTATCGAAAATAAGAGAAAATAGAGTATAAGACACTTCTCAGCTACCAAACTCCAATGCTAATAATAAAATCTCTATCATACTAAAGTAGTAACAAACCACTCAAAGAACATAGTAGCAAAATCCAGCTTCGAATGTAGCCAAGCTCTAATACTATAAATGATACAGACTCATAGATAAACACACAAACCCAATATTGCGCATGACTAAAGGGGGTGGGTCCGAACCATAAGATGGTTTAAAAGATAAATGGTAGTCAAAGGGTGAATAGGGGTTCTTATGCACCAACGATGGATATGATGCACCAATGCTTTACATGAGCTCGGGTTACACTTAATATGATGCATAAATATGGCCAGAGGACACTTGCCATTAGTCCACGCTCAATGGACTAGCTAAGAGTAGCTAAAGAGTAAGCAAAAAAGGATACTTAGCTTGAGGGAGTGAGAAATTTTAGTGTATTCTCTGTATATATTGATTATGCGGCTATTACAATTTGCAAGTATTTATAATAACTAATTAAGGTAATCTTAGGTTGTAGGAAATTACAGAAAAGAATCTTCACTAGTTAAGAAAAGGGGAATAATTTACATGGGTATCAATGTAATCATACCAAAAGAATATCCTTTGTCAAAAAGGACAATATGGATGTTAAAAAGATAGCACACACGTAATTTTACTCATTTTGTGGTCCCAATAATACTGTGAGCTGAGTAGGGGTAGGCCTTGATTAGGTCTAGTCAACGTTGGCGATTCAATAGCTCTGATTGTAGGGATTGGACAAGGGTTAGCTTAAGGGTGACTCACATTCGAGTCAACCTCAGATGGTAGGCTCTTGACAATTATTAGTTCGGCTTTGGCGTTGTTGGGTTGGCTGTATCTTGATTTGGTGCTTAGACTAGTGTGTTGCAAAAGGGTCAGCTTGGCATGTCAGTTGATAACCTTAGCAGTCCCTTAGATGGTGTGAAGAGCAAAGTAGCTCGGCAGGTTGAACTGGGGTAAATATTGCTCCTCGGTACTTAATTCACCTTGGACAACTCGGCGAAGCATCTAAGCTAACCCTTGGGTTTGGAAGCATGTGACTGGTCTTTGATCCCTATCAATGGGGCTTATAGTTTCTATCTCTAGGGGCATCCTGTCCTCCACTTGATGTAGAGCTTAGACCAGAAATCCATTGAGGTGGCATACCACAAATAAGGAAAGAATGTCATCATAGAAGAGTAAAGGAACTAATTGGAAGCACAAGATCAAAGAAAGGTACATTACTTAGCAACAAGTAGGCGAAAGAGTAACTAGGGGTAACAAGGCTTGAATACATTAATTAACAATAGCAACAACTATAGCTCCCAAATCATAAAACAATAGATACATAACCTTTACTTTTAGGATTACTTCTTAGATCGTTTTAGGATCAACAACTTAAATATCAACAATTATAGTCCCTAAGGTCTCCATAAGCAACCATCTAGGACTTCTTAGATCGGCCACTCAAGGCACTATAATCTCCATCTTAGTTCTTCTTTGATTTCCAACCTATCCCCATATGATCTCCAAACCTTGCTCTAACACTACCTAAGTTGTAACACCTCGAGAACCCTATTGGCATTACAACCTACCACATACCCTAACTAACTCGAATTATGTTAAGGTTCCAAAATCCAAGCTCCAAGGATCATACATTTAATTAAACGTCAATTCTCCACAAGAGGAATTTATCCAAGTTAACATAAGTCTTTGCTTATAAATTTAGAGGTGCCTCACATACTCCTATAACCATAAGTAACATAAAAGTCTTAAAAAGAGTCTTCCCACTCTACAAACAAACTGAAAATAGTATAAACTAACAAAATAGTGTGCCAATGTCTCCAAAAAGTAACTAAGTCTCCAAAACATAGCCCATCCTCAACTCTCTAATGCATTAAGTCTCTAACTATCATAAAAATATAAATAATCCACACCATCCTCTTCTTCTAGCCCGTCAACAAGGGGCCTCTCATAAATGACATAGTCCTCACTACTTATGCCTAAAAAGAAAAAAAAAATGAAATGAATCCCAGTACGCAACACATAAGCACACATGGATGCCAAACTAAGTAAGTCACATGCACATAATGTAAAGTAAATAATCATCTGGTTATTATCTTGATTTTTTGCCAACACTTAATAAAGAGGTACTCATGACCCTGCATACCATGAGCTCTTATACATATAGGTAGATATAACAATATAACTCTTAAATTACTAACATATACTATGTAAAGGTCATATGACCAACAACTAGGAATCAAGACCCATGAAACACAAAATTTAACTACATTATCCCATATGCAAGTCAACTAGGGAATCCTCACATACAATGCAATTGACCCCTTTGTATTGAAAGACGGGCCATCACAAGCATAAACAACAGGATTCATGATTTTAGAAGCTAAGTTTGCTTTAGTCAAGTTATTTCGTTTCAAACCTAATATGGACAAGCAACAACCATGTACTACTTACCTGAGGTGTTGAGCAACCTAGTAAATCAGCAAGATGGCCCAAGGCTAAAAGAATCTTAGTATCTGACTCAAGAGACAATAGATTTCACTTCGTTCCTTCATATCTCATTTCAAGTAAACGCTTGCATGGCACTAGACCAACGCATTATTAACATATAGCTTATCCTTAGTTAGCCTATTAATGTTACCTAGGTCAACAATCATATTAATCAATTCAATTTAACTTAAAGCTCTAATAGATTGGATTACTACTTTCTATTTCCTCTTTTTAGTCTATTAATTAAATTACTTGGAAGTGTTTTTAAAACTTTAATTTCCATCATAAAGATTTAATCTTTTGAAAGCAAAAAGGTTGGACAAGGAGTTGGTCAGGCTAGGAAAGATTGAAAAGAGGCTTGGAAAACAAAGGAATTTTGAATAGGGCATGGCATCCAGATGCTACAAAGAATAGAGTTCGGATGCTAAGTTTTTACCACTTACAGTAGCTGAGCGTCTATATGGTAAGTTGCAAGGCATCCGAACCCCTTACTTCTATTTTGCAAATTTGTAAAACCGAACACTACGATTCTAAAATCCAAATCACCCAACTCCTTATCTAAACTCATACACATCCAAGAAAAACCTAAGGTACAATATTCTAGTGATTTCCAAAATTAAAACTCTTCTATAAGTTTCAATTTCCAACTCCAAAAGACAGAAATCCAATACAACATTCAAGGCTAAGAGTGAATGCTTGTAAAACTTACTTACAATAGCTTAAACAGTTGGTGAAGTCAAATTAGTGAAGCCTTACACCACCTACCATCTATAAAAATGCTTAGTTTCAGATTGAATCCTCTATAGAATCTTAAGTTTGACTCCTCCAGAACAACATTTCCAATTAAGAATCAAGCTTAACTTAGAAGTCCTCTTTGAATTCATCTTACACACTTGAATGAGCTACCATTTGAAGTAAACCAACAATCTTCACTTGAAGCACTTTGTAAAAAGTTGAAATCAATAAGGAATAAGAGGAGTTAGGATGCTACGAAGCTTAATACGAATTTTTTTAAGCTCAAACTTCAGGAATCTTACCTTAATTATTTTTTGCTTGCCTCTTTTGGTTAGGTTTAGAGGAGAGGTCTTAATTTTCTGCACAAAGAGAAGGGATTAAGTCTTATTTGGCCAAAGATAGGGTTTTAAACTAAAGAGGCTGTTTAAGAGGGTAAGTTTTAGTGACTTTTTTGAAATGCCCACTTCACCCTTATTTTTGTAAAAATTTTCTTGATATATTATAATTCCATTCTCATTAAAGGGCATTGATTGCATTCCAAATTAATCATTTTATATGCAAAGATTCCTTTATAGTTAAATACTTTTATGTGTGAGAGGGGAATTAGAGTATTACATTGAATATATTGAATGCATATTCTCATTTTAATCATATCTAACTTAACTCATTTATATTTAAATACTCCGAAATGATGGTATTAAATATTTCAGTTAATACAAATTTGGCATAATAAGTAAATTAAGCAATATGGTTTTCATATAAATCTAATTTCCTTTGAAAAGTAGAAATTAGAACGTTCCATATAGTATATTGGAATATTTTTCTAATTATGAGATTACATATATTTCACTTCCAAGTTTTAGTAATTTTTTAAATTAATATACATTCCATTATATTGAATTTTAATAATAATAATGGTATTAATTATTTTCTAATAATATATGATTATTCTTCATAATCATGTACATAAAAATAATTTAATGATAGAGAGAGAGAGATAGAGAATGAATACTGACTTTTTTTTTTAATTAAGATATGTAAATGTCATTCAAAAAGTAACACAAATTTCATAACTAATGATTTAATTAATAAATTTGATTTTTTAATTTTTTTAGTAGGATCCTTGGAGTCATCTATTTTCAATTTCTTTTAAGTGGGTTCAAAATATGCTAAATATATATAAGAAAGGAAGATGACATTTTATTAAGTTACAATATAACCTTAGTAAATTAATGGCATGATAATTAAATTGATTAATATTATTTTAATTATAATACATTTATCATGTTTGTATCATTATTTATTTTGAATAAGTGATTATACGTTTCTTTTCCCTCAATATATTTGTATTTTCTCTATTTAATTTTTCTAAACATGATTAATAAAGGGGGATTCAAAAAGTTATGATTGCTTAACATTGTTAATGGTAATAATATCCTTATTCTTAACCATTTAGCTTTTGTCTTTTCATATTTCAAATAGCAAAATTTTTCATTAAATAATATATAATTTTTGTTGTAATACAATTATCTTTGAAACATTTGCACTATGTGGTAGGATTATATTTGCTCTATATTTCATATTAAATCTCAAATTATGTTAAAGAATCATTTATATATGTTATTTTCAAACAAATGAAAAAAAAAACTTTTGCAATCATCATTTAAATTTTTAATCCATGCATTGTGTGAGCTCTTACCAAGTTTAAACTAAAGGTACTCTAGCTCATTTTGCATAGAGTTTCACCTAGGCTTGTTTTTAGTTAGAATCGACTTTGAATTGCTCTATTAGGTTTAAAAATGGACATGGTACGGTATGGTCGATTTCATAGGACAAATACTTACTAGAGTCTATAGGTGTTAGGCAGGTTTGACCCTATTTAGCTAGGTGCTCCATAAATTTAAGGGGGGAAAAAAAGGTTGAAAAGACTTGACCTAATATAGTGTGAGAGGGGGAAGAAAGAGAGAGAGAGAGAGAGAGAGGGAGAGAGAGAGAAATAAAGAAAGAAATGATGGAAGAGAGAGAGTTGTGAGGTGAGAGAAAAAGAGAAATATAATTGAGAAAGAGAGAGCAAGTGAATGACAATAGAGAATTTAGTAGGTGCGTATTGCACCATGCATTATTACCTATTGCATTACAAATTGCAATGCTTTTCCAATTAGGGGGACGTGAATTCGTCCACTATAAATACCTCTTTTATCTACTTCACACATATATATACACATGCTTTTTCATACATGACACATTTGTGTGATGTGTTAATATTTTTCATACAGTAATAACTTTTCAAGTTATATAATGTTAGTATTGCATTTATTATATTATTCTTCTAAAAATCCCAAACCATTAAATAGGTGACTCCCATTAAGTTAATTATAAACGTAAAGAGCTAAAGAGACATTAGGAGTTGTTTGCTATGCTAAAACATCGCTTCACTTCCATTGATACACTATATGTGAAGTTTATGATGCAATGTGTCAAGGTCCCATTTTTTAACATACTTGTATTAACAGGGGCCTATTCTTTTGTATATATTGCAACATAAGAAGGACTTTTTTTTTTAAATTTTAACTAGAACCTTTCTATTATTAGAAATTTCCACTTTTCAAAGGTGATACTATTTCACCAATTTTAATGTCTCCTTCAGCCAGGCTTAAAATTATCCGTAAAACTCTTTACAGGAGTATGAGTACTCATCTAGATTAAAGATTTTACTCATCACGTTAGTTGATCACGACTGACAACACTTGTTACATACACTTTGCCGCTATGCACATATATTGTAGCCTTTTGATACTATCGGAATTAATAAAAGTGTGCTATTCATTTTTCAATTTGTGCTCATGTCCCTTATATTTATTGTTAGCTTTTTTTTTTTTTTGTGTTGTTTACAAGTTTAGGCCTTATTGGCCAACATTGTATGTGAATTAGGCTTGCTTACTATTGTAGAGGTACGATAGTGAACATTGCATGGTCCATTTGTGTGCTAGAGACCATGATGGTTGGTATCAGAGCCTAAGTTATTCCAATGGGAAAAACTATGACATGACAAAAGGAAGTGAACAAGAAGTTAGATAGCCTAGAGAAAATCCTCAAGGGATTGTCCAATCATCAGCATATGAATACTAACATGACTGAGATGGCTAAAAATTTCGGTGTTATAGTGTAGAGACTTAGAGAGAAAATGCATATGACTACCAAAGAGGTAAGACAACAACTAGGGACTCAAGTAGAAGACTTGAGAAGATAGGTTAATACTCATGCCTTAACTGAGTCTGTTGAGGAGTTAAGGGCACAAGTATCTATTTTGACACTAACTTTAGGGAATGCTCCTACCCTGCCCCCACCTCCACCCCTATACATGCTCCTACTCATGCAAGACATCTAAAGATGCTTGAGCCTAAGGCATTTACTAGTATGAGGGACGACGAGTTGTTAGAGAACTTTCTATTTGATATGGAGTAGTATTTTATTGCTATGGGGACAAATGATGAGAGAATAAAGGTTATCATGGTTGTGATGTACTTAACTAGTAATGCTAAGCTATGGCAATGCATTAAGCATGAGGAGATTTAAAATGGCAACGCTCATGTAAATACATAGGCTAAGTTGAAGGCTAAACTACAGGCTTAGTTTTTCCTTGAAAATGTTGAGTACAATGCTTGAAAGAAGTTAAGGGAACTTCGATAAGGCAATAACATCAAAAGCATGTCCATGAGTTCTCGACATCGATGTTGGACATCAAGAGTGTAACTAAAGATGATAAGCTATTCTACTTCCTAGAATGATTAAAGCCCTACGCTAGAAATGAGTTGTAGAGGCAATGAGTTACAAACTTAGCTACAATGTAAGCAATAGCTAAGCACTTGACTAATTACACTTAGGACAATAAAAGGAATAACGTATCGATAAGGTATGAGGGTGGAAAGTCAGTTAAGTTAGGCAAACCTAAGAGTAAGAAAGCCCCAAGTTTAAGCAGTAACAATAATAACATTAAAGGGGGTCAGAGAAAATCTTACAACTCTCACCAATTTGGAAGGAGTGAGGGTCATCTAGTGGTATACAAGAGTAGGAAGTTGAATCAAATAAAGTGTAAGTACTCAGCTCTAGGGAAGGAGTTACTTGCAATTATTCACTGTCTAAGGAATTAGAAACACTATTTGCTGGGATTAAAGTTTCTAGTGAAGACAAACAATTCTGTTGCTAGCCATATATTGACTTAACCGAAGCTCTTAGCTAAGCAAGCTAAATGGCAAGAGTTCCTTGCAGAGTTTGATACAGAGATTGAGTACTACAGCGGGCGGACTAATCAAGTAGTAGATGCTTTGAACAAGCGAGTGACTTACCTTCCTTAACGTAGATTGTGCACCAATTGGCAAGTTAAATCTCAACTTCTATTCAAGAGCATATTAAGCAGCATATAGGTCAAGACTTGCAAGCCAAAAATCTTAAGCAGTTAGTTGAGAAAGGAAAGACTTGCAGATTTTGGGTAAAAAGTGACCTCATCTACATAAAGGGGCATCGGTTGTATGTCCCGAAGGCGAGTAACTTGAGAAAGGCACTCATGAGAAAGTGCCATGATACTTTGTAGGCTGGACATCTTAGTTGGCAGAGGACACTAAGCTTGTTAAAGCAGGGCTATTACTGGTTAGATATGAAGGATGATATGATAAGTTATATAAAGACTTGCTTAACTTGCCAGCAAGACAAAGTTGAGAGGCAAAAGATTGCAGGCATGTTAGAGCCATTTCCAGTGCCATCTCATCTATAGAAGAGCGTCTCCATGGACTTTACCACTTCCTTACCAAAAGTGGGGGATCACTCATCCATTTTTGTTGTTGTTGTTGACAAGTTCTCTAAGTATGCCATCTTCATTCATACCGCGAAGAGTTTAAGTGCAGAAGAGACAGCTTAGCTTTTCTTTAATCATGTTGTGAAGTTCTGGGGTGTGCCATAGAATATTGTAAGTGATAGGGGGATGCTAGGTTTATAGGGAAGTTTTGGGCAGAGTTGTTCTACCTCTTAGGTTCTGAGTTGAGCATAACCTCCAGCTACCATCTATAGAGTAATGGGCAGATGGAGGATTTAATGGTTTTTTGGAATACCTTCGGCATTATGTCAGTGCCAACCAGAAGAATTGGGTTGACTTACTGGATATTGCTCGGTTCTATTTCAACATCTAGTAAAGCTCTTCCTTTAACAAGGGCTCTATAGAGGGTTAGCAACTACTGTTACCCTATATAGTGGGTGTACCATATATTGGGAGATGCCCATGAGCTTATCAGTTTACTAAGGATTAGAAGCAAAGTTCAGAAGTAATGAAAGCATACCTTAAGATGGCTTTCAAGAGGACGAAGAAACGGGTAGATAAGAATCGCTGACCTAGAGAATTCAATGTTAGAGATCAGGTCCTCATAAAAGCTTATTAAAAAATAAGTCAGATAATTGAGGAATAAGGACAAAAGATTGATCTAGAAGTATATTGGTTCAGTTCCTATAATCTAAAGAGCAGCCTACAACGTTGAGCCTCCTGCGTGGTTGAAGATCTATCTAGTTTTTCATGTTAGCATCTTGAAACCATATTATCTAGACATGGAAGACCCATCTGGTAATGTGTCCAAGCAGTCACACATCAAGATTAAGCTTAACCTAAGTCAAGCTGTGGAAGACATCCTTGCAAAGCGAAGAATCAGAGATCCCGCCACTAGAGAAGAACATATAGAGTATTTAGTTAAGTGGAGAGATCAAAAAGAAGAAGATACTAGTTGGGAGACTAAAAAAGACCTTAAGCCCTTATTTGAGAGAAAGTCAGCCTTATCAACCAGAACACCTCTTCCATTAGATCCATGCTCCAGTACATATTATCGAAGATGTCAATAGAATTAAGTGAAGGAGGATATCAGGGTCTTATTTTTTGTAACATATTTATATGAGTAAGGGCCTATTCATTTGTACATATTGTAACATAGGGGAGAATTTTTTTTTCATTTTAGCTGGAGCCTTATTATTATTAGAAATTTCTACTTTTAGAAAGTGATACCATTTTACTAGTTTTAATATCTCCTTTTGCCAAGTCAAAAAATATCCATATAGCTTTTTACGGGAGTATGAGTATTCTTTTGGATCGAAACTCTTACTTATTACGTTGGTTGATCACGATTAACGATACTTGTTACATATATATCACCCCATGCACACACATTGTAGCCTTGTAATACTATTGAAATTAATAAAAATGTGCTTTTCATTTTTCAATTCGTGCTCATGCCTATGTCCCTTATATTTATTGTTGGCTTTCTTTCTCATTTATGTTGCTTACATGTTTCGGTTTTATTGGCCAGCATTGCGTGCGAATTAGACTTACTTACTACTTTAGAGGTAAAACAGTAAGCACTGTACGATACATTTGTGTGCTAGAGAAAACCGTAGATCGTGACTTGATGCATAAAAAGTTACTATAAGTTAAATAAGCATTGCAAATTTTGTTTCCATATATCTAAAGCACTCGTTTATATCAGTTGAGTACAAGTGGCTTACCATCCCTTGCTTTCCCATATTTTCATCATTTCCGAGCTTGCTCTATGTTGGATATTTTTTTAAATTGATGCTGAGTTTTGACAAAGTAGCCCATAAGGAGTGGGTCGGGTGGTTTAGAAAAATATGAATAAAGAAGGGATGATTGACAACTTGTAGCCATGATACACATGATAACACATTACTATATTTATTTGACTGTTAATATTTTTCATCTATTTCACCATAGTTTATTATATTCTACTTTACAACACTAGTCCAGAAACCAATGACGCATCAAAGTAATAGTCTTTCCCGTCTCTCGTTAATTCTTGGTGTCTAATGTCAGCTTAATGCCAATTATCTATTTTTACAACTCGAGACTTCTACAACAACATAATAATGGTGATTGCAATACATATTATAAGAATAATTTATAAAATTTTTTAGTATGTGGAAAACACCAGCAATATTAACATCATGACTTTTGCACTAGCTTTGTCGGGGTAATGGACCATTATTTATTTTACTTACTTACAGTCAGGCTTCATGTAAATTTGTATCATTTCAGTTTACGGTAATAAATTTTCACGACGACTTTCTGCTCTTGTATGAGGTTTTTGCTGACGATTTATTTTATGTAAAATGTTTTTTTTTTTTTTAATTATCAATTTGTTATCTAAGAGTAATTGTGTAAAAAATATATATATAATTTGGTAATAAAAAACTAAAAATAATAATATCTTAGAAAACAAACAAATTGGAGAAAAGAAATTTTGCTTCACGGTTTCGCGGTTTAACACCTAAAATCGTGATCAGCTGGTTCCAGGGCCGCGTCTGGGAATAAGCTTGTCTGGATCAATTATGGTTCTTCGCTTCTCGGAACCGAGCACCGGTGGGGCGAACGATTACATACCGTATGCGCCTTCATTGTTGCACTCACGACTCCCCTAATGCCTTTCTCGGTGCTTTTTAAATAATTAATTTTTAAGAAGGGCCGACTCACCTAATGGATGTCTGGGTTTTACCCGAAAAAGAATGAGTGGCAGGAAATTTAAAATTTAGCGCGAACATTATTCTTGGAGCCTATTTAAGAGCCATCCCAAGGTCTTCGGAGGATGACTCACGCTCACTTCATTTGTCAGGAATATGGCCCCCAAGAAGAAACCTCGATCCCTATCTCCGATTCCCATAGGTCAAGTCCAAACCCTAATTCGCCTTAAGTGCTGCACTTCAATTTTATTCCTAACCGACAATGTTGCTCTTTTTGCTTATCGCAGGAAATTGTCAAGTTACGGTCGAACCCGGCAAATTCACCTTGGAATCGGATTCACAATCCATCCGAATCTCTGTCTCTCGAAATTCCAAGATCAAAATATCAGGTATAACACACACAAAAAGAGAAAGAGAACGGATGGTAACTTGACGTGCCTCAGGTTTTTGGTGGTTATGATTTGTAATGCTACATTGGTTCCCTTGATTATTGGGCGTACCTGATGGTGGTTTGTCTTGAATTTTGTAGTGAGACATGATGAGAGTGGAAACGAAAGCAATGAATTGGGGATTCCAAACACTGACGGAAAAGGTGAACCCTTAAAGTTTTCTAATTTTATCGTGGTTCCTTTTTGGTTATTATTGTGTTTTGATTTGTCTAAAGGCAGAAATGAGACTTTTTGTTTGTGTAATGTTTGCTCAGGGGAGGAAAAAGGCAATGAACCTTGCGGAGAGGAGTATCATTTTGTTCTTGTTAATCCTAAAGACACCGATGGTAGAAGCAAGTCACTGATTCAGGTTGTCTACTTTGTGTAATTACAGTGTTCCACTCGTGCTTTTTGTTGTGGCTTTCACTAATTTATCCTCTACTGATGTATGCTTTTTAGTAAGTTTAAATGAGATCATGCTAATGTGTGCAGGAAGTTTTGAAATTATATATGAAAGAGTTGCCAGCAATGAATTATGCTGCAAATACAGGAAAGGAATCGATGTTCCTAAAAAGATGCATATCGAATGGGTACACTTTATTTATTTATTTTTATTCATGTAATTCTTCTGCCCAGAAGGAAAATATCAGTTGTATTTTTTTTTTTTTTCATGAATCTGGATTCTGTCATCTACTATATATTATATGGTTCCTTCTTGTATTAGATTGGTGTAATATCATTGCATTTTACTGCAGGAAGTTCTGCACATTGCTTTTGAGTTCCAAATCCACAGAAGGTGCATGTAAGGTGTGCAATTAGTTGTAATATCTCTCGCTTTCTTTATGTAAATTGTTGTTATGTAACCAAGAGACATGAATATATCTATTTCATTTAGGCCAAATGCATTCCGACATGAAATCTTATCAAATCTTATCCAAAAAGTGAAGATTTATTTATTTTTTTAATATCACTTAATCAAAATTTTAAGCCTCTTTTTGGTGTTTTCTTTTTCATGTTAAGGTTCTATCCCTTTGTATATAGGTTTTGGGGGCTATAACTTATCATATAGTTCCAGTTGACATGCAATATGCTGAAATTCCTCTAGCAGCTGTCAGTTCAAGTTGCCAATATAAGGTTGGTTTTCACTAATTCTGGCTCTAACTTGTGATTAAAGATGAAGCTTATTTCAGTAATGCTACTTGATCACAATTAATCTTTCTCATAAATTTGTAATGATATCATGATACCTTTTCTTGATGCATCTAGATTTGTATGACCATGAAGAGATATCTCCATGCATCAGCTGATAATTAAGTGATTTCAGGGTATTGGCTGCCTTTTGTTCATGGAACTGAGAAACAGGCTTCAGAGTGTTGGTGTCAGTACAATATTGTGCTGGGGAGATAAGGAATCTGAAGGATTTTGGTCTAAGCTGGTAAGTTAGAATAACTTACCTCTGTAGTGCATAATATTACCTGACAATACATGTTGCTTATTTTGTGTATGAGTTGTCATCAGCTCCATGAAGTATGTAGCCTGCTTTCTTTCACATTAGGCCATTCTTCAAGATTGTATTTTTCAATTTTAGCTCATAGTCAATACCATCACAAAGGGACAGTTTAATTACTATTTGGCAGTTGGGTTCTCATGCTAGAAACTGCAACAATAATTGCAACTGCAGGGATTCGTATCAGTTGCAGAAGTTGACACCAAGGGCAAGGCTCGGAGGCTTCCAATAAGGGCTGACATTCGAAGAGCATTATGCTTTCCTGGTGGTTCAACACTTATGGTTTCTCATCTTAACAATAACACCACGATCAATCCTTCACAATCTCTGAGGTCGTGTATAAAGAATTGTAAGATGTTTTCATCATTTACTTGCATAAGACTTCAAGGAATTGGACATGCTGGACTGAATTGCACAACACTGAATATCCCCATGAAGAAAGAAAACTCTGAACCTGAACCAGTCATCGTGGACAGTTTTTCAGTGGAAACTAGAAAATTTGGTGAGTAAAGCTAAAGCACAGTTGCCATAATTCCTGAAATTATTTTCCCTGGATCTGCAAATTTTGCTTTTGATGGCATTTCAAATAAATGGGCCTATAGGAACATTTTGATTTTGGAGCTCAAAAGTGATCTATTTTTTCATGCAAACTTCTCCAAACTGCCATTTTGAAATTTAGATTCACATGAGATAAAACCTCCAGACCTTACAAAAATTTCTGATCATGTTCATCTAAGGAGAGAGAAAGGTCCAAGTAGTTTTATTTTGAAGGTACTATTAAATGCATTCTTTCATGATGAACTTTCTGATTAGTCTCAATAACTGGTTGAAGTGTATAAATGACCATATTATCTAGCATATGATCATGCATTCTTGCTGCATGTTGGTGGCTTGAATTTTATTTGGTTTCCTAATCATGATGGTTCAAGGGATTCCTTTTTTTCTTGGACTCAGATGATGACAACACTGAAGGTGTTGCTGAAGGATTAAAAGGCGAAGCTGATGACACTTTCAATCAATGTAATTGCTCTGTGCAAGGTAAGAGGATGAGGATTTGGGAAGCCACTCTGTCATCTTTGAAGTCAAAAAAAGTCAGGGGAAGTGAAAAACCTGATCATCAAGCAGATCGTGACCTAATGTGCAGATACGATAAAAGAGACTTTTGCCTGAATCAATGCTCCATGAGCAAGTCAGTGAACCTAACAGTGGAAGAAGCAAGTGTGAAAGTTCCATTATCTTGTAATTATGTCAGGTACAATGAACAAAAGTGTAATTCACTTGATGTAGCAGCAGAAGCTCCAGTTAACAATGATGTAAAACAAGAGGCACAAAGATTCAGAATTATGTTGATGGATATTGCAGATGACAATAAGAAATCCTATCTTGCAAAGGTATACCTTTATGTTCTTTCTCTGTAAATTTAAGTACTTGGCTGGTACATGTGGTTGGCATAATTTGTTGTGTTATTTTAAGATGTAGCTACTCTACTCATTCATGTAATTTTTTGATGAGGAATAGTTGATGATATGATCTAGGGTTTGATTCATAGAAAAAATTGAATCTTTAGTGAAAATTATAGTAAAGATGAACTAGAGAAGGAATTAAAACTAATACCAATGATTTTATTGATAGAATGGAAAAGAAAATACAATAGTTGCCTAGTTAGACAACTCCAAGAGCTCACAAGCTCCCCAACTCTCTCTCTAGAGAACCTAAACAAACTACCTTCTCCCCCTACTTATTCTCTTCTAAGGCCTATTTATAGGCCATATAATGACACACTATTACCAACTAATACAAATTAAACAATATGCTAACTATAACCAACTACTACAAGTAGATATGCTAACTAAAAGAAATGCCAAGGTCGTATCAGTTGACAAATTTAAATGGGTGTTTTCCATCCTTCATCTCTCTTTCCTGTCATCAGGGAATATTTTGGCATCTAGTAGTTTAAGTGCAAAAAAAGAGTGGAAAATCAGGTCGTCAACTTATATTTTCATTCTAGTTGACATATTGTTTTAGTCTAAGGTGAAGGTACTATAAAATTTCATCTACCTTTTCTGTTTCAGTTGATGTCATATTGTCTCCATTTTAGATTATCTTCCTTCTTTTTGTTCACTGTATCTTCTCTTGGGATATCTTGCTGTGTTATGTTGCCTACATTTGTGCAAGCCTCTGTAGGACAAAATATGTTCCACAACCATGCAGAGTACTCTCAATAGGAAATACTGTGCCTTGTTAAGTTGACACATGCTGAACTCAAGTCACCCTCCATATTTTTCATTCATTCCTTTCTTTCTTGGAAGAACGATATGGAAAAAAAAAAGAGAATCTACTATTCAATAAACAACTTATGAGAAAGAAAATATTGCTAGACCTGAGTTCAAAAGGCAGCTTTATGAGCTCTATGGAAGGAAAATCTTAAACCATCTTTTAGCAGCAAGTTCCTCCTCAGCAGAATCTATTGTATTGGTTTTCAAACCACCCAAAATTTGGAGGTATCATTGATACAGCATGCCTTTATGTTTGCTAGTTGGTAAGTTCCTGATGCTAGTTACCAATAAAAGTGGTCGCAGGCCCATGATTGAGTCAATCATGTTGGGTTGATCGTGAAGAGCTACTGGAAGAATGTGTCCTGTAAATTGATAGAAGCATAGGCCTTTTCCATGCATACTGCATTAGTGTTATTTCATTGCTATTTATCCTGATGTAGGTCATTGAAGACCTTGGGGGAATCGTGGCTTCAGAAGGATCTGAAAGCACACATGTCATCACCAAAAAGGCGAGAAGAACTCTAAATTTTTGCATTGCTCTTTCTTCAGGGTTAGTCATTGTCAAGCTTATGCACTTCCTTTTCTACTCCATTTATAGGAATGGTAACTGGACATACAGCTAAATAAGCATACATCTTAGATGTTTTTAACTTGGTAGTTCTCTATGGAACTAGTCTGTAATGGAGTGAAATGTGATTCCATCACCAACAAATTTGTCCTTTTAGGCTGTTTAAATTCATTTGACTTGAGCATCTCTGCTTAGCAAAATTTTTAGTCTCTTGTTATTTAGAACTTTTTATAAAAGCATTTTTTTCTTTGCAACTTATAATGGTTATCATTGCTTTGGGTAGAGGATGGCTGTTGGATTAAACATAACACTTGATGGTGTGTATGTATAACATGTTATATTATCATATGCAGAGCCTGGATAATTTCCTCAAGTTGGCTCAAAGAAAGCTTTCGACAAGGCAGATTTGTTGGTGTGTCAACACACATATACTTTCTGTCTCCTGCTCTCTTGTATATCTCTCTAATTGCTTTGCATCCTTGATTTGCAGATGAATTGCCTCATATACTTCGTGATGAAGAATATGCATCAAAATACAAATCCGATTTAAGAGGTTCAGTTCTAAGATCAAAAGCTAGGCCTAAGTCCCTTCTTAAAGGTTATAATGTTCGTATAGCACCTCACGTTCAACCTCCTGTGAAGACACTGGCAGCCATTGCAGTTTCTGCTGGTGGACATGTAAGTTGACAGGATCTTATAATGTTCACCTATTATGGCTGTGGTGACATTGACAAATGTTTGTCCTATCTCCATGTAACTTTATTACAATGCACTAAAATCATGTATGACATGCATCTGGGAAAAACGAAATTAATATGGGTAGTATTATGTCATAATATTATAGATCCACGACCAGGTAATCTAAGAGCTTCGGCCTGTTAGATATGGTGTAGTGTAGTTTTATATTTTATTAGTTGACACTTTCTCTTGCATGTGGCTGAGGTTTCAATTGATCCCATCAAGTTGGACTGTTCAATTAAAAAGGGGTGAAATTAGCATGCATGGGTTCAAGCTTAAGATTTTGTACTTTGATCCCATAGTAAATTTGAGCTCCAAAACCAGTTTGATCTAAAAGCTTAAGCTTTGAGGATCTGGTGTGGTTTTGTATTCGTTGAAATGTGTGCCACTACATCTAGCTTAATGTGGATTTAACTATGCTTTCTATATATTTCTGCCCTTGTAAGAGATAAAAAGCTGCTTATGATAGGATTTGGAGCATGGCATTTTGCTGAAATTATAAATTTTGTGCCTGTTTCCCGATCTTCCTTTTGTCAGCCCACAGAGATAAGCATTCATTGCCATATTTTATGCGTATCTGAAGTTGAGCTTGCAGTGAAAAGCCGATACACCGATATTAAAGTTAAAGCCTCGGTGTCATAGATTAACACGTATAATTTGTCTTTATTTTGTCTTCTAATTATATCTCAATGGGTTCAGATCATCCGTGGAGTGGAGAAAGTGGAAGAACCATCCAAGACAATCTTCATAGCATGTGAAGAAGATATGGAGGAAGCATTAGTGGCTGTGAAGAGAGGAATATGGACATTTAGTAGTGAGTGGTTCATGGCCTGCATCATGAGACAAGAACTTGATTTGGAGGCCCCTCAGTTTGCGGAGTCTCTGTAACATGGATTAGCAGGCAATGTTATGTTGTCCCATATAATTGCCATATTATTCTAAGTTCCCTTTGCAAACGGAAATAAGAGATGCTTATGAGGCATTAGCTTGGATTCTAGCCCCATTGTCACTTGGCATTCGATTGACCTTGTACAAATATGGTATTTGATAAAATGTGAGCTTAATCGTCATTAATCATGTAAAAGAATATATACACAAGCAATTAGAGTTTGTAACCTGGAACATGTTAGAAGACTATACTATCCTTACGATATGCATAATAAGATATAGAAATGCGTTGTGAGATTGGAACGTTGGTCAACAAACTTTCAGTAGAATTCAACATTAGGATTTGTAACATTCAATTTATCAAAGTAATTAACTATATAGTAATAGCATTGTGTGATCATCCTATTAATTTGGCAAATTTGATAATAAAATGTCAACAGTCGTAACACTAGTGATAATTATTAGTAAACGCTGTAGTCGCTATGTGTGTATATAAAATTATTGATTGTTAAACAATTATGTAGTTAATTGTGTATATAGTATATTTGTTTCGCTATAATTGTTTAATAGATTGTTCGATTAATTCTAATATTTGATCTAAATTTGCTGTTTTTTCAAGCGTTGCCATGAAAATTATTCACATCTTGCTGCTATTTGAAATTGATACTGAGTCTTAATATTATCACCATTTGTTTTTTCCCCTTACCCAATACCTTCATTGGCAATGTTCACGATAAATCTAATGACTTTTGATAATTATCATGTTAACTTTTTCAATATTGTCCATTTAATCATAGATAAGGTGTTGTATTTTTCTCCATAAGATTTTATTATGGCGAATTTCGATAGTCATTTCCCCTTTTCATAGAAGTTTCATGTTTCTATTATTTTCATAGCCTTTCAAGCATGTTTGTGTTATTTTTAAATGCTATGATTTCCTCTAAATTGCCAACTAAAGTAAATATGGAATTTGATTTTTAAATTTCTAATTTTCATATATTTTTCGTGGTATTAATGGTACATTAATTTTAATCCCTTTCAACCAAGTTTTTGTTGGTGTCACTGCATTGGGTATCATATTCCAATTCCTTGGTTAATCTAAAGATTAAATGTATATGTAAATTAAAAATATCAAATGCATAGTCTTAATTACAAAAAAAAAATTATTTAGTTTAAAAAATATCAAATGCATATTTTAATCAACATTGGATATTATATTTTGATGCATTTGTTAATTGTTGTTCCATTTAACTTTTGCATACCCAATACGAGTGCATGGTGGCTATTAGGACTTTGTACTTTTTTATCACATTTTAAATTATATAGATCAAATTGTAAGCATAGAAAATGAGTAATATTATCCGATAATATAATTAAAAAAAATTATGTATTGTTTGTTGAGTCATGAATCTAGATCACCATATTTAGAATATTCATCATCTTGTTTGAGGCTGATTATTATGGATAAATAAACAATATTTTCCATAGCAAAAATGATACAAAAATCTAATAATGTTCCATAATTTTTCAACATCAAACTTAAAGGTTAAAAATACAAAAGAAACAAAAAGAAAAAACTATTTAAGAAAGTTTCTTTACAAATTACATCTTTTTTTTTTTAATTCTAAAACCGTAGTAATTTATTGGTATTACTATTGATCTCTTATCAAATAGATTAAAATTTAAATCCCACTTCACTTAAGATTTAATTTAATAAGGGAAAAAAAAAAAAAGTTACATCTTCCCCCTTCACATATCGCATATAGCATATAGGGGGAAGAAAAAAAACCTCATCCCATATCTCATTCTCTGAAGTCTCGAAAATTTGAAAGATAGTGGTGATGCATGCCATATTCTAAATTCAAGGACACCTTTTTCAAAAAGCACCATTAACATTTTATAATAATTGATTCCCTTATAAAAATCAAATGGAATCGTAGAACTCACGATTGCAAATTGCAGTGCTCGCTTTAGAAGCTTTCTAGGAGCCGTAAAAAATAGAAATCAAGTCAACATAACAAAAAATTTATAAAAGGTTTGTATAACTAACACCAAAAGTGAAGCTCAAAACAAAATACTATAAAGAAAGAGAGAGAGATTGGGGAGCTTCAAGTAATAATTCACCACTAATTAGAGGAAAGACTAAGGCCAATCCTAGAGTTTTTTTTTAGGCTTTTATCTTCTATTTTATAGCATTTGAACCAACTGTATATGAGATTTGTTTATTTAAATGTTATTTTTCTTGTAATTGTTTTTTTTTTTTTTTTTTGCAAGAAAGTACTTTTTAATGTGATGAGTAAAAAAAGAGAACAAGGAGACGAGAAGAGTAAGAGTGAAGAAAGAGAGAGTGGAGATTTATACAATTACTTAGTCAGTTATAATTGATACAAATAGTAAAATTAATAGTGATAGGATTTATTTTTCCCTAGTAATGTACTTATGTTATTAACTACATAATTTGTAGTTATGGTAATTGTGCAATTTTAAATACTAAAGAGGAAAGAGAAAGAGAATCGGGGACTAATTTAGGAGACCGGGATAGAAGACATGCATAGAAATTGGAAAGGAAAACATGTTTAAAATATTTATTTTGACCTTTTCAAAGAGTGGTAATTATATCATATAACTATTCTCATAAAAATAATATTAGCTTTTTTAATATAAGGATGATATGGTAAAATTATAAATAATGAAATTATTAAAAACACCAAACTGATATCATTTATTTTAATAATATAAATATAGATGACGCTAATTTTATGGTGGAGACTTTTCCACATCCCGTTGCTATCAAGGGTTTTTAATCTTTTATCCGAAAATTTATTTTGGTCTTCTTCTCCTACACAAGAAGAAAGGGAGGACTTTCCCCAGAATATATTATTATATATATTGTTTATTTATTTATTTTGGCCAACATTTTATATACTGTTTATACTCTGCAAAATTTCAAGTGATTTTATTTAATATTTTTAGATATTAATTAAATAACCGTTATATACCTTTATTACCACGATAGTTTCGGAGATTCGATGAGAATGGAGATGATGAAGGAACAGATCTTTAACTCCACATATAAGTGGAGTCTACCTGTCCCCTACTTGGATTTCACGCTGCTTGGACCATTATGGTGGTAGCTAATGCGTATCTATCTAGGTTTTGAAATGTTCATCTTTAGGCCTCGTATTGTGGGGATTACTAACATTGAACTTTTTTCCGTATTGTAAGTTTGAAGATTTTGTGATGGAAGTTTTTCAAGGAATCGGCGGGGTGGGTTCATCTTCACCCCTACGTGGGCCTGTCATAATCAATATTTGCTGTCTATAGCTTGTATTCAACGCCAATGTTATGACTATGATTTTGTCGCTTTAGCATTAATAGATTGGTCGCTTAGAAAACGAAGTAACCGTGGTGTAAAAAAAAAATTTCTCTTGTTGTAACTGATAAGCATTCCGCATTATTCTGTCGGTTAATATTTCATTTAATTGTACTTAATAATTTATCACATTTCTAATCTTCTGCCTATTAATATCTCGCTTGAAATTACCATATATGTAGGATTGATTTTGTTAAATAAGGCCTTTGCTTTTTTCTTTTCTTTTCTTATTTTTTTATATTGAAGATTATATCTAGAACCCATTAACTATTGCAACAAGCCAAGACCTAAATGTATTGTGCTATTTTAAGAATATTCATGTGATAAAGCAATTCAATTTATCTTGAATTTAAGAAGAAAAATGCAAATTATTTTCACACTTTAAACATCATACTTAACGGTTCTTTATATTTTTATTTTTAGTGTAATTTCATTCAAATAACTAACTTCTAGTTTTGTGGATAAATTATCTTCTTTGATTTCTAGGTCTATAATTGGCAACAAGAATGCTAGACAAAGGAACTCTACTATTTACGTATCTAATCGTCCATTTTTTAATTAAGAGGAAATTTGATTGCTAATATACATATTTTAATAATAATTTTATATAGAAAGGTAATATTTTTTTTTCTTAATTTATATTATGTGGCAAATAAGAGTATAAAATAAAAATATGACATTTTGCTTCTGATTCATGAATTTACAGTTCTATATATTTTGTTAATGAATTATACCAAATGATTCGGTAAATAGTGTAAATGATAAAGTTTATTAATTATTCATTTTAGAAGTTTTTTATATCACATATATATATATATATATATTTGTTTATATAGTGCTAACTTTTGGATTATGCAATGGATTCATTCCATTTAAGAATTCCACGAATGTATTTACTTATAATCCTTTATAGGTCCCATTTCAAAGTAGATCTATGATACTGTAAACTCTTAAAAATTTTGATATAAGTTCGTAATCATAAAGATATAATTTAGAAATAAATTCGAGATAAGCCAAAATTGCTAAGTAAGATTTTAAAGATATAGGTTAAGTCACTTATAAACTTTATAAGTACTACAAAATATTAACTTTTGTAGATTTAAATGAGATTTCTAGAATAAAAAACTTTAGTAAAAATTTAAAAGTTTATTATAACTATTCTAAATTTATCCTATGCCTAACATAACCATGCTGATTCACCTAAGATAAGGACTAAAATCTATCAAACAATCAAAAAATGGAATGTATAAATTCAAGAGGCAAAGTGGCATGAGGATGTGCCATACATTTATCATCAAAATGTCACTTTCATCATTTATCTACCATATCTCCACATGTAATCAAAATGTCATTTTCATCATCCATTTACCACCTTATCTCCACATATCATTAAAGTGTTATTTTCATCATTTATCTACCATCTTATTATGTCATCTAAATGTTATTTTCATCATTCATTTACCATCTTATCTCCACAAATCATCAAAGTGTTATTTTCATCATTCATCTACCACCTTGTCATATTATCTAAATGTTATTTTCATCATCTATTTACCGTAGTATCATTTTCATCATCTGTTTACCACTTTATCATGTCATTTTTATCATCTATCTACCACCTTATATCTCCACTAGTCATTTAAGTGTCATTTTCATCATCTACCTATCAACTTATCTATAGATAAGTATGAAAGTAATCTAAGAAAATGACGACTATATGGAAAATAACATTTTAATAATCAAGATCTATCATATGATTATTTTAATATTAGATTAACTAAACTGATTAACTGATTAACTAAGTATTTAGATCAATATCATAAAGAGTTAAGTACCCTAAAATTATATCTCAAAATTTCTTCCAACATATAATGAATAACTTTTCAAAACAAGCGGAAGAACCTCAATCACTACATGTGGCATGTAGAATGGAGGAGGAGAATTCCAAATTGGCTTTCACATGTTATTTTCATCAAACTCATTAACTTTCGTTAATGTCTTGTAAAGTCATCTATATAATTAAGCAGGAAAAAGACATGAGTGAAGACATGTGTCCTTATCCCTAAAAGTCTAATTCTTTTAAGCAAAATGTGTCCTTATCTTTAGGACTTCGATTCCTTTAAGCAAGTTCTAAAAACTTCTATAAATAGGAATGTTGTATCACTTTTGTGACCATATTTATCATTGCATCCATCTTTTTCCTCTTGTATTTATTCTATCAACTAATCAACATTTCACCTCTCGTCTAACTTTTAACGCCAATAGCCAATGTTACATGTGTTGAAAATAATAAATAATTAAGTAAACTAATAACTTATGGAACTATTAATTATGCTCTTTTATAAGGAAGAAGAGATGCATTTTATACAATCACTAAGTAACTTCTCCCAACTATTTTTTTAGTTATATAACTAAGTAATTATCATATTGTAAAAGTTAAAATACAAATGTAAAATATCAAACCGAAAATATATAATTCTATTTAATATTTTTTAAGGAGAAATTGTACAAAACTTCCTTAAACTTTAATTTTGGTGTGAATTATTCTTAAATTTTGAAAGTACTGTTTTTAATTTCTAAATTTTCATAAATTGGTAAAAGTTATTTACATATCAAAATCAAAATTAAAAAAGGTTAAGAAAGTTATTTATCAATTTATGAAAGTTTTAGAATAAAATATTATACTTTAAAAATTTTGAAACAATAATTCACACCAAAGTTAAAACTGAATGGCTTATTTGCATTTTCCACTTTTTAATATTTGAGAGCTTTTTAGGTTAGAGTAAATTTTAAACTATTTTCCCTCCGTTAAGACAAACTGCCATGATCTACGTGACGATACTAAGAAATATCTAAATAATTTTTTAAAGCTAATTGCCTTATATCTTAGGAATACCGTTGTCCTCACAGATTAGTAATCTTAGTATTTATACCGATGAGAAATCTCCAGGAGAGAGAATTATGGCGCCTTTTTCCCCAGAGTCGTGGGGGTCCTGATCGCACGACCAATGAAGCATGTGCAGAAAGTCGCGAGCGTTGAGAGATAAACAATTCATTGTCCGAGAAGAAGACAGAAGCAGCAGAATAGAAATAACTGGCTGGTATGGGATGGGACCACCCACCGAAACCCTAATTACAAACGTAAAATACAAAGGCTGTAAAAAATTTGGCGGATAAATGTTGTATGGTGTTGGTTTACCCGACTCGTGCTTTCAAGAAACAAACACCAACCAACTCAAAAAACTACTTCAACTACAAGTGAAAATGTTGTTTTGAAGAACTGAGTCGGCCACTCCACTCGAGATAATGATTCCCTTTCCATAGTGAGTCCACTCAATCATAACTCGCTACTCCTTTGTTTGTATGGTTCTGGTCTGGTTCAGTAACTGAAAGAATAGACTGAACAAGGTCAAAAAAGAAGTCGTATGTAATGGGTTAGTCCTTTTATTGTCTTAGGACTTAAACCTTAGTTTAAAGTTATGAATTTTTGTGTTTTCACTCTGTATTCGGCTTATAGCTATTGATATGTTAAAAGAAGCCATTGTTTGATGGATGTGGCAGTCTGCTAGTTCTAGACGGTAGTTGAAAGTTCAAACATTATAAGGTGGATGCAGGATGAGAAAGGATCAGAGAATCGTTTAATGAAGTTTCCTAGGGACAATAGTTTTAAGGTCTTGGTCTCCGAGGTTTTGGCATCTTAGTGCCTATTGTGTCGAAAATAAATATCTTAGTGGCAAATGTACCCTCACTATTTTGAAAAAAAAAGAAATAATTAGATTGTGCTGCTTCTTTTCACTTTCTCTATGCTCTGATATTTGTTGATTGTGGTTTATATTAAATTGGCAGGACTACTTTTATCTTAATGCTTGTGCAAACAAACGCATATTTGAAGTGTGGGGTACTCGGGGTTTCACACTTCCATACCAGGAATCATCATTTGTGTAAAAAGAGCACATGGCGACTTTTGTCTTCTTTGGCTCCTCATTCTTGTGATCTCATTACACTCGGTAAGCTCGCTGTAACTACGAGAAAATTGTACCGTTGCTACACAAATACTTGCTACGTTTTTGATCTTTGTGCTTACAAATTGATCAAACTCGAGGCTGTCAAGATTTGGAAAATTCCTCGTATAGGAGCAATTATTTGGTAGGGACATTCACCGAATCTAGATATGCTGTCCTGTTGTCCACAGGTTGGATCCATAATATATACATTTTTTTTTTCTCTTTTCATGAAAGGATAGACGCTGTTTCATGTTTTATATTGGAAAGTAGGGGATGTTGAATTTTTTTTTTTGCTTGTGGTGGGGGTGAGGTGGGGTGGGGTGGGGGGCTTAGCTTAGCACGAGGCTGTTGCTGTCTTCTTCACCTTCATTATGCTAATTCATGTGGTTTAGTTTTTTAGTTAGCCTGCAAATCTTTCTATAATGTTCTATGATCCTGTACATAAGAGACACATTTTATGCCTATTGACTGATTAGCGTGGAAGTAGGTGGGGCTTAATGAAGGGGAAGTCAAAGGTAATAATCAACAGAGCAATTGGAGAATATATGGAATCCTGGCTAGACATCTAATGCAACCACCATGGTTAACTCTCATACAATAGAATTACATAGCTACTCATGACTTTTTTTCATTGATGATATAAGTAATTCTTGATTTAGCCCTTGCTAGTCTATCATTTCAAAACTTTGTTTGGCACAAATTACGGGTATGCATCCTTTAACCATTCTATTTCTAGTTGCAACTGCAGAATCTCATTACGTCTTTTCTCTAATTGCATCAGGCTCTGGGTACACCGCAATGTCCTCTCAGGTTCCAGGGAAAACAAAAGCTGATGTTGTTCATGGTGATGAGTTGCAAGGATTGCTTCATAAATCTTCATATGAAGCTGCCATGGAAGCACTTTCCTCACTCATTACAAGCCAAAGACGTGGAGAAAAATCATCTATTGGTGGGAAGTATGGAAAATTAGAAAGGATGGAAATCTATCTAAAGGTGTATTTGTTGTAATCTGGGCATCATCTTTGAGAATATTATCTGCATATATTAATGCTCCACATGTTTCATATACTAGTTGTAGGCTTTTCCCCTAGCATGCCTGTTACCAAGACTGATGCGTGTCATTAAGCCATGCTATATTCTACCAAGTCACAAGATGTAATTGTCATATATTTTGCTTTTGTGTTTTTTCATAGATTGCTTGACTGATTTGTGATATCTGTCCTTCTCCATAGATCCTTGGCTTAGAGGAGAAGATATCTGGGCTCAGAATTATCCATGTTGCTGGAACAAAGGGGAAGGTGAAGGGAGAGAAATCTGCCTGATGCTGTATTTCAGTCAAGCTACTTGCATTTACTTTTTGCTGATTTTTTCAGTCACTTTCTATTCTTGGCTGGTCATTCCTGCATCATAGGTTAGCTCTCATTAAAATTAAGGTTGAAAAAATAATTGATATGACGTGTAAGAGGGGAACATGTGCATCAAATTTGGCATATCTTAACTTTCTTGACAGGCTTTTAGTCTTTTCCCTTGTTTGATTATTTTTATTTGAATAATATCATAGGGATCAACATGCGCTTTTTGTGAAGCTATCTTGCGGGAATGTGGTTTCCAAACTGGATTGTTCACTTCTCCCCATCTGATTGATGTGAGAGAAAGATTCCGTATAGATGGGTCAGTGGCTTCACTACATGCAATTTAAATAGATTACTTTTGTGAATTTGAGATCATCAGGAAATTACGCATAAGTAGTGAGTATGTCCTCTTCAGAATGTTCCTCCTCCCATTATTATTTTTTTTAAACGTTAAATATATGTATATTTTTTTTCTTTCTTTTCTTTTTTCTCTTAAAGGATCACCCTCTGCTCCTACTTGCACGATTTCCCCCCAATAACAGGTTTTGGATCATGCTATTTTGATCCTTTTCTTCTCCCATCTTGAGGAATGTTATCTGCTAGGATGTGGATTGTAGTTTCTTCCATTATGTACTCATTTGTGACAGTTTCCATTCAGAATAGAGAAAGACTATTTTTTCATATAAATATAATATTATGTTTAGGTTGGACATATCCGAGGAAAAGTTCCTACTGTATTTTTGGGACTGCTGGAATCAATTGAAGGTATAGTTTCTTGTCACTTTATCAATCTTGATATGTAGCGTCCTCTTTTTTCTGTGAACTTTATGTGCAATTTGTATGAACTGTCCATGCCTGAAACCTGATTTTGTTACCCATTGTGTGAAGTCAGCACTCTATTAATAAACATTCCTAGATTTGATCACTTGAGAGACTTGTTTAACCCCTGACATACAAGGTTGAAGGTGATGTTTATTGGATAGGATTCGTAAAGAAGGCTGTGGGGCCGGAAAGATGTTAAAATGAGTGACCTGGTTCTTATAATTATGAGTTTGGATGCTTAAGAACCATGTTCTCTTTGTATTGCAGCACTTTGGAAAAGCTGGGCATCCAATTTACCATTTCTGTGACTGTGACATTCCGACTAGCCATTAGGCCAGCAAAAATCATGGATATTTGAAGAGTTTTTGTTCTTAGGTTTTAAAATGCCTCCATTGAGTGGTTTCTTTACATCAATTTGCAGGAAAACATTTCTGATGACCTGCCAATGCCTCCACTGTTTCAGTTCCTCACAATATTGGCTTTTAAAATGTTCACATGTGAGCAGGTATGTCGTTCTTTATTAGCTGTTGAAATAAGCAACTGCAGCTCATCTTCTTCTTTTCATTGAGTTTATTTTAATATCAGATACTTTTGTGTCATCATATTTATGATAAGATGGACAGTGATTTATACAATGTAATTGTTATCCTTCAAGAATTTATTTTCCTGGTCATTTTGTGAGCCTTTAGCACACTATCGAATGATAAAGGCAACTGAATGTTGTCTTCTTGTAGAGTTCGGCTGTAATTTTTGACATTTGCTTGAAATTTTGGGGAAGCAGATGAAATATTTTGTTTGATGTCTCTGAATAAAGTCAAAAGTGCTTTGCTATAAAAAAAAAATTAGTATACTTTTGAAATCTTGAGTTGATAAAAGTGTCAGTATTGCTTTTTAGCTGCCTATGGAACCTTGCCTCTGGGGTCCAATTTATGTACGTCATGTTTACTGCATCATGTACTTATTCTATCCTGCTCTCCCTCTTTCTTTATCCATCATATTGTGAAAGCTAACACTTATGCCTGTTTCAAGAATGACTGTCAAATGAGTAGGAAATGTCAGTTTGGACGCAGTATGGCACGATAATTTTAATCCTGGATTCAGTATAAACTGTTTCATAATTTAAGTAATGCAGGTAGATGTTGCCATTATTGAAGCTGGTCTTGGAGGGAAAAGGGATTCAACGAATGTGGTATGTAGAACCCTGCTTAACATTTAACATATTTAGCAATTCACATGCATTTGCATTGATGTTGCCTAAATAAAAGAAGCTTGTTTGCTGGAAACTCTTTTTGTTTCTTTTTTAGGAAGCAGTATATTTTGGGGCACTTTATCGAGCTAGGTATCTTTTTGTATTTTTTGATGCCTATGTCGATTTTGTAGGTATCATTTGCTTCCTGCTCCTTTGTACCTGTTCTTTATTCTAATTTAAAAAATAGATCTCTTTCCTTTTTTTACAATTCCATTGTACTCCACCCAAAAAAAGAAACATGTTGATGCTCATGAATTCCATGTGGCTTTAAATGCAGCTAAAAGATCCTGTTGTCTGTGGTATTACTTCTTTGGGGATGGATCATATGGAAGCACTAGGTGGGTTCCCTTTCTTTTTGTCCCTTCAGAGGCCACCTTTTTTTTTTCTTTTTTGGGTTGAAGTAGAAGGGGGTTTAAGTTCAGAATTCATTTAAAAGGAGTGATACAAAAAATAGTCCACTGTACAACAGATCAAAAGAAGTGGACTATAGAGGAGCCACCTTTCTTCTTCTTCTCAGTTGGACTGTTTCCATCTTGCTAGCTAATTGTGTCATATCTGTATTTGCAATTTCAGTAGATAACATGTGTTTTAATATACAGGGAACACTCTTGAGAAGATTGCTGCTCACAAAGCTGGAATTTTCAAGGTATTAACTGTTTACCGAGCCAATGTCGTATAAAAGCAGATTTCTTCAAATTTGTATTGAAAGATTTTGCTGAAATTTACATAGGCAGTTTTCGTATTTGAGTATCTTCTGAACTGCCTTGATCTTATCTGGTCCTGAAGCCTCAAATTCCAGCATTCTCGGCACCACAACCTCCTGAAGCAATGAATGTTCTCGAAGAGACTGCTTATGGACTAAGGGTAATGGTTTTTTGTCTGGAAGGCTTTTAGAGAATTCATTTCTATCTCTTTCTGGCTTCTATAGCTACCAAAAGTGGGGAAAAAGAAGAGGTGTCCCTGCTAACTTTATCAATGGCCATATCACTGTGGTCTATACAAATGCCTTTTGTATTTGCACAACTTTATTTTTCTGGATTTTTTGAATTTGTCTGTGAAAGTGCTTGATATGCCTGATGTTTGCCTTTGCTTCTTTTACTATTACACGTGTGGGCAACTGGGGACCAATGTCATGTTCTAACAGTCATTCACATATTCTTACCGTATTTTTATCTAATTTCTTAGAGATATTGATACATCGTTTCCTTTTGTTCCATATGAATAGAAATTGGTTATGATCTAAAATTCTTCTCACCATAACCACCCTATATAGGTACCACTGGAAGTAGCTGCCCCTCTTGATAATCAAATATGTGAAGGATTCAAACTTGGACTATCTGGTGACCACCAGTTTGTTAACGCGGGTCTTGCTGTTTCATTATGCAAATCATGGTTGGAAAGAACTGGAAACATTGAAATTCTTCTTGGAAAGGTTAGATTGATTTCCAAGCTATACTACATATATTATATACATACACACACACAAACACATGCACAGAGTCCTTTCATCAATGAGAAAATCAGAGCAATACCCTTTCAGTGTTAAAGTGGCTAAAACCATAACATGCCAATATTGCATTTTCCAAGTATCCAGAGTTTAAAATCCTAAACATATGGTTGAAATTTTGCTTTTCTAAATTGGACTTCCTAATCTAAGTATGTAGTTCTATCTTATCCTTGTTTTGCTAAATTTAGCTATAAAATCTTTCTGATACCTGTTTGTTGACTTAGAAGCAGGATAGTGAGAAAGCTGACAATAAATTGCCTGAGGCATTTCTCAGAGGTCTTTCAACAGCACGCCTTTCTGGAAGGGCTCAGGTTGTGGAAGATATTACTTTTTGTCGTTCAACAAACGCATCGAGAAATGCTTCTGGAGAGCTAATCTTCTATTTGGATGGTGCACATAGTCCTGAAAGTATGGATGCTTGTGCCAGGTGGTTCTCTAATTCTGTCAGAGGGAAAAAAGCGTCATTATCATTATCAGCACAACAGTCTCCTTCCAAGTCTCTAGATACGAATTTCAATTATTGTTATGATTTTATTTGTCAAGACAAGGAAAACAGCAGAGAATCTGCTAAGATGTTGAAACAGGTAAAATTTTACCTTGCGGATATTTCCACATTCCTGATGATCTTACAGTCTTTTCCTCAAATGGACTTTGACATTCATTAGTCCTTTTTTGTCACAGATTTTGTTGTTTAATTGCATGGATGTTAGGGACCCCTGGACTTTACTTCCACGTCTGGTGAATACATGCGCCTCATCAGGTATTGCTGCGTGGCTAAAATTTGTAGTTTTTCTTTTGTGCATGATTCTGTCTTCTTGTGACATAACAAAGAAAAATTGAGAAGTCTCTGTTACATGTGAGTTATAGCTCAACCTTGAGTTATTTTGATGAATCATGCTTTTGTCAACACCCTCCAACCCCACCCAAAGGGGGAAAAGAAAATCCCCTTGTAATAGAATACAATTTTGTCATTATAATTTGAGATATCAATTATGAGATACATGTATATCTATGGGTTTTAATTTTTAGATCAGTTGGTTGTTTTCCTGCAATGAACTCAAAACTTAATAGATGTCTCGAGTTCAAGTGCCACATTGTTGGTAGGTCTGCTAATCCAAACTTAATACTAAGTATGAAATGCATATTTATCTACAAGTATAAGCTATTAAATCAGTTGGCATGGATACCTTGGCATTTTCAGCATTCCATTGGAGAAACCTTCAACTGAATGATGAATTTGCTAGATAGGATCCAGTAAAATGTCATTTATTGAAAGATGAAGATTTATGCAGCATTTTAAGTAATATGGAACTTAATAAAACATATCATAATATTAATTTCAGAAATAATTTGCCACAGAATACTTAGGAACTTAATAAAAAAATTTACTTGTCATGCGTTAATTCAAAATTAGTACAAAAGTTTTTTGTCAGATTTATTAGCGAATAAGAACCAGTGAATCTGTCTATTTGGGTAGATACAAAAATCTTTGAAGGAATGTTAATGGAGATTTCTTGGTTAATTGTTAAAGTTTATAGTAAGTGTTATTCACTCATATATGGTGCACATTAAGATGGCAATCCAAACGTTAGAAAGATCTAAAGCATTTGGGAATTTCTTACACACCAGTGGAAGCAGCTCCAGTAACTAAAATCACCAAACTTTTAATAACCTGCCAAACGTGAGACTGATTTGTGAAACCATGCTGTACAAAACCTAAGGTAACCAACTGCCATGAATATGAGCACATTTGGTTAGGCAACCCAGCAAATCTGCTTACAACACCAACACTTGGCTACAGCCTTAGAGCATTATCCCAGCGTTGAACCAAAAGCCAATCATTATGGAGAGACTATCAATGACAAGATGAGATGGAGAAGGACTATAACTTTGCTGAACTCTCCATGATCAAGAAACAATTAGATTTGCCCATAACAAGCCATTGACCTTAAGCTTCACCCAATTACCATCATGCACCGCAAACAGAAAAATCAACTCTCAATTCATCACCAATTACAGATAAATTGGAAGTTAAGAGGATCCAGCCTCTCCTGTGTATCATAGCATGGTCAATTTGAAAGGAGGCAATTGAGCAAGACTTTGTTTTTTTGGATGGGATAAGATATCCTAGGTAAGCCTGTGGTAGTTAGCAGTTTACTTGCTCATCTTTAATTTTTTCAAAAGGAAACTACCATATAAAATCATCCATATTCAGTTATGTTCCCAATTAGTTCTACGTATTTTTTCATTCATTTTTCTAAGCAAGTGTTTGTAGGGAAGCTATCTTTTTCTTCTTCAGTAAATGTAAATGGATACAGAGTACATGCACTCCCACAGTATATTTGAACAAGTGGATGCATTGAGATGCCATTGACTTTAATTATTTTAGGTAATTTATAGGGAGCAGGACGACTTCTTTTGCTTCTTAATTATTGGATTTTTCTCCTTATTTAGTTGAAAGGGCCTTTTCAATTCATCCAATGGAGAAATGGATATATAAATATGTAGGGGCTGTTATTTTTATGGACCCATATCTGGATTTCTCCTGATGAAAGCAAACTTTGGGAGATGTAGGGCTTTTCCATTTTTCTTCCCCTTCTATTTCCTGTTTAGAATTTAATATATAGCTGAATGCATTGCACTTGTGAAGCATGTATCACTGACTGGTTCCACATTTGTGTTGATTTTGCTTAGGGACTCATTTTTCGAAGGCCTTGTTTGTCCCTAGTATGTCGACTTACAACAAAGTTACTTCTGGTGCCTCAGTTATTCCTCCAGATATATCTACCAAGGACTTGTCCTGGCAGTTTAACCTCCAAAAAATATGGGAGAAGATAATCTATGGGCAAGGTTTGTGCATTTTTTCATCAATCACTACTCTGCATTATGCCATTTGCACTCTTTAATGCTCTTTGCTTGGCAATAATATGATGCCAACTCTTGGAGTAAACCATAGAAAGAGCATGATCTCAAAAGGAATGAAAAAAAGAAAAAAAAGAAAAAAAAGAGAGATAAAAAATAAAAAAGAAAAAGCTTTAAATATGACAATTAGGGTTGTATTATTTTGCATTTTTACTGTGGCGTGCAATGATAATATAAGCTGACAGGTTTTAAGAGTGAAGCTTGCAAATTTGTACTTTACAAAGGAAGTGCAAGTGTTATATCTCTAGGTTTAAAGAAACAATGTAAGATTACATACCAACCAGAAAAAGGAGGTTCACTGTTAAATCCTCACATGCATATTTTCTCTATGTCTGGGAACTGTTGGATGGTCCTGGGTGCTGCTTAGTTTTTCTATTGCACCATTGAAGCATACAGAATGTAGGACTTTGGAGCAGATAGCTTGCATTAGGCCAGCATATTTCCTTACAACACGCTTCTTAAATCACATGCAGATGCTCTTCCTGAAAAATGTTTAAAGGCTGAGAGCTCAGTGCCATTACCACCACCTGAATTTCTTTATGAAGACATCTCTCAGTGTAACCGTGCAGATAGATATTATGCTTGCAGTGCTGTTATACCTACGTTGCCTATGGCAATCAAATGGCTGAGGGATTGTGTGAAAGAAAATCCGTCTTTGCGGCTTCAGGTAGCTGTGTTTTATAGACGGGTGTATTTGATTGTATAGATTTCTCTTGTTTTCCATCAACTGAAGATTGATATGTCCGAATTCCACCAAACCATGTAAATCTCTGGTGTATGGTGTAGATTTGCCGTATGACAATATAATATGGTTGAAAGTTCCGTGAATTGTTTTTGTGTATGTGTATTTTAATAATTATATAAATATTACGTGAAGTGAAATCTCTATTTAATTTTCTTCAGGGAGGGAAATATGGAATTTTAAGGTTATGAAACTCATGACGATGTAATTCTTCATGCATTATGGTTCGAAGCCACCAGTGGCTGCATTTTCTTTTGGCAACTTAACTTACTGGTCTTAGAAATTAGATTGTACACATCAGGATGCGATGATTCCTTTTAGATTGACTGTGAACTCTTAATTTCCCTTCTTTTAATTCTATATTTCATTGGTGTTTATTCGCAGTCCCTGAGGGGTTAATCAAGCTCTTTTGTTCCTACTTGCTATAAATTTCAGGTACTTGTCACTGGTTCATTGCACTTGGTGGGTGATGTTTTGAAGCTACTGCGAAGTTGATGCAGAGGAACGGCATGCTCGACTATTCATCGTTAATTATTTTTACTCGATTTTTCACTCTACCTTTTTTTTCTTTATATATATTATTATTATTATTATTTTTTAATGATCGAATGTTGTATAAACCTTGCCTATCAGAAGGCTTTTATTGTATTTCAATTTTTTATTTCTTATTTTCATTTGAATCCCCTGTTCACCGGGGAATGCCATAAAGAAGAATGATGATAATAGTTGCTGATTGTTATTATTATTATTATTTTTGCTGCTGCTGCTGCTGTTGTTATTATTATTATGATTTTTGGGTTGCATTTGGAAAAGAAGCCTGCTGTATCATATCAATTCTAATGGTTTGTATTATATCCGCTATAACTTCATCACTTTGCTTGGCGTAAGGGATTAACTTTTATCTTCTATTCAACAGTTTCTATGACTGAATATCAGGCATCAGATTGAACACTTTACCGCATTTTCATTAAATATATAAGCAGGGTTCTAATATCTAATTAAGAAGACACACTACTTGAAACACGTTTAAATCTAACTACAATTTTGAAGATAAAATTGGATATTGATATGGCATGACTCCATTTTTGAAGATAAAATTAGGTAAAATATGCACTCAAAACTTTGCCTAATAGACTATTAAGTCCTCGGATTTAGTTGTCCAATTAGGCTCCCATATTTTCATTTAATTTCATTGTAAGACGTTGAATGGTTTTACTTATAACGTCCCTTATCAAGCTACATTTTTAGCAAATAGAAGTTGAAAAGGTTGTAGGTGCTGTTTGGTTGTCATGTTTTTATACTATAGCTCTAGATACAGTTTTTAGTTCATTATTTTGTTTGCATATTAGTCCAATTTACTAGACAAAAGGACCCTCAAGGTATTGGACTAAAATGATAAATATATGTGATGGTACAAAAGTTGATTTCACAATACAAAATTAATATATTTTTGAAATTCTAAAAGTAAATCTATACTATCTGTGGAATAAGTTGTTAGCTGGCGACTTAATATTAAGTTGTAGTTGATTTTTTTTAGAGGAATGAACTTGTATGTTCATCAAAAAAAATTCCTAAAGAGGAGCTAGGCGAAAACATATTCTATGCATTGGGTAGTGAAGGTGCATTAATGTTTTTATCTTTTAAGAAAAGGAAGTGATAAGAATTAACCTCTTAGACCCTTTACCCAGAGTCGAACTAGAAGACTATAAGAACTTACTCATTGAGTACTAGTTCGAGGGCCATTAAGGGATGAATATTCTATCACCTCATTCGAATTATTGCACTTCAACCAACCTAAGTGCTGAACCCTAGTAAAGATCAACACAGCTTTTGAGTTGCCTAGTTACTAGTACTTGTCTAAGCCAAGTTGCCCAACTTGAAGAAGACTTGGATAACTTGGAGAAGACTTGGATAACTTGGAGAGTAGAGAGTATGACCTCAGACTTGATCCATCGGCTTAGACTTATGTCTTTTCCTTAACCTCTTTTGAGCTGGATCCTACAAATGCCGAGTTGGCTTAGGATTCATTGTAGTAGAACTAACCGCACTACAAGCCTCTAGTTGCCTCTTAACATGTGTCTTTAGGCACAACATTTCAAAATGATTTTTTATTTTTCTGTACAAAATATTCTTTGTCTTTGTTTACCTTTTTTAGCATGTCTTATGTATCTCATTTGCAAATTATTCTTTCGTCTTTTTCCCGTATGTATTGTAATCTTAGTGAGGCTAGTCTATAAACCCCCCATTTGCTTATATGCAATCATCATATATCATTCTACACTATGGATTATAACTTTCCTCTTTATAGAGCAACCAAAGTGCTCTTTAAATCTTTCTTAGCTCTTATTTAGCTCTTCTAGCAAGAGTTAGTGGTGAGCAACCCTAGTTTGACATTCGGATGTCATATTGAGAGCTTGGATCAAGTTGAGTAGGATCAATTGGTGTATTATATTAAGTTAGTAGCTACTCAGATTTGCTAATTTCCCTTTTGTTTTCTTTGTTTCCATTCTATTGTGGTGCTTCTCTGTATATATGATCCTAGAAACGCATTAGCTTCGTTGGTGTTAGAGTACGATTCTGAGAGGGAGCATATGAAGTGTAGTAGAGTTTATTTGTGTTTGCTGTTAGTGGCTTTTGTGTTTCTTCTGTAGCTCTTGCAGTGTGATTGAGTGGAGTTGTATTTGAGCATGTTGAAGTAAGTAAGTTGAGTAGTAGCAATGTTGCGAGAGGTAAGTGTAGTGATTCTTATTACTCTGTTTTACTTTGTTTCCTCACTATGAAAACAGAGCAAGTTTCATTTTGGTATTACGTTGTGTTATGTTGGGTATTAGAGTGGTTAGAGCATGTTAGTGAGATTCAGTGTAGTAAGTGGAAGTATCTTTGTTGGGTATCGTGTTGTCTAAGTTGTTAAGGTGTTATACCATGTTAGATTCTAGGGTTTAAGTAGCCATTAGTGACCAAGATAGTGGTGCTTGTGTTGGTTGTAGTCAACATGAAAGTAATACCTTGAGTTTAGTTGATGATAAACTTAATAGACTCGCCACTCTTGTTGAGAGTCTAATTACTGCAATGCAAGCCAACAGGTAATAACCATAGGGTGTACCTCATTGTGGCCCAATTGAGAATGTTCTTGAGAGACGATATTGCTAAGTTGGCTAAGCTAATCACCCAGTTCGACCCCATTACGTTAGAGGAGCAGCACACTGAGTAGCTAGACAAAGGTTGGAGTTGGAAGAAATTGAGGAGGTAGATGTAAAAGACGATGGAGAGAAAGAAGTTGAAATAGAATATTATGAAGCATAAGAACGAGGACGTCGAACGCCTCGAGGACTTAACAATATCAAGGTCTAAATCCTAACCTTTAGTGGAAGTACAGATGTGGACGAGTATCCAGAGTGGGAGGAAAAAGTTGAGAAGGTATTTGATTGTTATAGGTATATTGATGTAGTAAAAGTTCAATTCGCTGCCCTTGAATTTTCTAGATATGTTGCTATGTGGTAGAAGAATTTGAATGTGGCTAGAGTGAAAGATGGAAGGTGATGTGTGAAGACTTAAGAAGAGATGAAGAGACTATTGAGGGGAAGATTCATACTTGAGACATATTTGCAAGACACATTTGCTAAACTGCAAGAGCTTCACCAAGGTAGCTAACCTATTGATAACTATGTTAGAGAGTTCCAAATGTTAATGATCTAAGTTGATGTAGATAAAATCGAAGCTTGCATAATGTCAAGATCCATCTCAAATATGAAATTTGCAACATTGTGGAAATACAAAGATTTTATATACTAGAAAATGCCATTAAGGTAGTATAAATGGTTGAAAAGCAGAGGAAAAATACCCCCAATAGACTTAGGTTGTGTTTTTCATGAGCTCCCGCTTCGTGTCGACTTGCCCATACCGAGTTGAGGAGACCCTCCCAAGTAGAGGATAAACACAATCGACTTGATGAAAGCTAAATAGGCTAGAAGAGTCTAGTAGAAGATAAGCTGATCCCAAGGACATATGAGAAAGGAGAGACTCAAATGCTTGGGTTTTGGACAATGATTGCTAAATGTCCCAACCGACATACTATAGCGCTTTAAGAAGATGTAGTGGATAGCATTGATGAGAGTGAGCTTGAGGATGGAAAGAACATTGGAAGAGTTGAAGTCAAGGAGGAAGAGGAGACTTATGTCTATGCTGACCAAGGTGAAGTGGTAACTTTAGTGTTAAGGCGAATGTTGAATACTATGTCGAGCCCCAAGGAAGAACAAAGAGAGAATTTATTTCATACTAAGTATGCTATCAAGTGACAATTGTGCACCATCATTGTGGATGGAGGAAGCTGTATCAATGTTATTGCTTAGTCTCTTGTGTAAAGGTTAGGATTGTCAACCTCTAAGTACCTTGGCCTTACAAGTTATATTGGCTACATGATAAGGGTGCTCTACATGTTATAGAGCAAGTAGTTGTACCATTTTGTGTTGGGAACATGTACACAGATGAAATGGTATGTGATGCCGTCTCCATTGGAGCTTCACATTTGTTACTCGGAAGACCATGGTTATTTGATTGATGTGATACTTATGATGGGTATAAGAACACCTATGCCTTTATCAAGAAATGAAAGAAGATTTTATTGCAACCTATGACACTAAGTCAAGTGAACAAAACACATAATCAACTCACTTGAGTTAGCAAGAAGAAGGCATTGGTAATGACTCGTAAAAAGCTCTAAGTTGTTGAAAAGGTTGATAGCTTATGTTTTTTTTTATTTTTTATTAGGAGATTGTTGGAGATGAGAGCTTTGAAAGATGTGCTTGACAAGATATAAAAGTTGATTGATGAATTTTCCCACCTATTCCTAGAAGAGTTGCCTAGGGGATTACCCCCAATTAGAGGCGTAGAGCATTGCATTGATCTACAGTCAAAAGCAACCTTGCTAAAACAACCTGCTTATAGAATGAATCCTGAGTAAGTTGTTGAGTTGAAGAGATAAGTGGATAAGTTGATAAAGTAAGGTTATGTGAGAGATTGCATGAGTCCTTATGCTATGCCAGCTCTACTCATCTTAAAGAAGGATGGTTTGTGGCAAATGTGTATTAACAGCTGAGCTATCAACTGTATTACTATTAAGTATAGATATCTAATATTGAGGCTCGTTGACATGTTGGATGAGCTTCATGGAGCTAAGATATTCTTGAAGATTGATTTGCGAAGTGGCTTCCATCAAATTTGTATGAGACTTAGTGATGAGTGGAAGATTGCATTCAATACAAGGCATGGTTTCTACGAGTGGATGGTTATTCCATTTGGACTTACTAATGTGCTGAGCACATTTATAAGGCTCATGAACTATGTAATGTGCCCTTTGATTAGACAATGTGTGGTCATGTACTTTGATGACATATTAGTGTACAGTGTCAACCTAGATGACCATATTCAACATCTTTAAGTTGTTTTGATATTCTACATGTTGAGAAATTTTATGGGAACTCGAAGAAGTATATATTTTGTTAAGGTGAAGTTATCTTCCTTAGGTATGTAGTATCTAGAGATGGAATCTAAGTCGATGAACAGAAAATTTGAGTTGTTTTAGAGTGGCTGACACCAAAGAGCATTATCGATGTATGAAGTTTTCAAGGCCTTGCTTCTTTTTATAGAAGATTCACTTGGAACTTTAGCATCATTGCTGCCCCTTTGACTTAGCTCACCAAGAAGAGTGAAGGATTCCAATGGAATGAACGAGTTGAGCAAAGCTTCAGGAAGATCAAGGAGAAGCTTACTATTGCCCTTATCTTAGCTTTACTAGACTTTAATAAGCTGTTCGAGTTAAAATGCGATGTGTCAGGCATATGAATTGGCTCCGTCCTGATGCAAGAACATTGTAGTTGCTTACCACAATAAGAAGCTTAGTGGTGCCGTACTGAACTACTTTGTGTGTGAGAAAGATTGGTGCTCTCTTTTTCGAGCTCTTACTGTTTGGTAGCACTATTTATTACCTTGAGAGTTTGTAATTTATATGGACCATGATTCCAAGCATCTCGATAGTCAAAACAAACTTTTAAAAAGATAAGTGAAGTGGTCGGAGTTTATGGAAGGCTTTTCTTACATAATTTGGCATAAGAAAGGCAATGCCAACATGGCTACAGACGCCTTATCACGTCAACAAACTTTGCCAACCACCTTATAAACAAAATTATTGAGGTATTCTCTTATCAGCGAGCAATATGCTTAAGACCTACGTTTTGGTCCTATTCTTGAGAAGTACACAAAATGAGTTGTTATTAGAGGGTATTATTTGAAAGATGGATACTTGTTTAAGGAGAGAAGGTGTGTATACCCTACTATTTTATGTACGAGCTGCTAGTTAGAGAAGCACATAGTGGTAGTTTATTTGGGCATTTTGGTGAGACCAAAATTGCCGGCCTGTTGAGAGAGAACTTTTACTGGCTTATTTTAGCTAAAGATTTTCACAAGATAGATGGAAGTTATGAAGTGTATAAGCAAGCAAAAAGGAAGAGAGAACCGCATGGAGAGTATATGCCCTTACCAACTGGCTGACTACACCTTGGGTTAACCTTAGCATGGACTTTGTCTTAGGGTTGCCCCGGACATCTAAAGGAAGGGATTCAATCTTTGTTATAGTGGGCCGCATTAACAAAACGTTACACTTCATCCCATGCCATTGAACTAATGATACTCTATATATTGTTGGTCTGTTTTTGCAAGAAGTTGTTTGACTATATGGAGTGCCAAAGACCATTGTCTCATATCGGGATACAAAAGTCTTGGGCTATTTATGGAAGACCCTTTGGAGAAGATGTGGGACTAGACTTGTGTTCAACTTTAGTAGCCACCCTCAGATTGATGGCTTGATTGAAGTGGTGAACAGAACATTGGACAACCTACTTTGAGCTGTCATAGGAAAGAATTTAAGGGATTGGGACTTGTGTCTACTAGTTGTGGAATTCACATGCAATTAAATTGTCCACAATACCACTACGAAGACCCCTTTTGAGATCGTCTATGGTCTCAATCCCATTATTCCTCTTGACATGATTGTCACCCCTACAACAATAGACAAAAGCCAATTTAGCGTCAACAAAGCTCATGAACTACATGAGCTACACTATCATTTGGCTAAGAAGATTGCTAAGTTCAATGAATGCTAGCACATGATCAGTAGTAGAGGTTGCAGAGTTATATCTTTCAACATAGGAGACTTAGTTTAGATCCTCTTTAGACGAAAGAGGTTTCCCTACCTCCAAAAGAATAAGTTGTCACCTAAAGTTGATGGTCAATTTAGTGTCTTAAAGAATATCGATCGCAATGCTTATCAAATCGAACTATTTGAGGACTATGGCATCTCTTCCACATTCAATGTATTCTACCTGATTCCTTATCATGTTAAAGACCCTAGAGAAAGCTAGCCAAATGAAGACCCTACAAATTTGAGGCCAAATCTCTCCGACCTTCAAGAAGACGATAAGAATAAACCCTTTGGACTCTTTACTAGAGTCGATCTAAAGGACCATAAGGACTTACTCGTTGAGTACTAGCTTGAGGGCCACTGAGGGACGAAGATTCTATCACTTACTTGGGATTATTTCACTTCAACTGACTTGAGTGTTGAACCCTAGTAAAGATAAGTACGACTTCCAAGTTGTTGAGCTCTTGGTACTTATCCGAGCTAAGTTGCTTACCTTGAAGAAGATTAGGACAACTTAGAGAGTATGACCTCATACTTGATCTAGGATGGGTCTACTTCAACCTATGTCTTTTCCCCAACCTCTTCCAAGCTAGTTCTTACACATGTCAAACTGCCTTAGGATTCATTCTAGTAGAACTAGCCGCATTACAAGCCCCTAGTTGCCTCTTGACACTTGTCTTCTAGCATAACATTCTAGAAGGATTACTTATTGTCATACAGAATATTCTTTGTCCTTTTTACTCTTTTTAGCATGTCTTATGTTTTCTATTTGCAAGTTACCTTTTTTTCTTTTCTACTTATGTATTGTAACCTTAGTGGGACTAGTGTGTAAAACCAACCCCCCCTTTATACGCAATCATCATATATCATACTACATTATTGAATACAACTTTCCCCTTTACAAAGCAACTTGAGTGCTCTCTAAATCTTCCTTAGCTCTTATCTAGCTCCTTTAGCAAGAGTTAGTAACGAGTGCCTCTAGTTCGACATTCATGCATCATATCGAGTGCTTGGATTAGGCTAAGTTAGATCAATTAGTATGTCATATCCAGTTGGTTGCTACTTGGATTTGCTAATTTCCCTTTTGTTTTCTTTATTTCTATTCCATTGTGGTGATTCTCCATGTATACGACCTCGGAGATGCATCAAGAAGGTGTCTTTTAAGACTTGTTATTTTATTTAAGGAGAAGGCAAAAAGGAACCTTCTCCTTTAATAAAATGTTTAAAGAAAGCATTATCTAAAAAGTGCCTTCCTTGCACTAGGAAAAGTGCAGGTACATTTCTGAATAGCGCCTTCACTGCACTCAATATTTAACCAAGCCTTTCTTGAATAGAAGGCATTTAAGCCATAAAACAAAAAAAATCCATCTCTCTTTCTCTTGCACAAATGGCCAATCCATGAGTTTGATATCCTATAACTATTTTTTTTTGCAAATTCTTCAACAAATCTCAAAGGTAAAAACATGTACTTGCATGGTTTGGCTATAATATGTATATTGGCCCACTTGGTAGTTAAAGAACAATGTTCATTTGAGTTTGTTGCACTATATGCCTAAAGTATTCGATAAAATTCTTATGATGAAATTGTTTGGTTAAGAGGATGGGTAATGGCATGTAGTTGAAGTGCACATGCACAATGCACCCCATGCTAACCAAAATGTTATTTGCAATGTAAAGAGGTTGAAAATGATGAGTTTGGTTAAATTCATGGTATATGTCTACGGAAATATGGTGAAGGGAAATTCGGGACTGGAGTATAATTGAGACCTAATTAAGCTGTTAAAAATGAGAACAAATGTGAGTTCTAATAATTTTTGCAAAGGGTTTGCTAGAGGGTTGGAATTGATCTTGGTGTTGGTATGATTGAGATTTTATATAGATATCTCAATGCTTATTCAAGAGTTGTCATATTTGCTAATTGACATCAAGGATGATGATGATGATGATCATGTTGAGAACTTATTTAAGATGGTAGAAGCCTTTGGGAAAACTTACATTCACTACTTGTATGAGGGGATCGGAGAAGTTGAAAGAGCTTGGACTATTTATGTAACACCTATGCAACCTACTAAGTTTAACCAGCTTGTGGTAGATGAGTTAGAGCCACTGCCCATGTTTATGCTTATGTACATGATGAAAATATCATTGATGAGGCAATTGGATTGGTCCCATAGAATGTGGTATCACATGATCATACGCTTCTATGGGAGGTATAGACGATGAAGATGATGATGATGATTATGAGCCAGAGGGAGATGAGGGGGGTAATTGTGATGAGGAGGAAATTGTATTTGGAATGCCTGCTTCACATCCTCTTGTACATGAAATGATCGTTACTCATTCTAATATATTAGAGATGCCTACTGTACATCCTTATAGCTTGGGCTTGAGCTCAATGGAGCCTATTGCATATTCAATACATCCACTAGAGGCCCATATGATGGACTCAGTAGTCTGGATGCTATTCCCTTTTTCAATATTAGTGGAGATGATGATTACATACAATTTGAGAGAAATGTTAGTGCTAAGTTTAGTAACTTGTATGACAGTGAAGATCTTTGTAGATTTATGAGATTCAATACTAAGGAAGAGCTTATAAGAGTCGTTTAGTACTATAACATGAGGCATCACGCGACAAACCATATAGTCTTGTTGGCCTTTGCTTAGTTAATGAGGAGACAAAGAGGCATAGGGTTGGTTTATTAGGAACTTGAAGTAATATGTGTGTGGTGAGTGAGCAAGAAGATAAACCATATACTTAATATCAAATAGAAGGATAGGAATTTAGTTGGCACTCGATAAGATGAAAAAGGGTGGAAACCTCCCTTTGCAATGTAGCGGTGGTGCATATGCCACCTTGTTAGCAACTTTGATAAGGTGCATAAGAATCAATAATGGAAGAAATTGGTCACCTTTGGTGCCATGCAAGCTTAGCTCCAGAAGTTTGAAAAATGCATGTAGAAGGTTTTAAGCATTAAGGAAGATGCCTCGAGTTGGTTGGCTAGATTACCACTTGAGTAGTGGATGCTTGCATACGATGGGGACTATTGCTTTAGCTACATGACTTTAAACCTTATAGAGAGTTACAACTTTGTTTTGAAACATACCTAAAGACCACTAGTGACAACCCTTGTAAAGAAGATCTTCTACAACTGTGCATTAAATTTGGATAAGAGACATAAGGAAGCACTTGAGTGGGTGGTTGGGAATCGACATTATACGAAATATGATGCGGATATGTTAGAGGAATCAGTCAAATGAGCAAGTTCATATCATATGGTGCGTTTCAGCAAGTATGATAGGTTTTTTGAGATTGAGACAAGTAGCAAGTGTATATGCAACATGATGAAGGGGGTTAAGCATGCGCATGAAATCAACTTTCATAATTACATGTGCACCTGCAACATATGATAGATATATAGGATCCTTTACTCACATTCAATTGTCGCGGTTGCATTCCATTGAGTAGATATTATGTCATCAATTGGAGATTAGTATAGGTCTATCCATGAGGTCCAATGTTATGGAGCCCACTTCTTTTCGATTGGTGATGAGTCAAATTGGCTAGTGATCCCATACCTTTTGAAAGTATGTCCTAATCCATGACTTGAGCATAAAAGGGTAAAGCTTAGAAACAAGCAGTTCTACATGGAGATGGACGTTAGAGTAAGATCTCGCACTTTATGTGAAAGAGAGAGGAATAATAGGAGAACTTGTTCACATATGAATCAATAAGGTAATTGATCCTGAAAGAAAACACTACATACATTCTTACTTTTATTTATTTCTTGAATAATATCCACTTTATATTAAATGATATATGTACTAGCAACTTCTTACCCTATTGTCTTTATTTTTGTAGGCTAGATGGAGCTCGAACCCATAGATGGATTAGTTCTGACTAGCTAGGAGAGGTATAGGTTACGCTAGGTTTGGGCAAGATACGTAGGCCCACTAACTAATCATTTTCTTATAACCTCCCATATTTGCATGGAATAGAAGTTGTTCATGCTTGGTTGTTGTTTCCTTTATAGGACATGGAGACATTACTTGTATGATGTTGTAAGCGGGAACTTAGACGCGATCAGTAAGTTAACAAGATCCCTTGATACTTCTCTAAGGTTGAACATACGGAGGAGCACTACAATAGAAAGAGTTGAAAAAAGAATAAAAGAAAACTAGCAAAGCCTGGGAAGCTACCGACTGGATATGACACATAAAGTGATCCCACTTGGCCTCTAATCCGCTTGATATGACTTACCGGTTTGAACTATATGGTTACTTGCTACTACTTCTTACTAAAGAGAATAGATGAGAGTTAAAAGGATAACGAGAACACTAGGGTTGCTCACAAAAGGAAAACTTATATTGAGTCTGATAATGAGAGTGATTGATGTCTGCGTATAACAAATGGGGTTTATATACTAACCCTACTAAGGTTACAAGCATACATGGAAAAGACAAAAAGGTAATATACAATTGGACTACAAGAATAATACTAAAGAGGTAAAAGAGACAAAGAATATTCTGTATGGAAAAGTAGAGAATAATTCTATAATGTTTTGCCAAAAGACATGTGTTACATAATGGTTAGCGGCTTAGAATATAATATAATTTGGACAAAGTCAAGGAAAAGGATCTACAGTCAAAGCCGACTTGATTTGGGTCAGGTTAGAGCTTAGTCAATTAGTCACTAAAGAATATTTATCTTAGATTGGGGGTCGGATGATGGTTTGCTTGGAAGCTCGGCTTAGACAGTTGCTTGAGGTTAATTTGCTCGAATGTTGTCTGGGTTAAGGTATGGAAACTCGGTAGGTTAGCATGTCTACTTGGCAGCATCGGGAATTATGCAGGCACATGTGAAAGCTCGGTAGTTAGGTCGTCAGTAAAGGAAAACATGGAGGCCGGGGTAGAAATCCTTGTCTTTGATGGGGTCTCAAGCTAGTATTCTTTATGTGAGTCCTTGAGTCCCTTAGCTCGGCTATGCATGATTGGTTAGGGAGTGGATTCTTATCATCTACTTAGGGGTTGGAAAGATTATCTTCAAATTCGAAGGGGTCTTGAGCTCTTATTCTTCCTAGGCATCTATGGGATTGTTTAGTTAGTGGGGAATTAGGTTAGACATATTGAAGGTGGAGGAAACACCATAGTGTTCAAGCAGTTTAATCTAGTAGGTTTTGTGGTTGATCTTCTTCAAGACCTTGAATGGACTACCAGCTCACAGAGATAATTGTTTTGCCTTAAGTGTAGGAATCTTTCTTGGCTGAGGTGAATCCATACTAAGTTTCTTAGTCTAAAAGAAATAGTTTGATGGCCTCGGCTATCGATCTCTCGTTGTCTGTAGTTGAACTTGGTAATCTTTCTTGCTATGAATTGATGTAGCTCTTCTAACTCTTAGGCTCGATTGATTGCAGATTGGCTCTCTTCAGCAGTTATGGGGGTACTAATCAGATCTAAGGGGATAATGGGATTGAGGCCATAGATGACCTCGAATGGAGTCTTCGCAATAGAGCTATAGATGGTTTGATTGTATGCAAACCCCATACTTGGTAGAAATAGATCCTGGTCCTTTAAATTCTTTCCTATGACAACTCTGAGTAAATTGCTTAATGTCTTATTCACCACTTCAGTCTGGCCATCGTTTTGAGGGTGGCTACTGGAACTAAACATAAGTTTAGTTCGAAGTCTACTCCAAAGAGTCTTCAAAAAATAGCTTAAGAATTTTATATCTTGATCTGAAACAAAACTCTTTGGCACTCTATGTAATCGGACAACTTCTTGCAAAAACAAATTAGTATTATATAAAGCATTGTTAGTTTGATGGCACGGGATGAAGTATGCCATTTTGCTGAAGCGGTCTACTACAACAAAGATTGAATCTTTTCCCCTGGATATTTGGGATAACTTAAGGACAAAGTCCATGCTGAGGTTAGCTTAAGGTAAGGTTGGTATCGGTAGAGACATATATTCTTCATGTAGCTCTCTCTTTCTCTTAGCCCTCTTGTATACTTTACAACTATTAACTATCTTATAGACATCCTTAGCAAGTAAAAATTTTACTTCAATAGATTAGTTGTTTTGGTTTCTCTAAAATGATTAGATAATCCACCACTATGAGCTTCCCTAACCAATAGCTCGCGTGTGGAACAGCTCAATATGTATAACCTTTGGTCCTTGAAAAAATAGCTATCTTGGACATAATACCCTCCAATAGTAACTCTTTCTCTACATTGCTCTACAACGCGACGAAAATATGGGTCATGAGTATACTGTTCAATGATAAGTGAAAATCCTAGTAACTTCATTTGCAAGGTGGTTAGTAAGGTTTGCCGACTTGATCGAGCATCGGAGACCATATTGGTACTTCCTTTCTTTTGTCATATCATGTATGAAAATCCTTCCATAAACTGTAGCTATTTGGCTTGCCTCTTCGAAAGTTTGTTTTGACTTTTAAGATGTTTCAATGATTCATGGTTAGTATAAATTACAAACTCTCGAGGTAATAAATAGTATTGCCAGACAGTAAGAGCTCGAAAAAGAGAATAAAACTCTTTTTCATACATAGAATAGTTTAATTTAGCACCATTAAGCTTCTCACTATGGTAGGTAATTGGGCGTCGTTCTTGCATCAGTACTTTACCAATGGTAATGCTTAATACATCACATTTTAGCTCAAATGGTTTGTTAAAATCAGGCAGAGCTAAGATAGGGACAGAGGTGAGCTTCTCCTTTATCTCATTGAAGTTCTATTCGACTCGGTCATTCCATTGAAACCTATCACTCTTTTTCATTAGCTCGATTAAGGGGCATGCAATGGTATTGAAGTTCTTAACGAATTGACTATAAAAAGAAGCAAGGCCATGGAAACTTCAAACTTTAGTGACATTCTTCGGCGTTAGCCACTCCAATATAACTCTGATCTTTTTCTCATTAGCTCAGATTCCTTCCCCTAATACTAAATACCTAAGAAAAATTACTTTACCTTGACAGAATGTACATTTTTGCAGATTTCCATATAACTTTTCGGCTTATGAAATATCAAAAACAACATAGAGATGTTGAACATGGTTGTTCAGGTTGGCACTGTACACCAGTATATCATCAAACTACATGACCACACATCGTCTAATCAAAGGGCGCATAACATGGTTCATAAGCCTCATAAATGTGCTCGACACATTGGTAAGTTTGAATGGCATACTGACCATTTTTAGAGATTATGCTTTCTCTTTGAGGCAGTCTTTCACTCATCACCTGGTCTCATGTGAATTTGATGATAGCCACTTTGTAGATCAATTTTTGAAAATATATTAGCGTCATGAAGCTCATCTAACATGTCATCAAGTCTTGACATTAGGTATTTGTACTTGACGGTAATTCGATTGATTGCTTGGCTGTTGATGCACATGTACCATGATCCATCCTTCTTTGGATGAGTAAAGTTGGCATAACATAAGGAATCATGCTCTCTTTCACATATCCTCTCTTTATGAGCTCATCCACTTGTCTTTTTAACTTGGCAGCTTGCTCAGGATTCATTTTGTAAGAAAGTTAGTTTGGTAGGGTGATGTTTGGTTGAAGATTAACACAATGCTCTATGCCTCGGATTGTGGGTAGTCCTTTAGGTAACTCTTTAGGAAACAGGTTGGAAAACTCATTAATTAATCTTTAGATCTTATCAGGTACTTCTTTAAGATACCTTAATTCTAACAATCTTCTAATCAACAGGAACATAGGCTCTTCGACCTTCTTAGTAGCTTAGAGCTCTCTTCGGCTCATGACTAGGGCCTTCTTCTTGCTAGCTTAGGTGAGTTAGTTATGAGTCTCATTTACTTGTGTTGGTGTCATAGGTTATAGCATAATTTTATTTCCATCCTTAGCAAAGGCATAAGTGTTCTTGTATTCGTCGTGAGTAACATGTCAGTCAAACAACTAAGGCTTCCTAGTAATAGGTGTAAAGTTCCCATAGGGATGACATTGCATACTACTTTATCCTTGTACATATTTCCGACATTAAACGGTACAGTTACTTGTTCCTTCATGTATAGAGTACCCTTATCATGAAGCCAATGTAGTTTGCAAGGTTGGGGGTGCTTAGATGATAAGGAATCAAATCTTTAATACCAAGATGATAAGGAATCAAAGAAGAAACAATAGCAGATCTGTAACGAATAGGAATGGGTATTCAAAAGGAAGATGGGTATTAAGAACAAGAAGGTTTTGAGTGTGAATATGAGTGAATATAACTCACCAAGACATAAACATAATCAGGGATTTGAGCTTGAAATAGAGTTCGATACGACTTATGAACACTAAATGTTGCTCGGGGTTTCAAATGAAGGTTAGATGCAACTTACTAACTGGTTCAAATGAAGGGGTTTACCACAATTTGAGAACAAGATTGATAAGAACATAAGGACGATTAAAGAGTCTAATCAACACTCAATAATCCAGCAAATGCTAACTCAAGTATAGCCTTACTCGAAAGGGGAAAGTTTCACTCTTTATATATTCTTCTATATATGTCTATCTCTTCTCTCTCTGTATGTTAGTACAAATGTTGCTGTTTATAGTAAGTCCTAGACTCTAGTAGCAAAATTGTAAATAACGTACAAAGCCTTAAACCCTAAAGAATCAGGACTACAAATAAAATAAGGGAAAACATATATAAGAATACAAAATTGTACGTTTTATGGAAGTCGGCATATAGTTACTCAGCATGTCCTAGTAATAGTAGTATTTGAATCGGACGGGGTTGGCAATTTGATATGCGGGTTCTAGAAGGAGTCCTTGAACTCTCCTGTGGCTTGGCCGAGACACCAGAGAGGTCAACCCATAATTGCTGAGTTTTAGATTCAGTTAGCACGAGTCTCTTAGTGCCATGCTAAGTGGTTCTTCGCTCTCGCGTCCTCGACCTTACGGTTTCTCGGTACTTCGACTGACGACAGAGTTGATGCTGAGTGTTTATTTTCCTTCCTCTCGTCCTTCTGGTTGCAGCTCGCCTTCGGTAAGCATTGAAAAGCCTTGGCTTGGATATGGTTGGAGGCTGATTCCCATCATTAGAGGTCGATAGTCCTAACCTCTACATAAAGGATTGTATGTCAACGTTGGTACAACTTCCTCTACTACTATTATGGTGAACAACTATCCCTTGATAATACACTTCATATGGAATAGATTCTCTCTCTAGTCTTCCTTCGAGTTCGATAAGGAGCTCAATACTCGTCTCTGGACTAAGGTCATTACTTCTCCCTGGTTGGTATAGACATATGTTTCCTCTTCCTCCTTAGCTTCAAATTCCCCAACATTCTTCTCCTCCTCGAGTTTGCTCTTATTGGTGCTATCGACTATATCTTCTTGGAGCACCATGGCACATCGGTTTGAACACTCAACAATCATATGTTCGAAGTACAAGCATTTAAAGCACTTCTACTTGCTGGTCTTCTGTCCTGAGGTTTATCCCTTCTCATACGTCCTCGGGGTTGGCCTAATTTCAGTTCGGCTTAGTTGGCCTTCTCGGACTTACTGTCTTGCTCAGTTATCATCAGATCGGTCATTTCTCTCCTTGGCTTGGCTTAAGTAGGTTAGTGTAGAATAAAGGCTCGAGAAAATGTTGGCCCAAGTTGGCTTGGGGCATTTCTTCTTTGTTTTTCAACCCTTTATGCTACCTTAGTGGCCTTTTCTAAAGTATAAAACCTCTATACTTCTATAATATTATGGATCTCATATTTGAGTCTAGAAATGAACCTTGACAATGTATGAGCCTCGGGTTCATCCACGTCGGCTTAGATAATTAGCATCTGGAATTCTCTTACATAGTCATCGACAAATCAGTCTCCTTGGCAAAGTTATCCTACAAGTAGGTCTCAGCAATAAGTCTACTTTGCACTAATGTCTTCATCTCATCCCAAGTTCTCACTCCTCGTCTTCTATCTCTTGCTCTAGGTGCATTCAGATTCTTCCAACATGTAGTAGTATATCTAGAAAATCAAGTGCAGTAAGTTGCACTTTAACAACATCAATATATCAATAACAGTTGAATACTTTCTCTATCTTCTCTTCTTACTCTAAATATTTAATCAATATCTCCACTTCTACTGAAGGGTGGGATTTAGACCTTAATATTATCAAGTCCTTGAGGAGCTTGACGTCCTCGCTCTTGTGTTCAGTAATAATCAGCCTCTTTTCCTTCTTCTCCATACTCTTCGGCATTTAACTCCTCATCATCTTCCTTAATCTTCTCTAACTCCCATCATTGTCTAGCAACTTGATTTGCTACTCCTGTTGCTTAATGGGGTTGGACTGGGTGATTAGCTTAGCTACCTTTGCTATAGTGTCTCTCTGGAACATTTTTAGGTGGGTTATGGTGTGGTATACCTTAGGATTGTTGTCTGTTAACTTCCATTGTGATGAATAGACTCTCAACAAGATTAGTGAGTTTGTTAAGTTTATCATCAACTAACTCAGGAGTGTTACTATCATTATGACCATGACTAAGTTGAGTACCACTACTCTGGTCACTAATAATACCTTGAACACTTGAATCTGACATGATATGATACTTTCTTAGTAGAATAACATTGCAATACACAAAAAACACTTCTAGTCACTACCCAAAATCTTACTAACACACTTTAACAACTTCAACACTTAGCATTCGCTCGAATAGGTCAGAAATGAACTTGTTTTGTTTTCGCAATGAAAAATAAAGTAACAATAAAAACTGCACTTACCAACACATGAACTTGCATTATATAGCTCATGACTTCAAAGCTTACTTCATGTAAACATACTGCAGTAGCTATGGAAGGAACATAGCAGCCATTAATAGTAAACATAAACCCAAAACTTCACTTATATACTCCCTTTTGGAACTTTATTATGATATTAGCGAAGTCGATGCATCTCTAGGGTTGAAGATATAGAGGACTATTGTAACAGAATGAGTAAAAAATAGAATAAAAGGAGATTAGCAAAGTTTGGGATGGTTGCCGATTGGATATGACATACCAACCATTCCTACTTGGCCTATAATTCACCAGATATGACTCATCGGTATGAACTATAGGGTCACTTGCCACTACTCATTGCTAAAGGGAATATATAAGAGTTAAAAGGATAATGAGAACATTGGGGTTGCACACAAAAACGAAAGTTGGATTAATTTTGATAATGATAGTGATTGATGTCTGCGTACAACAAATGGGGTTTATATACTAGCCTTACTAGCGTTACAGGCATATATGGAAAAGACAAAAGGGTAATTTACAATTGAAGTACATGAATGATACTAAAAAGGGTAAAAGAGACAAAGAATATTTTGTATGGGAAAGAAAAGAATCATTTTAAAATATTGTGCTAAAAGACACGTGTTGTATAATGGCTGCGACTTCGAATATAATATAATTTGGACAGAGTCAACAAAAAGGATTTGTAGTTAGAGTCAACCTGATTTGGGTTAAGTCAGAGCTCGGTCAATTAGTCACTAAAGAATATTAGTCTTGGACTAAGGGTTGAATGTTGGTTGGCTCGGATAGTTGCTTGAGGTTAGTCTGCTCAGATGTTGTCTAGGTTAGGGTATGGAAGCTCGATAGGTTAGCATGTCTGCTCGGCAGCATTAGGAATTATGCAGGCACATGTGAGAGCTCGGTACTCAGGTTGGTAATAGGGGGAAACATGGAGGTCGAAGTAGAAATCCTTGTCCTAGATGGGGCCTCGAGTTAGTATTCTTTGCGTGAGTCTTTAGAGTCCTATAGCTCAGCTGTACATGATTGGTGGGAGTAGATTCCTATCATCCCCTTAGACCCTTACATGCTGCCTTACCTAAAGCAGGCCAAATTTATAAGGTTAAGCCATCTCTTGTAAATCCATCTTGACCATCACTTGATCACAATAGTTGTTAGGAGATGGAGGTGGGAGATACACATTCTCTACATGGCTTATGGAGAGCTCATCATTACATTTTAGGATGTGGAGGTGCAGTTTGGTCTTTAAATTAATGGTTTGCCAATGATCGAGAGCACTTATAGAGAGTAGCCTCACATTTGTACTAGATATCTTAGAGTTGTTCTTATGGGTAGTGATGGTAAAGGAGGATGTCTAAAGTTGGCCGGGTTGGCCAGCCATTTCTGAGTCCTACCTATTGAGGCAGATGGCAAGTAGGTTAGGTAACACATGAGAGCATATATCCAATAGATGCTAGGAGGGTTCATGTTTGCTAATAAATCTTGCAACCTTATGGATGGTATGTTTGTCCCTCTAGTAGAGGACTTTAGATGAGTTGGACAGTATAGTTGGGGGTCCACATGTCTAGCTTGGCAATACAGGTAACTATGCCACGCTTCGATGGATATGGCTCATGAGATGTGTAGTGCAACAATTCTTCTTCGGGTGCAGGCTTGAGATAGGTTCCCACATATTGCTTTACTCAATAGACATGGGATGATCGTCAATGGTGAGAAGCCTTTAGCAGCCAGTTGGAGGATGGAGCAAGATACGAGGCAGCACTTGACCCATGTGGTTAAGGCCTATTGGTTTGCATTGGATAAGTAGAGTTCAGACTAGGTACATACTGTAAACACTTTTATGAACTTCTCTTTCAATACTTTATATAGACACTAACTATGACAACATGATTTTATAGGTCGTATGGTAGCCGTACCCAGATGAGAAGGACATCTTACTTAAGTTTTGTTGATGTTAGCGACACATTTGAATAACTCGAGTGCCATTCATCTACTTCCATATAGTTAAGAGGCGTCAAGCTTGATTAGCATTAAACTCTAACCCGTTTAATTCTAACCTTTGATTAGGAGTTAAGAAAAATTTAGTTTTTAAATGTGTTTTAAAAATCCTTGCAGTCGCCACTCGACTGAAGTTGGGAAAAAAAGTGGGTTAGGTTAAATCGATTTAACATAAGCACCGGTCTACTTAGAAAACCGATTTTGAGAAAAATGTTTTGAAAACCAGAAGATCAAGTTTGAGGGCTAATCTTTTAAACTCTTAACGGGTACTGTTTTTAACTTTTCGAATTTAAATTTACTTTTAAATAATACCCTTCTAAAATAGAACATCTAATCACATGTAAATAAATAAATAACATCTAAAAAAGATAATTGAACTATTATTTACAAAGATGGAAAAAAAAACTTTCCATATTTTAAGTTGCCTCGTAATTATTATAAGTACTTACGTACCCGCTATTTAGAATTAAATTTCCGTAGTTTATTTTTTTGAAAACATTAGCGAGTTGATGATTTTTAATTTTGAAAAAAGAGTCGGGTTGAAGTTTTTTAACCTTTTCAATTTATTTTGAAAATCTTCTAAAGAGTTCTAATTAGTTTTTTTTTGGAAAGTTCTAAAGTGTCCTAAGTGATAGATTTATTTTTATTTTTGAAAAATTGATTTTTTCTAAGTGGTAAAATGCTTTTATTGTTTTATGTTATTATTATTATTTTTCATTTTTGTTATTCTTATTTATTTCCTTTCTTTCTATTCCTTATTTTCTTACTATGAAAAAAAGAAAACATCAAACTAAGCTTTTTTTTTTTTTTTTTTAGGCTACAAATGTAATACACCAATAAATAAATACATAAGTAAATAAATAATTAAATTAAAAAAAAAGCCAAATAAAAACAAAACTAGACCAAATAGAGTAGGCATGAGTTAGGATTCGGGTCTAGAGCGGTCGGACAGGTCGGGTCACATATGACTTGTATGTGTTTTGAGAGAAGGAGGAGAATAGTGTCATCGAGGCTGTTACTTCCACAGTGGTTTAGGTTAACTTTTTTGTGGGAAATACCAAATTTGTGTTTTTTTTTTATTAGACAACATGGGTGTATTTCGCGTGTCACCGTATTTGGTGGTCGTTTGGGTGTTGATCAAAGTTGAGTTGAAGGTGGTGGTTGCAAGTGACGTGGGTAGTGTATGCTGGAGTTCAAGTGGGTGTTGGTTTCTAGGTTCTAGGCCACCACAATTGGGCTGTGGTGTCAATTTGGGAAGAAGAGTGGTGGAAGTAGGTGGTTCGCACCTTTATAGTGGTGGTGGTTAGGGTTTCAATAGGTAGTTGTTACGGTTGAGTTAGGGGCTACCGCTGAGAACAGGGTAAGTTGGGTCCAAAAGCTTGGCTCTTGGGCAAGCTAGCTAAATTGTTGAACTTTACTCAAAAGCAGCTATGGTGGTTGACAAGTTAGAGATAAAGAGAGAGAGGTTGGGTGTGTTCGAGAGCTCGAGAGTATTAATTCGTGTTGGGAATGGGGTTTGGGTGGTCTTTTTATACTAAAACAAGCTTGAATTAAGATGGAAACAAGCTTTAATGGCTGAATTGATTATGAATTCAAAATTCGAATTTTAGGCTTTTTTATGATTTTCTCAACTGATTTAATCCTTGAAACAAATGAAACCATCATTGACTTTGGGTTCCATGCATAGAAGGCCATGTAGATGGTAAGATTTAACCATTGAACTCATGCTGGTGTGGGTAGATTTCATGAAAAATCATGGCAAAGTATGGGATGTGGGTTGTTTTTGTGTGAGAAAGGAAAGGAAATCATAGGAAAGTGAAGGAAAAGGGGGATGTTGATGTGGCACCACGTCAGTCGAGAGACTCAACGATGCCGTGCCACATGTCAACCATATGGTAGAGGGCTAATGTGCCATCATGCTATGTGTCAAGATACATGGTGCGACACATGTCAGGTGATGTTAATGTAGTGCCACATTAGCTCGTGGTGGTAGCTAAGTGGTGCCACGTATCAGCAATAGATACGTGACCCATTGACGAGTTGACATGTGGTAAGTAAGGTTTTAGGAAAAAATTAAAGGAACTTTGTGTGCTTGTTGCAAGATTTGAACCTAAGATCTCCAAATTTTGATACAATGCAAGTTCAATTATATAATCATTAGGCCGCTGGCCTATATCTTGTTTTGTTTTGTAACCAAGTTTTATTTAAGCTATTAAGCAATCTAAATATCTTGTAAAATAAAAACTACCCAATTAGAAAATCTAAACCCAACACAACTCTAAAACTTTACTTTTCTTAAAAACTATATTTCTAAAAATCTATTAACTTAAAATGTTCTCTCTTTTTTATTTCTAAATTTTTTATTTTTTTTGTATATTTTCGTAGATTTTCTTTCTTTTTTTGTGTTTTTCCTAAATTTTCTACTTTTTGTGATTTTTTTTTGTAAATCTTCTATTTTTTTTGTATTTTTCTAATTTTTTTAAATTTTTGTGCTTTTTTCCTAAATTAGGACCCTTTTACCATATTCTAAAAATTCTAAAATTACAGAGAGGCAAAAATAGGATGTACACAATCGCTGTTATTTGTGGTGAAGTTTGAGTAAAATTTTGCTATAAAGACAAAAGAGAGACACCATTTTTTCCTTAGGGATAAATTTACCTTAAAAAGTGCTGTAACTAGTTAGTTGTCTTAGACTTGATTTACTAAGGATTTAGATGACGAGATTGGAAGATACTTTGATGTGCAATTTAAGTATTTTAAAGGCTAACCAAAGTTCCTAGGTTTGACTTAACGAAGGATTGTAGACACTCAATTTTTATCCCCTTTATTTTTATTTTTATTTTTTATAGGCCCTAAATTAGCAAAAAAAACAAAAAAACAAGAAATTAAAGAAAACCCATAAAATAAAAAAATTAAGAATTTTAGGAAAATAAAAAAAATATATAAAATAAGAAAAAGCACAAAAAAACAAGAAATTTTGAAAATATAAAAAAAAAGGAAATCTAGAAAAAAAAAGAAATTTAGAAAATAAAAGAAAATAGAAAAAAATAAGGAATTTAGAAAATAATAAATTTTTAGGTTATTTAAATAGAATATAATTTTAATTTAAATAATTTTGAATAAAAGACCGTTGGGCTTGAGCTTAAATTTGAATTTTGCCTAAGCTGATATGATCTATATGTACAATTGAATAAGGAAGAAACAATAGCTCAGCTGGATAAGCACTTGGACTTAATATTGCGTATGACTTGGAAATCTTAGGTTCAATTTGTGGAAGGTGCAAAATGTATCTTTTATTTTATTTTATTTTCTTGCTTCATTGCAATATCATTGCCACGTCACGAGCCATATTATCGCCACGTGGTAGACACACTCCTGCACGCACTAGACACATTCCGATATACTCTTACACGTGTAGCTATGTATTTGGCATCATATATTGTCCATGTTCGTTCAATCCAAAATTGGAAGAAAATCATATTGCATTTAATTTTTTCCATCCATAACTCGACCATGACACCTATAAATAGGAGTCTACTTTTCATTTTCAAAACAACAACAAAGCTTTGAAACACTTTAGAAAAACAAAAATTGAAGTTTCCTCTCTTTAGCACGGTTCGTCTCTCTCTCTCTCTCTAGGATAGCACCCCCTAGGGGTTTTTTGTGACGAAAACCACCACCATCAGATTTTTCAGATCGACCAAGCTGAAGTGAGCCAACTGAGCCGAAGTGAGCTGATCGAGTTGATACAAGTCGAAGTGAGTCGACAAGTCAATTTGAGCTGCCTCTAAGCCGTCTAAGTCGATTCGAGCCGACCTGGTTTGTTTGTTTGTTTATTTGTAAATGTTATAAATGAGAAAAAGAAAAAAAAAAGAATGAAAAAGAAAAAAGAAAGAGAAGAAAAACAAAAAAGAGAAAAAAAAGGAAGTAGTTTATTTATTTATTTTTATTTTAATAGAAATAGATAGAATAAGTAAAATAAAAATAAAAAATAAAAAATAAATAAGTAAATAGAAAGAATAAAGATTATTATTTCCTTTTGTTACTTAGAAAATTGATTTTTCAAAAATAAAATAAAAATGAATCAACCATTTTTCAAATTAGGATCATTTAGAATTTTCAAAAATAAAAACCAATTTAGGACCCTTTAGGAAATTTTCTTAAATAAATCAAAATGGGTAAAAACGTAAACTCGGTTGTTTTAAAAACTAAAATCAACTCAACCCACTAAAGTTTTCATTAAAACGAATTATAGAAGTCTGATCTTGAATAACGATTACGTAGGCACCCGTACGTAAGTGTGAGGCAACTTAAAATATGAAAGTTTTATTTTTTTTCCATTTTTATAGATATTCGTGTAAATTGATTAATTTAGTTGTACGTATTATAATTTGTTGTTTTAGAAATCAGAAAGGGTATATTTGAAAAGCGAAGTTAAATTCGGAAAGTTAAAAAGTGGTACCCATTTAGGGTTTAATAAATTAACCCTCGAATTTAAATCTTTGGTTTTCAAAAAGCCGTTTTTATAAATTGGTTTTTAAATCGATAAACCGGTAGCTAAGTTATAACCAATCCACCCAATTGGTTATAACTTAACTCTTTTTCTCTTTTTCTTAACTTCGGTCGGGTGGCGACTCCAATACCTCTTCAAATTGAAAAAATGGTTTTTGTTAAACCCTAGTCAAGGATTGGTCTTAAACGAGTAGGGTTTAGCACTAATCGGTTTAAAGAAGGCCTAATTTTATAAAAAGAACTGGGTGTATGAAAAATCAGGAGGGTGAAAAACCAAGTTCGACAAGGATAACAAAGGAGCAAAAGATAATCACCTAAGTTTGACTTAACAAAGGATAACTAGGGTTCTTAAAATTTTAAGGGAGGACAATTGAATGATCAAAATTCTTGATCTAAGGATAACTTTGATTCCTTAAGGTTCCTGTGAAATAACCTAAGCTCTTAAACAATAGGATTACTTAGTTTTCAAGATTGAGGACAACCTAAGTTCCTAACTTAAATATTACTTAGTTCTTGTGAAATAACCTAGGCTCCTAAACAATAGGATTACTTAGTTTTCAAAACTTAGTTTCCACGAAATAACTTAAGTTCCTAAATGGAAGGATTACTCGGTTTTAAGACTGAGGATAGCTAGGACTCCTAAATAGCTAAAGTTTCTTGACAAGAATAGCTAAGTTCTTAAAAGGAAGGATTACTTAGTTTCAAGATTAGAGATAGTCAAAGTTTCTTGACAAGAATGACTAAGGTTCCTATTGAATAGCTAAGTTTTTAAAAGGAATGATTACTTAGTTTTAGGACCAAAGATAACCAAAGCTTCTAATTTAAGGATAGCTTGATTCCTGCAAAATAACCTAGGTTCCCATAAGGAATACTTAGTTTGAAGATTGAGGATAGCCAAAGTTCCTAATATTATGACAGCTAAGACTTCTTGATAGCCAAAGTTTCTTGATAATATTAACTATGGTTCCTATTGAATAGCTAAGTTTCTAAAAAGAAGGATTACTTAGTTTTAAGGTTAAAGATTGCCAAATCTCTTAGTCTAAAGATTGCTAAGACTCTTGGAGTTTTAGTATTTTTCCTAAAAGGAATAATTGATCGCCCTAAGTTCCTAAACTTGAGGATAACTTGGGTTTTCAAGACAATCTTAGATTCTTAATCTTAAGGATGACTTGGATATTCACAACTTTTCCAAAGATGGTGTGTAACCTAAGGTTAATCTAATGGATGACAAAGGCAAAATTTCAATTTTTTGAAAAACATACATTTATTCAAAGACAATTTGGAAAATTCTTTTTTTTTTTTTTAAATAGTTGCTAACAAGTATGGATTTTTCATAAGTCCTTATAGCTGCCAAACAAATGACAAGCCTACTCTTTTCCTTTCTTGCCTTAGAGACAATTGCATGATTGTCTAACCAATCCTTTTTTTTAAGACATCTCTTGAAATATTCGAGGCAATAATGCCATTGGGGCTCATGATTTCCAAAATGCTATCTCATAATCGATTGGTTTAGTCAAAGACGACTTCCTTGCACTCTCGGCTTAAATTTAACTTTAGACTAAAATTCCAAAAATTATAATTTATCTTGCAAGTAATACGCTATGATCAATTTGTTAGGTCTTTTTTGGACTGTAATATAATATAGGTTTGGTCCTTAGTTTAAATAAATGGATAATAATGTATAGGTTTTTTTTTTTTGAAAGAATTCATTCATCTAACCCACTTTTACAAGTTAGGAACTCTTTAGGAAAACTAAGATTATGCTTGCCCTAGTTTCAAATGTAACTTTTACCAGGGATAAGTTATCTCTTTCAATTAGAAGGGCCTTGAAGGATGGGTGGAAGTGTAGGTAGGCTATAAGCCAAGTGTTAGTTATAATTTCTTTAGGGACTATAAATTTTAGGGGGAAACTTTGGTATTTGCCTCGGCTTCTTTAAAGGTTAATTGCTTTTGACTGTGTTTTTGGAGCCTTTATTTGAAATGTGGGTCTTAATTCAAGAATGGGTTTTTGTGCCCCATATCCTTTTAGGCTTTAGGGCTTTGGACTTGATCACCTTGTTTGAACAGATTTATCTTAAGACTTTGGACTTGATCACCTTGTTTGAACAAATCTATCTGTTAAGCAAACTTTTCATTTTTCATTTCAAATTTACTTATTTTTCCTCTTTTTTTTTTTCTTTTCTTTCTTCTTGTTCTTTTTTTTTTCTTTTTAAATTTTAACTCAAGATAGAGGTGATTATTCCTTCTTTTAGCTTGCAGCTCAAAGTGTATAGTATTTAGGATATAGGCACTTCTCTATGTCAAAGGAAATAAGTTATTAATGATGAAAATTATAGTTGAATTAATGTGACTAGAGTAAGCATAAATTAGTTTTAACCTTTTCTCCCTTTTTAATGACCTTAACCTTTAGATTGCCTCATTGTGGGATAATTCTCGATAGGGTTTAATTTTTGAACTATTTCACTAAAAGGCTCAATAGGATTGGTGAGGGATTTTGTGTTTAAGATACTAAAAAATGAATGCCTATCTTCATTTTGATTTGCCTATCAAATTCAAGATAAACCTCCTTTAAGGAATGAGCCTAAGAGCTTTGCAATGATATCGCTCAACTCTCAAAGTGTTTCAATGTTGATATTTGGAATAAGGTTTATCTCTTTTTATTCTAAACCTTTCAACTGATGAGATAACAACTTATTCATGCTCTTGAAAATTTTGACCCAAACATTAGTTTATTCAAATATGAACCTCCTACAACATGTTCCAAAGTACAAAGAAAAAATAACTCTCATGAAGAAACATTAGAGCCCTTTTACATGGAGTTTGGTTGCATTAGCCTTGTGTCGATCAGATCTTGAATCCTGTTTTTTAGTCTCCAACAAGTGTTTGTGGAGTGACCCATCTGCCCCATGTGATAATCACGTTATGCCTTCGGATTTCCATTCCAAGATCTGTATCCTAGTTTGGGAGCCTCATAGTGTAAGATATTTGCTTCTCTTAGTTGATGAAAGGCTTGAGAAAGAGTGATAGGAATTGAAGTGAAATGTCTTCCCTAGGCCCTTTGGGCTTACGTGGGCCTTTCGCCGCCACTTGGGTCATTAAACTTAGACTTTGTGGCATGTCCTTTGGGACTTATCACATTAACAACACTCTTTTGTGATGATTCTGAAAGCATTTCTTTTGTTGTGGACCCTCTAATCTTCCAGCTTGTAAGGCTTCCTCAATTCTGCCCCTTGCTACCATAACATCTGCAAAGCTAGAAGCTGTATTCCCTAAAAGATGCCCATAATATGGCTCATCTAGTGTGGTAATGAATGTACATGTCAAGTCTTTCTTTAGCAATGGAGGAATGATTATAGCTACCATGCCCCTCTACCTTTGCACATATTCTTTAAAAGATTCATCATTTTTCTTACTTAATGTGTGTAAGTCCCAAATCGAGGGAGCTGTCTCGGTATTGAATTTGTATTGCTCATAGAATACTTGAGCCAACTTCTCCTAAGTATTTATTTGGCTAAGATCAAGTTGGGCATACTAGGTTAATGCAGGCCTTATCAAACAATCTTGAAAAGTTTGTACCAGGAGTTGATTATTTTGAACATATTTGCTCATCTTGCGAACGTATAATCTAATATATAGCTTTAGGCATCTGGTTCCATTGTACTTCCTGAACTTTAGTACTTTGAATTTTTCTAGGTAGGCTTTAACATCAAATGTAGAAAGGTTAGTGATCCTAGCTTGCTTGAATCCATCATAGCCTCTAAGTACCCTCATTTTCTCAATAATTTACTGGGTCAACTTTCTTTCCAATTCTTTTAAACTATCTAGGTTGGCCCCTAAGTTAATCAACTTTGTATTGATTGGGAATGAATATGAGTGGGGTTCAAAAGTTGGGTTGACTTTCAGATAGACCCCTTTTGATTCAAAAGACTCAAAAGATGGATTAGCCTTTAGATAGTTCTCTTCTTCTTCCAAGGGTGGAGCCTCAATATTCTTTCTACAATGAGCCTAGAGTGCTCTTCGTTTGATGATGATGTGGCTCTAAGTAAAGCAACACTATCAACAAGGGAGCTTAACCGATTTGCAATTTTTTCGACACTTTACTCCAAAGAACGAAACCTTAGCTCGGTGGGATTGATGATTTCAAGGTTGGCATTATCGTTTCTCTAGTTGGCCATTGCTTTCAAAAATTCCTAGTAAGAATCTACCCTTATTAGCAATTCTCAAAAAAAAAAAAAAAAAAAAAAATTCTTTTCCCTTTTTTTTTTTTTTGGGAAAATGGTTAATCTAACCTTAACTAGCTTATTTGAAAGTAAGGTAATGGAAAGAAAAACAAGGGTAAAAGTACAACCTTAATATGCTAATGAATAATATTTGCATCTTGTAAGCATTTAAGAGGTTACTTGCAAGAAGTATAAAGAAATATTTATAAAGTATCTGATATTTACAGCTAACAATTATTAACAAGGATGGAGAACGATTATTTTACAAGAGACAAGAGTGATTTAAGAAAGGTGATTCATTAAAAGGCAAAAGGGAAACAAATATTTACAATGCAAAGAATTTGTACATAGGAACGATTTTGGATATTTATGAATTAGAGGACCAATGACATTCTAAAAAGTGATAGGGAAGGAAAAAGTTGATGGACTAAGTCCAATTCTTTTTTATTGTAAGGAAGACTATTTACAAGTTATGAGGTTTTTAATTATTATAAAGGTTAGCTAAAATAATCTACAAGTATACATTTAATGGCCTTATTCTAAGATGGTAACTTAGCCAAAAAATTATTTTACAATATATAGGGAAACCCTATATATTTGATTTGAAAAACAAGATAAGACAAGAAAACATGAGGGTACATAGGTGCAGCTACAAAGGATTGATGACTAAATAGTAATGTGGCAATATAAAAGGGTTTAGGGTTGGGGCCTCACCGGAATTCCATTATTACAATATAGGGAAATTGAATTGTTACATAAGAATGTTAAATTTACAATGAAACTACAATTTTACAATAGAAAAGTTTGATATAAAGGATAATATTACATTTGGTGGCATAGGGAAAGTATATTATAACTCTTTTTTTTTTTTCAATGGTATAATGGAATTCCGATAGAGTTTTGACCTTTCGTAGGTGACATCCCCTATTACTATTTGTCGGCCAGTCTAAAAGTTGTGTATGTAATCAAGGTAGGTTCTAAAAGTTTTTAAACTTTGTAACCTTACATGTTTTTGAGGAAACTCCTCATCGGTCACATTGAAGCTTAAGTAAGGTGGCCTAATTAACCTTAAGCGATGGTCACCCCACTACACTTGGAGCCTACATAATGGCCCCCCCTCCTAAGGTCTTAAGATGGCTTGGGTTTGACCGTATCTACTTTGCATCCTTGATACAATCATTTGCTTAATGTCCCGAGTATGTTACATGCAAAAAATGAACACAACAATTTAAAAACAAGTATATTACACAAAAATAACTTAACAAATAAATAAATAACATGGGTATTTTGAAAGGCAAATCTAATTTCGAAAAGTTTTTAAATGGCTAGCCTTTTTGACTTCCCCAATAAAGTCACCAAACTGTTGAGCCTGATTTTTTCCTGCTTTTATACATTTTCCTTAACCCGATTAGTATTAAACCCTAACCTTTTTGATATTAACCCTCGACTAAGAGTTAAGAAAAATTTGGTTTTTAAATGTGTTTTGAAAATTCTTGGAGTTGTCACCTGATCGAAGTTGGGAAAAAGAGTGGGTTAGGTTGAATCGATTTAACTTAAGCATCAATCTACTTAGAAAACCGATTTTGAAAAAAAGGTTTTGAAAACCAAAAGATTTAGTTCGAGGGTTAATCTTTTAAACCCTTAACAAGTATCGCTTTTAACTTTCCGAATTTAAATTTACTTTTGAATAATACCCTTCTAAAAGAAAACATCTAATTACATGTAAATTAATAAATAACATCTAAAAAAGATAATTGAACTATTATTTATAAAGATGGAAAAGATAAAACTTTTCATATTCTAAGTCGCTCCATAATTGCTATGAGTGCCTATATACCTGCTATGAGTGCCTATGTACCTGTTATTCAGGATCAGACTTCTGTAGTTCGTTTTTTTGAAAACGTTAGTGGGTTTATGACTTTTAATTTTGAAAAAAAGAGTCGGGTTAAAGTTTGTTAACCTTTTCAATTCATTTTGAAAATCTTCTAAAGGGTCCTAATTGGTTTATTTTGGAAAGTTCTAAAGTATCCTAAGGGATAGATTTTTTTTTTGTTTTTGAAAAAATGAATTCTTTTCTAAGTGGTAAAATGTGTTTATTATTTTATATTATTATTATTTTTATTTTCCATTTTTATTATTCTTATTTATTTCCTTTCTTTCTATTCCTTATTTTCTTATTATGAAAAAAAGAAAACATCAAACTAAACTTTTTCTTTTTTCTTTTTAGTTACAAATGTGATATACCAATAAATAAATACATAAGTAAATGAATAAATTAAAAACAGAAGTTGAATCAAAACAAAACTAGATGGAATGGAGTAGGCATGGGTCAGGAGTTAGGTTTGGAGTGGTCAGATGGGTCGGGTTGCACGTGTGTTGAGAGAGGGAGGAGAACAGTGACGTTGGGGATGTTGCTTCTATGGTGGTTCAGGCCAACTTTTTTGTGGGAAAGGCCAAATTTGTGCGTTTTTTATTAGACAATGTAGGTGTATTTTATATGCTGCCATATTTGGTGGCAGTTTAGGTATTGAGAGTAGTTGAGCTGAAGGTGGTGGTTGCGTGCGGCATTGGTGGTGTATGTTGGAGTTTAGGTGGTTGTTGGTTTCTAGGTTCTAAGACACCATGAGTTAGGCTGTGGTGTCAATTTGGGGAAGAGGAGTAGTGGAAGTAGGTGGTTTGTACCTCTATAGTGGCAGTGGTTAAGGTTTCGATGGGTGGTTGTCAAGGTTGAGCTAGGGGCTATAACTGAGCACAGGGTAAGTTGGGTTCGAAAGTTCGGCTCTTAGGGAAGCTAGCTAAATCATTGGACTTTACTGGAAAGCAGCCATGGTGGTCAATAGGTTAGAGAGAGAGAGAGAGATTGTGTAGAGAGAAAGAGAGAGGTTGGGTGTATTCGAGAACTTGATAGTGTTGATTTATGTTGGAAATTGGGTTTAGGTGGTCTTTTTATACTAAAACAAGCTTGAATTAAGATGGAAATGAGCTTTAATGGCTAAATTGATTATGAATTCAAAATTTGGATTTCAAGCTTTTCCTTGATTTTCTTGGTTGATTTAATCCTTGAAACGAATGAATTTGTCCTTATCTTTAGGTCCCATGTGTAGGGGGCTATGTAGACGGCAAGGTTTGACCACTAAACACGTGTTGGCGTAAGTAGATTTCACGAGAAATCGTGGCAACGTGTGGGGTGTAGGTTGTATTTATGCAAGAAAGGGAAGGAAATCATGGGAAAGTGAAGGAAATCATGGGAAAGTGAAGGAAAAGGGGAATGCTAATGTGGTACCACGTTAGCTGAGAGACCCAATGACGTTGTGCCATGTGGTAGAGGAATGATGTGCCATCGTACTACGTGTTAGGACACATGTTAGGTGATGCTAACGTAGTACTACATCAACTAGCGGTCGCAGCCAAGTGGTGCCACGTGTCAGCAACAGACACGTTGTAAACCCTACTGTTTAAACGATATGTGAATTAACTAGGAATGCTTCTCGATCATTCTAAAAGATTAACTAAACTAATAATTTAAGTTTGCATTTAGAAAACGAACTAAATCTTTTAATTCAAAAGTTTATTATCGATAAAAATTCGAATACAAAAATGACGGACTTTAAGTCACCCGAAACCCCAAACCTTAAGATAATTAAGAACTTGTGAGCCTAAGCAATTAGTTGAGAATTTAATTTGAATAATTTTATTCAATTCTAGAAAATTATGAAATTTCCTAAGAAGTAAATACTAACCTACGAATTAATTTAAAAACTAAACCCTAAAAGAATTACATATAAAACAATTCACTCATCTTCACTTATAAGCTATGTTATATATGGATAAGTACGCCAACTAATCACATTAAATAACTTATTGATTGAGAGATGAAATCAACTATCATTTAATAACTTATCAAAAGCTAGTGATAAGACCATTTCTTTATCCTACCATAACCTATACTACATAAGGATAAGTTATCTCTTTACTTTATCAATTTAATTTTTAAATAAGTGACAAGACAAGACCATGCCCTATTTGACCCTATATGGTTGGTTGTAAGAAGAGGGGTATGGGGGGCCATGCCTTGTCAATCACGCATCAAACCAATTATCTTTCACAAGCAATATTCACTTCTTATTGCTTACATCATCCAATCATGTTAAAGTATGTCTTGTGTACTTGTTTAAAGACAACAAAAAGGAGCTTGTTGGACACACTACACATACATTTGAACCAGTACACTCTCTCTCATTTTCTCTCATCTTTCATTTCCTTTTTTTTCACTTCAAACATACAAACTAAAAGAATAAACCAAGCACTACAAACCTTCACTTGTCGCCACTCATTTGCATACATACACTTACAGTACAAGCTTGTTTTGTTTCCCTCACTTTGTCCACTTCAAAAGCTATTTTAGGAAACCTTAGAACATCCTTAAAACCCACCTTAAATATCAAGACTTTGGTTACTAAAAGAGCTTGCAAAAAAGAGAAGGAAAACAATGAGCAAAAGAGGACTCTTAATGTACAACCACCTATATTATGCATTTAGGACGAGTAAGTTCTTTTCCTTGTTAAGTACTTTAGTATGCCATATTTAGGAGACTACATTCCTATGAAGATATTGACATGAACATAAGGTGGTAAAATAGCTACACTACTTTAAGTAGCAAGCTTATGAATCTCTTATATAAAAGATGGACTAAGAGCATACTAAGTTGATATTATGAAGGATACATGCCTAACACCTAGAATAGAAGTTGGTAAGTTGAGAAAATCATAAAATATGTGTATGGACAAAGGAGTAACATGTTGGATGTGAAGTGTATGTAGGGTATTTAGATGCTATTTTTAATTTTATTTGGTTATATATGCTCAAATCTAGCTTTAGGTTTAGGAAAAATCTATTACACGATGTTTTTATGAGGAAATCAATTTTTTGAGATTTAAAATAAGGCATAGAACTTATGATAAGTAGGTGATTCATAATTTTTACTTAGTACTTAAGCTAAATAATCACCTCATGAAAGAAAAGTTAAGTTAGAGTTGAAATATAAGTAGCATAGGTTCTTGATTTATCACTTAAACTTAAGGAAATGATGAGACAAGTTGGAAAACCAAGTTGGAAACCCTTGAACCAAACCATCTAGATCTAGAACCCCAAGAAAACTCACCTAGAAATATGATAAAACAAAGTGAAAAGACCAACCAAAGCAAGTATAATAAGTGTATAAGGCCTAAAACTTTAAACTAAGCTTAAAACATTCAAAACAAGCTTAGAACTCCAAGTTAGACCATCACCAAATTTCTAACCAGAACTTGAATTAACCAAGAAAAGTTGTTTTGAAGCCCATAAGAAACCCACATAAAACTTCTTAAGCCTAACAAAGTCACCAACTTTCGTTTAGACAAAAAACAAGCTTATTTGATCGCATAAGCCCACATAAAAGTCTAAGAAAATGCTGATGCCACCAAGGTCATAAGAGAAGGATAGAAATCTAACCTTGAAGAGTATTTTAAGCTTAAAATAAAGTTCTAAGCCCAAGCCCAAAAGATTTCCTAAGATAACAAAGAGCCCAACAATTAAACTAAGCCTAAAAGAGCACCAAACCATGAGGATCGCTACAGTTTTGACCAGTGGATAGAATTGCAAGCCTCATCTCAAAAATATAACCTTACTACATTAAAGTACACTAAAAAACGATGAAAATTGACTATAAGATCATAAAAATCGGATTTAAAATGAAAAAAGTGATACGCGATTGAAGTTTTAAATAAAACCGGAGAAAAATTACAGAATTAAGTTAAAAGTATAACTTAAAGAGTTTTAGGTTAGTCTTTTAATTTTATCTCAAACTCTTAACATTATCATATTTGTGATGTTCAGGGGACCCAATCGTAGGAGACGACCTACCCTTGGACTATTATGACCAATTTGCTATGGTTGAGTGAGTGATTCTCGATAACTTCATGTTTGCTTTTGCTTGTAGTGTAGATGCACTTAAATTTATATAATAAACTTGAATGCTTGTGGGATATGGGAAATGGGAAATGGGAAATGTATGTGTATGATATTATGATTGAATGCCATGACCTGCTAATAAGATAATGATGGGAATTGTTGTGATGATAGTTATGTATAGTTGTATGGAATGAAATTGATTGATCATAATGGAAATTAAATTAATTAACTATCCGATTAAGAAATCCAATAATTCATGCATTTCTCATAGTTGCATTATAATTATATTGACAAGCACCTTACGCAAAAGATGGGAAGGGACTCATAAGAGGGGGGCCTCTTATAAGGATTAGGCAACGGTATGCCATTTATATGTTATTAAGTCTCTATCTTAGCTATCGGGCTCGCTAGACACCAAGGGACACCGACTGTTAGTAAAGGGTCGTATCTTGCGACTTCCACTTAGGTTGTGTGATGTGGATTACGGGGTCACCATACCACTAGACTTGAGATTTTTGGCGTAAATGTTGTTTCTTGAAAAAGGAAAGTATATTTTTGTATAAAAAGGAAAGATTTGTATATGTTATATATATGTTTGAGTTGCTTTGAGCACAATAGTGCAATTGGAATAAAAACCTAAGTGCTAGGGCCCCAGTTGATGGTTTATATTGGTTAATTATCTCTAATCTTGACTATTAGAGGCGTAATTCCGAGTTGCATGTAACTCTTAGGTTATTGTATGTATTAGTTGGCTTTCTAATTGTTCATGCATTTATATGTTATGCATTTAAATTACATTGCTTGTATGGCATGGTAAAGGGATTTACTCACTAAGCGTAAGCTTATTTCTCGATAAATTTCTTTTGATGTAGGACCATCTCTTCGTCCATTTAAATCAAGGAATGCCTGAGGTGAGTCTTGTGTTGAAACAGGATTGTGTGTTTCAGGAATTGAAGAGGGAATTTTGTAATAATGACTTATAGATATTTATTTACGTTATTTAGTTTAATTCTATAGTTAGACTTTCTTAATGCAAATTCTTGTAAAACTTTAAATGTGTTGTAATATTTTTGTTATGGAATTTTATGAATCCACACTCTAACTTTAGTGCTTTTGTAATTAAATGGTGAATTTGAGTCATTATGCTTAATGTTGCAGGCACTTTGTGCTTGTTACAAGATTCGAACTTAGGATCTGTAAGTTTAACACAATGCAAGTTCAAGTGTACAATCATTAGGCCGTTAGCTTGTACCTTGTTTTATGTTGTAACTAAATTCTATTTAAGCTATTAAGAAATCTAATTATCCTATAAAATAAAAACTACGTAAATAGAAAATGTAAACCCAACACAATGTTAAAACTCTATTTTTCTTAAAAACTATATTTATAAAAATCTATTTACTTAAAATGTTCTCTCTCTCTCTCTCTCTTTTTAATTTCTAAATTTTTTATTTGTTTATTGTTTCCTAAATTTTTTATTTTTTTGTGTTTTTTCTAAATTTTCTACTTTTTGTGATATTTTTGTAAATTTTCTATTTTTTATATTTTCTAATTTTTTAATTTTGTGTGTTTTTTTCTTAAATTATGACCCTTTTACCTTATTCTAGAAATTCTAAAATTATAGGAGGACAAAAATGGGATGTTTACAAGTGACATTTCCTAAAGTGTGTGGTTTGGTAGTTTGGTGGTTCACAGAGAATTTCACCACCATGCGACATGAAGGAGGCTTTGTATCATATAAACCAATAAGGTTGGATAGATGTTGACTAAGTTACACAACATCTAGCATAGATCACCACTTGGAATGATTGGTATGCTCGAGTGATTTAGGTCGATGGACTTAGAGGAGTGGAGCATTGGTATCGGTAGTGGTATAGGAGCATCACTCATTGGTACATTGGCTAGACTGGAGCTTTGCTAAGGTAGTTAGTAAGTGCACTTTCGACATCTACTATGTTATTGACTTATCTTTTATTGTTTTGTGCTAATCCCCTTCTTCTTGTAGGCTCAAAGGTTCTAGTAGATAAGCATTACTCTTAAACGAGGCCGACCACTACACAACTTGAGCCCATGCTGATCATAGCTTACAGTTGCTGCATAACCATCTTCTAGTTACTCTATACTGTCCATATCTAGATGAAGAGCCCATATAAGTGCAAGATGACTTCAAATAGGCAGATTATGACCCTCTAGATCCCCCTAGGTAGGGTGGATGCACTAGGATAAAGGGACTTAGACGATAGGTATCATTCAAGTATCTAGATATAGGTAGCATGTCGAGTCCCCCTATCAGCTCATCTGAGACTTCGCTTATAGAGATGTAGTATGATCCTCCCTTTACACTACTAACTCTACATAAGAGAGGGGGAAGGTCTGTCAATTCTTAGGTTGAAAGTCCTTCCTAGATACCGATGGTCAATCCTCCACAGTTCTCTAAGCCACCTCTGGAGCAAATACAAACACATGAGTTACAGGCTCCAGCCATTTCCAAGGAAAGGAGGTCTATGGAAAATTTGTCATCAAAAGTATCATTAGTGTTCACTAGGATTAGGAGAAGAAATGATTAGATGTATTCATTTATGTCTCTTGTATGAACGATTTATATTTTCATAATGTATTTCAAGTTTTGAATAATAATTATTATAAGTATATTCACGATTTTCTAAAGCTATTTTATATAGTTTGTAGAAATTAACGTTTTCACGTTTTAATTTTATATTCCAATTTTACAGACTTTTTAACGATTTAATGATTTTAGGTAGAATCATGAGTTGGACAACCTATGTGTCATTGATCTGCTATCTTTAAATTGAGTATTTAGACTCCTTATATCTTTAAAAAGTGCTTTTCAACTCCTAAATGACCATTTTGCTTTATATAACTTTTTTTTTTTAATTTAAGTATTTGATTATTATTTTATTCAAGGGTAGAATGTTAAATAGGCAATAAAAAGTACATGTTTGAAAGATTAGGGGTTTAAATGTGCAATTTCAAAGATATACAAGGTAAATATACATTGAACAAACAAAGAAGGCAAATTTAGTCGAGATGTAAATTTAAAGATTATTTTTTTCCATCAACTATATTACTTAATATAACTTGAAGAAAGAGGAATAGGAATCAAATCCCTCATATTGGAAAATAAATATTCATACCGTTACACTATAAAAACCTTAACTATAATTTTGAAGATTTAATATATTATAGCATCCTATGAATAAGTAACAAGTATGATTTTTACGATTTACCATTTTGGAATAATTTTCGACATAAAGCTGCCTTTGTCACAATCGACATAACATTGGCAGCATTTGTGATTTTCATGTTTTACAGCATTCGAATGATTTTACCACAACAAAAATAACTTTACCAAATTCAACAAAAATGTGGTAACGGTTACATTAACTACTATTTCTCTTATTAGTTGTGTTAAATTATATGATATATTGTAAAAGAGTTTCATTCTTCTAAATCATCAAAATTACAGGTATTACAATATTTCTTCTAATATGGTAAAGCTACAATAACCGTTATAAAATTGTTCCATTATGATAGGCTTATAAAAAGCATGAGGATTACTTTTTTCTTCCCCTTACAATATGGTAAAATTACATCAAATATCGTAACTATAGTTGAATTATGGTAAAATGAAAAATTTGAATGCTACTAACTTCTTTTCTTAAAACGAGATTAAGTATGTTTTAGATAAATGCCCACTGCTATATGGAAAATTCCCATTTTTAACTTAATGGAACGTTAGAAGAGGAAGGAAACAACAAAATGGGATTCAATTTCCACACTGTTAGATAAATTCAATTATGACAATGGTCACTTTCGGCCACGGGAAGATTGAAAAAACACCGGCCAAGTTGCTGCGACAAGGCAAGACCCGGTCCGTGGTTTGAAGTTTTGAACTTTTGCGCGACAAAACAATATGAAAAGAATGGACGCATTGACATTGTGCGAGAATGTCTGACAAATTGAAGAGGTGTCAGAGTGAACAGAATCCAATTGAATCGCAATCCAACCGGATGGAGCTGTGGATATGATTTTTTTTTTTTTTTTAATTGTGATTTCTTTTAGCAGTCTTTATTTTATTTTATATATTAATGATTTTACTTTGATTAACTTATTCTACCTTATTGTCATTGATATAAATTATTTTAATGGTAAAATTACTTTACATATCTTTATTTTCATCTTTTCTCACTTCGTAACCTATGTTTTGTCGTTGTCAGTCAAAACTCATGCATTAGGTTATGACTGGTTTACACTATTTAATCTAATAAAATAATAATATTATATATTTAATTAAATAATATTATAAAATAATAAAAGGCAACAAAAAGGAAAATAGTAGGGAAAAACCATTACAGGTGTGGGATATGCTACCCACCACCCTTGAAAAGTACATTAAAAGAGAGAGAGAGAGGATATTTTAGCAATATGAATGAGTTTTAAATTACTTTTTGTTTTTGTTTTTAATTTAGTGGGTCATATGATGCATCCACTTACCTTTAATAATTTAGCTGATTGTTAAGGCCCTAAGCTTGCTTTGATTTTTCATTGCTTTTTTTTTTTATTATTTGTCACTATTTATTCTACTATTATTAAATAAAAAATATATTAATATTATTTTATTAAATTAGTTATACTAAATAAAACAAAAAATTGTCACTTTTCCTCTTATATGTGACAAATAGTATTGAAATATAGGTATATATAGTGTAAAAATAAAACATAGGTACGTAAAATGAAAACATAGCTTTGTAGATCAAAATTTGCCATGCCCTAAAGAGGATCATAGTCATGATAACCCACCACCAATGCTTTATCGCCTGTAAAACATTGGCAAAGTGTCTAAAACATTACTTGTACATTGAAAAGAAAACAACTTATACAATTGAAGGTCCTTTGTCAAATAGGAGCAAGCCATGAAGTATAGCTTCATTTTATGTGCTAATAAAAGAAAAGTTTCACTATATCTTCTAAAGATATAGAAACTAGAACTCAAAAGTCCTTGCTTAAGACATATAAAAAGGCAAACATAATCAATGGGATGATTCTTCTAGCTAGCTCATGATCCCATGCCCATTTTGTCATGTTTCTTAACTTACACTAATTATCCTCATGCCAAAAGCATGTATCTTAGAACTCACAAGATAAACACATTGTAGGGGAATGAGCAACAATCACTCAATGAGATGGGAGAGTCATATTCTCATTATTATACATGCACAAGCAATATCAAATATATGCTATATAAGAGCTGTTGTTGGTGGGTTTTGGTGATTTAGGAAACATCTTGCAAAGAAAAGAAAGTCACTTGGTACTAGGACAAGTTCAGTACGACCACTCTAATGCCTAAGTCAGTAATTAGGAATAAGGAAAGTAAAGTGAGTGGTTCAAAGTTATCAGATGTCCTTTATAGAGTTTCTTTCTTGTATTTATAGGAGATTGTTGTGTCTAAAGTAACAGTTATCAGAATAACTATTGGGACATGTAGAAGTTTCTTGATTAGATACTTTCCCTAAAATGTAGGGAGAGTAGGCAATTATGTAATATAACTATGCTTGTGATAATTATTTACGTCATGAACTTGAATTCAAATTATGATAAGATCTATATACTTGGTGAGATGTTGAGAATGTTGATTACTTAGCCAGTTGGCAGCCAAATGGATGAGTAAGTGAAGCTTTCAATGTTAGCGCTTGTCGGGTCGAGTAGAGGAAAACTAGCTATCAACATTTGCCCTTCAACTCTTGTGTTCGAGGATTCGACAAAGAGAGTAACATATAATACACTGGAGGCCGAGTAGGGAGCAATTCCTTAGATGCCGAGCAGGGTAGAAAGCAAGATGAATCACATCCCAATTGACAAGTCGTAATTTTCAATTTCCCTCCTATCCAAGAGACCAAAAAGTAGGAGACATGACACCTGTCACCTCAGTCATTATTATACCACAGGTTTAATAACTGTCAGATAGTTGTCAACTGTCTGATTTTTGTCTTAAAACATACGACAACAATCCACACAACTATCAAACTAATGCATCATTACTATCAGAAATACATTTGTAGTTACTAGGATGAATTGTCCATATTTAAGGGATTGTTCAAAATCAAATGTGGATTTCTCCAGTTGCATTTACAAACTTTCGTTTGTTTTCTATATCTCGTCTTCACTCTCAAATTCTTCAACTTTTGTCACATCATTTTTTATAACCATTAAGTTATGGTTTGTAACATAATTCGTTAACTCATCCTTTTGGATTCAGAAGCGATTGAGTTTAAGGCTACTTTTCCCCCCTAAAAGAGGAGCGAGGTGGCATGTTCTTCTGATATCTCGGCTGATAGTATTGAGGAAAGGTGAGATAAACTCACTCAGATTAACGCTCTTGTAGTAGATAATTATCTCGAAGACAAAGAAGGGAGAATTCCGATGAAATATATGGACAACAATATAGTTTACTTCCGCGACTCTTCAGATAGAGCTACTAGAGCTATTGATAGGGTTCTTGTTACAAAATATAACCAGTACTGGCAAGACCTTCCCAGATCATGGAATCTTAGGAGGCCGAGAGAGGAGGAAAGGGTATATTTCCTAAGGGAGCGCGAATTTCACATATACCTAAAATATTTGGATTTTGGGTTGCACTTCCCTTTCTTGGCCTTCATGAAGGGCTTCTTCAACTACTTCTGAGTCCTGCCGAGTATGTTTTCACCTGTGAAGTAAGCAACTACTTCGGCTTTTGGTGGCTTTCGAGATAGTTTGTGAAGAAATCGAAGTCAGGGCTTTGCCTCAATTGTTTCGGTATTTCTTCACAATCAGGAGGCAACCTGACGGTTAGTGTTTTGCCGCTGCGATACATGGGTGTAAGTTTATGGATGGATTGGAGTCCAAGATCCATAAATGGCATGAAAAATTCGTGTCAATAGTTTCGGACAAGGAATTGGATTTCTAGACTCAATGGATTGAACTAATCTGCATAAAGGATATAGAACTGATGCTCAATGACGCTGTAGTGGTAAAGAAAATTTAAGAGAAGAGGAGGAACAAAATGTTTTTCTAGGACGTTGAGAAAATTATAAGGCATTAGGAAAGCAGAAAGCAGATCTTTTTTGAAAAGGAAGGTACAATAAAGAGTAACTATCGTATTGAGTATAGCTACAAGAGGAAAGTTGTTCTCGTGACTTATGGGGAGAATTGTTGCCTTTGAGCATTGCTTGGCATAGAGAATGTAAATTCATGCCTTTTCCTTATGCTAATATTAACATGTTTGCTTCATATTGTAGATATGGGTGTTGGTAAAGTAAATTCGACTAAGCTACTAACCCAGGCCAAAGCTAAAAAGTCAAAGGTTGATAAGCGGGTGGTTGCTGCAACCACTACTACTCGGTTTGCTGTGGTGAAGAAAGCGGAAAAGGATACAACAAAGTAAGCGGTAGCATAGAAGGAAGCCTCCCAATTGGCCAAGAAGTGGAAGGAGGGTAAGAAGATTGTGCTGGCCGAGGTTGCTCATTTTAGGGAGCCTCTTGTCAAGAATATTCAACTTGCTATTGAGCCGAGAAAGGGTGGTCAGGAGAACTAACCCCATTGTGAGGCTGAAGCTACTACTGTTGTTAAAGGGTCATCGTTAATGGTGGAGGTGGCGTTAAGTACTAATAAGAGACAGATGAAGGAACTTGCTGGCCAACTACCTATCAAAAGGTCCAAAGATTTAGACGACAGGACGAAGGGGGCAATGCGTAGCCAAGCTCTCGGCATCAACAGTATCAAATTCGTCCCCAATACGGAGGTCGATGAGTACTTTGTCTTGTGTTAGCCTTAATGGAAGGAATTATTCTTCCAAAGGACAAAGGGATTGCTAAGAAGGATGTCGATAGGGTTGGGGTTGCAATAAGGCCCATATTGTAGCAAGTTATATGATATGTGTATCCATAACCATCCTTTTGATTGTTGAAATTATTTAGTTGCTAACACTACTTTTCACTTTCAGATAAGCAACCGCATTTTGAAGGCTTTGGATGAGGTCGATAAAGAAACAAGAAGGTAATATCCATAGTATTCTTCATGTATTCTGCAATGTCATTTCTAATACTCATTATACTAAATGAAATTGTTGCAGAAAATCGAGGATGCATATAATGCTTCTAAAGCCTAAATTGTTGTTGCTAAGAATGTGAGGATAAGGGCTGAGATGGACGCGAGAAAGCTCTAGGAAGACTTGGTTGTCGAAACGTTGGCACATACCTTAGTGACCGATGAAGTCTTGAGCTTAAAATCTAAAGTTAAGGAGTAATACAAGGAGTCTAAAGGCCTAAAGGAAGAGCTGCAGAAAAAGAAAGAAGAGTGCTAGAGGCTAAGCTGAACTCTTTGCACAATGAGCGATGAGGAGGATAAGCTTAGAGTGCAAATCAAAGAGTTAGAGACCAACAACACGAAGTTACAAAGTTGTGTTGTCGAGTTGGAGGAGATCGCAAAGAGAGGAATCTCTATTGAAGAGGCACTAAACATAGTCACTCCTAGTTAGCAATATGAGAGACTTTTACGCAAGAAGTTGTTAGAGGGGGTCCTGGTGGTGAAAGAGGAGATCTTGAAGCTTTACCCCAATTACAATCTTTCCTGCCTTGATTTTGCCAACGTCAATGACAAAGTTAGTAGTTATGATAGAGCCGACTTCGATGAATCAGAAATCGAGATGGTTATGAAGGGTAATAACGAAACTTGCATCGAGGATCTAAGGGAAGATGGAGAACGTCTATCAAAAGAAATCCCTTATGAGCACAAAGAGAAATCAACCTGCTTTGAGACCCCAAACGTTAAAAAAGAAGTTTGCTCAGAAAAAGCCTTAGTCTTCGATCCAAAAATTACTTCTGCTCAATCTAAGAATAGGTCGTAGGATTGTCCTTGTATTAAAAATAGGCTGAATATTTGTATTAATACATTGATGAACGAATAGTGCCTTTTGTATAACTTCATGTTTCAACTACGTTTTATTTCACGCACAACGTTTTTTCGACATGTATAATATATGTGTTTTATTTCATATGTTTTTATTCATTTGCATTTTTTATTTCACATGCCTTGCATCTTTTATAAACATTGTTTGTTAGCCATTTGAGATGTGAACTAGCCGCATTATTCGGCTGTAAGATTAATTTTTGTAGTTCTTTAACCGTGATAGGCTAGAACATATGTAAGTTCGTTCGCCGTATAGTTTAGAACTCATTAACTCAATAGTCATAAAAAGATCGAGAAACATAATATGACTTCAAATATAATTCTCATAAACAAGTAGGCTATTGTCTTACCAGCAAGTAGGCTATTGCCTTACAAACAAATGGAGATGGACATCATTTGGACAATCAATTGAAATAGAATTTCAAATTCTTGGCATTCTATGCTCGAAGGATGATTAATCCATCCAACCTCTCTAGTTGATAGGCCCCTTCGCCAACAACCTCTTAGACCTTGACAGGATCCTCTCTATTTGTGTCGAGCTTTCCTTAACCCTTTCGCATGCCAGTTACTTCCTTTTTTTTCGACAAATCAGATCTCCAAGTTGAAAAACCTTGTGCTTTATTTTTTGATTGTAGTACTTAGCTACTCTATGTTGGTCTACCACAACCTTAGTTCTTGCAATATCTTTAATTTCATTAATGGTGTCTAAATTTACTATTAATTCAACTTGATTAACCATTACATTGAAGTTCTATATCCATAGATTAGGTAGATCTAACTCAATTGGCAAAACTACTTTCGTGCCATATGCCAACTTAAAGGGAGTCTCCCTTGTTGCAGTTCTGTGGGTGGTTTGGTACCCCTCATAAGACATTTGGCAGTTCATTGGCTCATCTCCCTTTAACTTGATCTCCTTTCCTCCTTAGGCCCTACAAGATGATCTTGTTCATGATTTCAACTTGTCCATTCATTTGAGGGTATACTATAGACGTATAGTTCAGGCGAATGCCATACTTCTTACAAAATGCTCGAAACTTGTTGTTAAATTGCAGGCCATTATCCGTGATTATCATGTAAGGAACTTCGAATCTTGATATTATGGAATTGAATACAAATCCTTCTACTTTTTGCTCAGTGATATTTGCCATTGCCACAACCTTTGCCCATTTGGAAAAGTAATCTACGGCAATAATGACAAATTGCTGTTGGGCAGTAGATTTCGGGAAGGGTTCAAGAATATCTGACCCCCATTAGGCAAAAGGTTAGGGACCGGATAGGCTGCATAGTTTAGTTGCAAGCACATGATTCAGTGACTTGTGCTTCTGACACTGTGGATAGTGTCAAACAGCTTCCTTTGCATCTTCTCTTATGGTTGGCTAATAATAGCTGAGTTACAGTGCTTAAACATATAGTATTTGCACTTTTACGTGGTTACTGCATATGCTACCATGCAGTTTGGATAATACCCTCTAAGCATCTCTTGAAGGAAGGTATCAAAGATAAGTTTGTGATATGTCTTGTTTGCATAGTTGACCATCAATCAGCGTGTAATTCGCGGCTTGGTAAACCAATTTTTATGCTCCTTTCTTGTCATCAGGGAGAGAACTGTCTCTCAAATAATCTACGAGGGGATCCATTTAAGATTCTTCTTTTGGGAAAGGAGCCAATTCACACCTTTACAAAAGAGTGGATAAACTTTTTCGTAGAAGAAATTCAATAAAAAGTTTGTCGCTTAAGTTAGGGAATGCCATACTAGCCAATTTTGATAACTTATTGGTAGCAATGTTCTTATATCTTGGAACCTTATGGATTGAAAAAGATTGAAATTCTTCGGCGAGCATTTGTACCATCAACAGGTACTTGCTCATTTCTTCTTCCCTGGCTGCATAACTTCCCGTAACCTGATTCACCACCAATTGTGAATTAAAGAACACTTTAAGTTTCTCGGCGCTAATCTCTTTTGCTAGACTCAGTCCGGCAATCAAAGCTTCATACTTTGCTTTATTGTTGTTGGCTAGAAATATAAATTTTAAAGCATTGTTAACTTTCACATTGTGGGGGCTTAGAGAACAAGGCTTGCACCACTTCCTTCTCTCATGGAATAACCATCCACATAAAGGTACCATATGGGTTTTTTAGCAACCTCCACACTATCTTTCTCACCAGTGAATTCGACCACAAAATCTGGCACTACTAGAGCTTTTAATGTCGTTATGGGTTTGTACTGTATGCCATAGGCACTTAGCTCTAAGGCATACTTCATCATTCTCTTGGAGGAGTTTGGTCATTGTAATGCTTGCCACAATGATTGATTAGTGAGTACTATGATCTAGTGAGCCTTAAATTACGGTCTCAACTTCTTTGTTAAGAGAACCGTTGTTAGAATGAATTTCTTAATTTTCATGCATTGAAGCTCTGGTCCTTACAAAACATGACTCATGTAATAAATGGGTTGATGCTCTTTGCCATCAATTTGGACTAATACAGAAGAAAGAGCTTGATAGTTAACCAATAAGTATAAATGTAAATTCTCTCCACGAATGGGTGTTGAGAGTATTGGGGTTAATGCAAGGAATTCTTTGAGATCATTGAAAACTCTTTTGCAATCGTTAGACCATTTGAATTCTTTCGAATTCTTTAAGATTTTAAAGAATTTTGCTTACCTATCCACGCTTCTTGACATAAATTTATTGAGGGCGGCTATTTACCTGGTGAGTTCTTGCACTTCCTTGATCGTACGGGCGGATTTCATGTTTATTATTGTCTCAATCTTTCTCGGGTTGGCCTCAATGCTGTGCTGAGTGACCATGTATCTTGAAAAATTTCCCAAAATTGCTTAAAAGATGCACTTTTGTGGATTAAGCTTCATGTTGTATTTCCTTAATGTAGCAAATGTCTTCTCAAGATAGGTAAGATGCCAATCCTCCTTCACTCTCTTCACAATCATGTCGTTGACATATACTTTGATGTTTTTATGGATTTAGGGTTTAAACATCTTGGTAATAAGTTTCTAATAGGTTGCATTGATGTTTTTCAACCTAAAGGGCATCACCGTGTAACAATATGTTCTAAAATTAGTAACAAATGACATATGGACTTCATCCTCCTTGTCTATTTTGATTTGGTTGTAACTAGTGAAAGCATCCATGGAAGAAAGTAATGCGTATCCAGCTGTTGAGTCTACCATTTGATCGATTTTCAATAGTGGAAAACAATCCTTGGGACAGGCCTTGTTGAGATCCTTGAAGTCTATGCACATTCACCACTTACTGTAAGACTTCTTGGCTAGCACACAATTAGCTAGCTAAGTCGGATAAGGCTTTTCTTGAATAAATCCTACCTTCAATAACTTCTGGACTTCTTCTATTGTTGCTTGTCTCTTTAGTGTAAAATGCCTTTTTTTTTGTTGGATCACCTTCGTATTCGGATCAATTTGAAGCTCATGTACCATGACTTCTCTTAGGATATCCAGCATGTTTGAAGGGGACCATGTAAACGCGTCAGCATTGACTCGCAAGAAATTGATCAAACTTTACCAAATATCTACTAACAAGGTTTCCCTATCTTCGTTGTTTTCCTAGGGTCATCTCCCAAAGAGATTTCCTTAGTATAACTCTTGGCATTTTCTATGCCAACCGACTTGCCTTCCGGACAGGTTTCTACCTAAAATACCTTTTCTCATCTTAAGGCCCTCATGTATAAATACCTTACTAGTTGTTGATTCCCTTTGCACATGTTAACTCTTATAGGAGTAGGGAACTTGACTTTAAGATGTACAGTTGAAAGGACAATGTCGAATAGATACTGATACGGCTGTCCCATGATCATGTTATATGGGGACCAACATTTGATGTTGAGGAAGTCCACTTTATCCTTTGTGACATGTTCATGATAGCCGATCTATATCAGCAAAGAAATTACTCTGGCTACTTAGATAGGTTGATTGTTGAAGGCATATAGATCATACTTATAAGATCTTAGTTGTGCTTTGATCTTAGGTCTCATCTAGTTGAAAGCATGCTGAAAAATGATGTCTATTAAACTTCCTATGTTAACAAGAATTTTCTTGACCTTAAAGTTGGCGACTCTTGCATTGATAACGAGTTTGTTATCATGTGGCCTCTAGATGCCCTCAAAGTCTTCCTTTGTGAAAGAGATTGTGTTGTTGATTCTGACCTTCTTGTCTTGGATGTTGCAGACGTAATTTTTGGTGTTAGTCAAGCTTGAAGAGCTTGACTAGCCTATAGTAGGTCCGCCGACAATAGTGTTAATCACTCCGTTGGGTGCTCTACTGGAATTTGCATCCCTCGCATCTCTTCCGGCAACAGCTGGCTAGGTGTCATTCTCCTGTTCCTCATGTCTCCTCCGAGATAGTCTCTTAATATTCTCAACATCATGTGCTAAAATCTTCTGCAAATGCCTATATTGAATTGCATCATCAATCGCATTCTTGAGTTGGATGTAGTCATCTATGTTATGACCTTTATCATGATAGAAATTGTAGTACTTATTAGAATTTTTTCTTAAGGGATTTCCTCTCACTCTCTTTAGTCACTGCAGAACGCCTCTCTGCCTACGTACTGTAAGCCCTAAAGTTAGGCCAAGTGATCGTAGGATTGAACTTAGAACACAAGGTTTAGGACGATCGGTTAAAGGATCCGATCAAACCTAAATTATAAACTATTGAGAGAAATATTAGTAAAAATGACCCCGTAAACTTGAATTTAAGAAAATAAGTAATAAAATAGGAGACTATAAAATTTTCAAATTTTAAGTATAATAATTGCTAATTACTGAAAAGGCGAAAAGTGTAATCAAATAACTAATAAATCACTAGAGATAGATTATATGTATATTAAAAATTATAGAATGACCTAAATAATAATTAGGAATGTACACATGTATCCCACATGTATTTACTTGTAGATAAAAATACGTGAAATTACTTAAATTGGCCAAAAACTTAGTAAATAATTAAATAAAATTATTAATTAATTGTGAAAAAATCAGAAGGGTATGGAATGATGCAAATCTGGTCATGGCAAGTCAGGATCTGAAGAAGAAAAATTATCTAATTAGAATTAAACAACACAAAAACCAAAAATCAAGGAAATAGGGCAATATCATGTCTAATTAATGCATATTAATTACCAAAAACGTCTATAAATAGGAAAAAAATTCAGAGAACTCCTTTAGACAGTTAGGAATCAGAGAAAAATAGAGAACTTCGAAAATTCAAGAGAAAATCTAGAAAAAAAAGAAAGAAAGGGAAACTGTGCAGTTAAGGCTAATGAGCCAAACCTACACCTCACTATCACTTGGGACCAAGCCGCCACCACCACTTGGGACCAAGCCGCCCCTACCACCCCACTCCAGACCCACCGTCTAGGCCGGTCGATACACTTGGACTGGAGTTGGACGACTAAAAAGCATCGAACCAATGAGTTCCTTATTTGCCCCGATTTTGTATAATTTCGTAAAATTAGTTATTTTGCCCAGAGAATTTTGAAACTTGTTATTCTAAGGTTTTATTGTATGTAGATTTAGGGAAAAATAGTGATTTAGTTTAATCACGTCTGAAAATATAGGGTTCTTAACAAATTGAGCAAAACCGAACATGATTAGAATTAGAAATAAATATGCTTAGGAGTGTAGTTTGGAGCTCAATATTTTTTTCTGTAGAATGCTTATGTGATATAAAATAGTGCTATGAAGCCCGTTTTCAAAAATCAATTTTCGAAATTTTAGATAATTTTTAGGCCCTAAAATGAGGCATAAAATGGGTAATTTAGGGATAATTAAGTAATTAAATGGTTAATTACTGATTTAGTGAATAAGTATATGTTTTAGGATGTTGAAATCTGATGGAGTATGATACTCGTAGCATTTAGGGCGTTAGATGTAATTATTAGGTTAATTATGTAGTAAATAAGTAATATGAAAAAATAGTACATTTTAAGTTAATATTGTAAATTAGGGTAATTAGGTGTAAGATTTGATTTAGGATAAATTTAGAAATTTTGAAATGATAATTGATGTTGGGAGACAGTAATTAGAGTGATAAAAATATTAGATGTGTATTATGTACATAATACATAATTATTGGAAATATAATAAATAGAAAATATTAGGATAAAAATTGATATTATATAAATAATAGGGATATATAATACAATTGATAGAAAACTTAAATTTATGTAATTATATGAAAGATGTAAAAATTTCTCACATTAGGAGTAAATTCGATACACTAATAAGGATTTAAGTGTACTGGGTGGAATAAAATACTAATTAGAGGTAATGATGGTATTTAGGAGATCGGGAAGTAATGTGATTAATTTCACATTATGAGTTGAAACGAATTTCTAGGGATCGAGTTTAAAATAATACTTAGAAATCGAACTAAAATCTAATTTAGAAATCGATCCGGAAACCGAACCGAACCAAACTTAACCCCAAACCTAGAATAATTGTAAAAGACTTAAGACCCAGATAATTAGGTATATTAAACCCTAAACAAAACATAACAATAAGCGTTATAGGATAAAACGAACCTATAATCGTTATATGAAAAATTGAAACCACGTTTGTGTTATAGGGATGATCGGCGATGGCCTGAGCAAGTCAGACCTCGAGTGAGTGACCGAGAAGTCGAGGTAAGTTGGGATTAATATGTTGCTGTGTTTTAGAGGCTTAAGATTATGCTTGGTTGGGCTTGTTAGATAGTTGGATGTGTGCATGTGCTTAATTATGAGTGATGCTATGATTCTGTCTATTGTCCTAGCTTGTATTGTATGGTTTATATGAAATAATTGATCACCCTAAACTGGACCTAATCAAATATACGACCTATAATCATAATTGGACCTACATGGCAACCCATTAGGGGAACTTAGGACTTTTCGGCCAAATACTAATCCCTTCGAAAGGGATAGCGTAGGATTGCATAATGGTCCCTTCTTCATCCTTAGTCGAACTAAGTGACAGGAGAGGAGGTCGTGGTGAGGGTGAAGTCAATGGGTCGAAGGTAGTCGCAGGAGGAGCGAGGTCTCCATTGCACAAGCTTAGGTTTGGTCGTGAGCTGTTGCATTAATGGCATCTCCTTAACCTGGATAAGAGTAGGCGAAATTTCTCTAATCTCATGACGGGCCGGACAACGTCGTGTGATGGCATTTGCTTGAACATGCATTGCACCTAATAAGTTGATTGATAACCTTGTTGTGTTTATGGTATAGTTTTAAGTCCTCCATCCTAACTTACTGAGCTGTGGTTGCTCACATCCTTATAGACGTCGTGCAAGTGTTGGCTAGGAAGCGGCAAACAACTATTTTGAAGCTAGCAACTGCTGGATCTTAAGGAGTGAGGAAAAATATTTGAAGAACAAACATATATTCTTAAGGTCTAAGTTTTGTTTTATTTTAGAATTGTTCATTTTTGAATAATGTAATAACTGAATTGTAATGTATATATATAAATTTTCTCACTTTCTTAGGTAAATGATTTATTTAAATTACAAACTGTTTACTTTAAAGCAGGTTAGTCGTGGACGCCTTGTGTAGATCAGGTCTAAGATAATGGTTGTAAGGCCAACTTCTATCTTAGGATGGTTTACGCGGCGGGGCTATTACGACTCTGCCGCTTTGGGACGTGATACGTACCTCCATCAATGTGTTGGAAATTGGATGATTGATGAGTGTGAGGGATGAATATGTTGGAATCCTTGGTCTCTTTCTCTCGGCATTCAAACTTTGATCATCATTTGTGTTGAGTTTGTCCTTTGCACTTTTCCTCCTATTACTTTTCCTACTATTACTTTTCTTATCTCCTTTGTTTTGATTGGCTTCTCGTCGGGCCTTTATGTTATCCTCTTAACGAATGTATTAGGTGGCTTTGGCCTTGAACTTAGCGAAAGTTCTCGGCTTATTCTTTGTGAGAGACTTGAAAAAGTCTCTATGAGGCTTAACTCCATCAATTATGGTGTTGAGGGCTACACTAATATCCAATTCTGGGATTTGAACCATCTTAGCTATAAACCTGGCCAAGTAGTCTCTAATTGACTCATCTAATCTTTGTTTGATTCTATTAAGGATTGAGGAATCCTTAATAGGAAGCTTACTTGCAAGGAAGTGTTTGTTGAAGAAACACTTCTGCTAGTTCACCAAAATAAGAAATGGTGTTTAATTTTAAGTGTTTGAACCATGTACTGGCTACATTCCTCAAGATTGAGGGAAAAGCTTGATAAGCCACTACATCACTCAAACCATGCACCTTGGCCAACATGTGGCAGTACTCTAAATGGTCTTCGGGGTCTTTCGTCCCATCATAAGTTTCAAAATGTGGTAGTTTGATGTGACGATGTATCACTTCCTCCAAAATCTTAGGAATGAAGGGGCTCTTCTTAATTTGGAATTGCTTGCTTATTGCAGCAGGGGTGCTGATATGTGAGGGTCTCGCATGGTGCACTTGCTGTGGTTGCTTATCTTTGTCATTCTTTTTAAATGCAGGAGCCGAGGGTTTCATTGCAACCTCAGCTTGCTTTTTTGGCAACTTAGGTGAATAAATTGAGTCATTATTATTCTCGGTGTTGTGATCACTATGCTCTTTGTTTTGATTTAGGTGAATATTATTATGGAGGAGGTTGATGATTTGTTTATGTTTTTTGTTTAATTCCTGGTTTTCCTTGGCTAAATCAAGGCAAAGTTTCTCGAGTCTAGTTAGACGTTGCTCATCAGTATGCTTACTCTCCCCCTCAAGGTATTGGGAGGAAGTGCTAACACTTACACTCTTGGTCATTCTAGTTTTAGCCATGTGGGTGTGGGTGTGATTGAGGAAAAAAAAAAAAAAAAGACGGTGCCAAATGTTGCTGGTGGGTTTTGGTGATTTAGGAAATGTCTTGCAAAGAAAAGAAAGCCACTTGGTACCGAAGTCAGTCCGGTGTGGTCACTCCGATGCCTAAGTCAATAAGTAGGAATAAGGAAAGTAAATTGAGTGGTTTAGAGTTATCAAATGTCTCCTACAAGGTTTCTTTCTTGTATTTATATGAGATTGTTGTGTCTAAAGTAGCAGTTATCGGAATAATTGTTGGGATATGTAGAAGTTTTTTGATTAGACACCTTTTTTGAAATGTAGGGAGAGTAAGCAGTTATGTAATATAATCGTGCTTTTGATAACTGTTCGCGCCATGAACTTGAATTCAAATTGGGATTAGATTTGTATTACTCAACGAGATGCCAAGAATGTCAATTACTTGGCTTGTCGATAGCCGAATGGATGAGTAAGTGAAGCTCTCACTGTCAACACTTGTCTGGCCAAGTGGATGAAAACTAACTATCAATAAGAGCAACCAATCTAATGTAAATATCACACATAGTTTATTGCTAACTGCCATGAAGTTTAAGGTATAATCCCTCTTGACCTTAGGTTAGGGATTCAATCCCTTGTATTAGTGCCTGGATATCATCCAAAACCACCTCCTAATACAATATCAAATAGATTCTTGAATAGCTACTCAATAAGCTCTCTTGGCATTTTTCTTCTCTTTAGGAAGTTCACACATCCAAAATGATAGAATAGGAACCCTAAGCTTTAAGATTCACATGACAATCCACAGGTCATTTAGTTCGTGAATCACAAAGTAGAATTTAACTCCCTCTCTCTAAATAAATTGTCCCCATCTATCGTGTAGTAGTAATGGCCTTTAATAATGTAGGGGGAATCATGCAATGCATGATCAATTTCAATTTAAACAAATATTCTTAGTACAAACTATTTTTGGTGATCAATCAATATAAAGTAACCGCTGTTAGGCACATAAGTTTAAAAGAGTAAGGAAACTCAATTACATCAATGTAATATCATCACTATATTAGGCTTGAATATACTGATTACCGCATGATCAATAAGAGTGGTACCAATAATGAGAAATACTAGTCACAACATGACCAATGGGAATATTTCCAATATTAGGAAGTAACAATCATTGCATGTTTAGTGCAAAAGAACCCCCTTTTTTTCTTTTTATTCGAGCACTCTTATTAAACTCTTTAGGAATATTAGGCAATCTAGTTCAAGAAATGATTTGTAGAAGAGTGTAATGAATTACGATTTTAATGATATGGTTTGTGTGGTAGTATGTGCTTAGAAATATAGAGGGAATTTAAATGGATTTTAGTTAGCTGTAGGTAAATGAATTTAGTCCTAAAATGGTTGTATACAAGTGATTTCAGGTCATAAATTCTAGTAATAAAGAAGCATGTTGAATAAAGATAAATGGAAACAAAATTGGAGTTAAAGGGGAAGTTGGAGACTAGCCAGATGGAGAACGAATAACTAGTATGATGATTCCAGTTTAAACCAAGCTATTGATTATGGATCGGCTTGATATTTCACTCCTAGACCTACTTGATAGTGAAGCAATTCCTCCCTTAGCTTAATGCTATAATTCATACCAATTGACCAATAATCATCTCCTACTTTTATAAACTACTCTTCCATTTGTATTTTAAGTGTATAACTCCAAAAAATTAACCACAACAACATAAAAACACTTCCAAGTACCAAACTAACATCATATCATACATATTCCATCATTCATCAATAATTAAGGACAAATAATGTAGTAAATCATTGAATTTCTCACTTACCTTATTCTCATGCTTATTGCTTGAAGTAGTCATTTGGTAACTACGAGAAGTTAAGTTGTTCAACTAAAGATCATAAGAGATAAGATTACTATAGCATCCATCTACTAAACTTAGTACCACTTTATCCATATTAAGTTTTACGTATTGTTTTCAATGAAAACTTCAAAACTAAATTGTTTTTGTTTGTTTTTGATTTGACTCAAAACTAAAACTAAGCTTTTACTTAGTGAAACTTGTATAATTATGAAGTACTCTTTACAAGGATTTTAATGTAGCTTGTAGTTCTGAATTTGGATTGGAAATGAAGAAGATATGGAGCGTTGAAGTTTGAAAGAGTTTGTCTTTATATAGAGTGAATAAGAGAGAAGAAAGAACATGTGATTGTATAAGGTCTATGAGAGGATAACTGTACGGTGTGATTGATTTGGATCATTTTTGTCTGAGTCGTACCACTCTTTGAAGTAAATGGGTGGCTAGGTTTATCCAAACATAGGCTTAGTTAGTATGCGTCATACTTAACCTCTTGAATTAATTGCACTTATAATACTTTTATACAAAATTTTACATATAGGCTAAATTAAATATTCTAAACTTTAAAATCTATAAATTGTCAACTATTTTAATCTTGTGTTTTGAGTATTCTTATTTGGGTCATTTTTATTATATTTATAGGCTTAGTTTTGGTAGTCTAGAAGTGGAATATTTTGAGTACCTTGGCAAGGCTCTCAAATACACTTCCGATTCATAAATTTTTTTCGAGTTTATCCTTTAGAGAGATTTTTAAATTTTAATCTTTTGGTTATGAGGCTTTTAGTGTTCTTTTACACTTGAACTCAATTTATTGGCTCGTTAAACTTACAAGATTTCATACTCTCTTCCCTTCAGAAAAGTTTTGTTCTCAAAACTTTTAGAGCTTGGGTTTACGAGAAGGTAGGGGGTATTTCTAGTTCATCTCACTTCTGGTTCCATATGGCTTCTCGTTCCAAGTGCTTGTCCCATTCTACCTTTACATACCTAGTACTTTAGTTTGAAAAGTCCTATAATTGATTATCTAAGATTTGCATAATACGCTTATGGTATGTAAGATCAAGTCGTGGCTCAATAATATCAACATCCAATACTCGTATTAGGATTAGGGATGTGCTTCTGTGGCAAAGATACATGGAACACATCATGAACTCCCGATTACTATGGTGGTAATGCAAGTCCATATGTTACCTCACTAACTCTTTCCAAGATCTCCTACAATCTTACATATCTGTGACCCAACTTACCTTTTATTGTAACCATCCATTTCCTTTCATTAGAGTTACCTTGAGATATACTTGATCTCAAGGATGAAACTCTATTCCTTGTCTCTTTAAGTCATCTCAACACTTTTGCGATCCTGAACTTCCTTCATTCTTTGTCGAATTACCATCACCTTGCCTGTGTTTCGTTTTAACACGTCATGTCCAAGTATGTTAGCCTCTAGGTTATCCTAGTATAATAGAGACGTACGTTTTCTTCCATATAATGCCTCATATGGTAGGATATTGATCAAGGAAATATAACTGTTACTCTAGGTGAAATCACTTAGTAGTAGGTGCTTGTCCTAGTTATCCTTTAAGTCCAAAGTATTAGCCCTTAACATATCCTCCAATGTTTGAATTTTTCGCTTCGATTGTCCATTAGTCTAAGGATGATAAGTTGTACTAAATTGAAAATTTACTCTTAGGACCTAGTGTAAGCTTTTTCAAAACTTAAAAACAAAAGGAATATCTTGATTTGTTATGATACTAATTGAAACTTCATGTAATCTTATGATTTCCCTGACATAGATATGAGCCATTTTATCTAACTGATATGTCATATTGATTGGAAGGAAGTGAGCACATTTAGTTGGTCCATCTATGATTCCCCAAATGGCCTCATATCTTACTTGCATTCAAGGAAAAATTGTGATAAAATCCATTGTAATTCTTTCCCACTTCCACTCAAGAATTGGAAGTAGTCATAAAAGTCTACCTGCTTAGCTTTTACTTATTGTTAGATGGAACATTGGGTTGCAAATTGAGCTATATCCCTTTTTATTCCTTCCCACCAATACCTTTACTTCATTTCCTGATATATTTTGGTCTCTCCAGGATAGATTGTGTAACTTGAATTATGTGCTTCGTTCATGATTTTATTTCCTAAATCTTTATTTTTTGGTACACATAATCATTCTTTCATTTTCAAGGTTCTTCGTGAGTTTACTTAGAAATTTGTGAAAGCTCCTTACTTAACCTTCTTTTTAAGGTAGATCAACTTTGGATCTTTCTCTTGCATTTCCTTAATTCTATCATGTAGAGTAGGTTGAATCACCAAACTTACCAATTGTACTTCTTCTTCTTGCCATTTGAATTCTATATGTAGCCTCACAAATTCCAAGATTAACTCTTGTTGGTCTATGAGCAAGGTGGCAACTTATCCATGATCCTTTCAATTTAATACGTCTATTATCATGTTTACTTTTCTAGGACAATAAGTTGATGTTTAAATAATAATCCTTGCTTAGTTCCAGTCATCATCATTGCCACATGTTAAGTTCTTTCATAGTGATTAAGTACTTCAAACTCTTATAATCTATGTATATTTTGCACTTTTGTCCATATAAATAGTGTTGCAAGATCTTAGGAGCAAACACTACTTTAGCTAATTCTAGATCATGAATTAGATAGTTCCTTTCATGAGGCTTAATTGTTGTGATGCATAGGCTACTACTCTTCCATTTTGCATTGAAACATAACCTAACCTATTCTTGGATACATCATTATAAAGGTAGAAAGCCTTTTTAGCATTCGATAAGGTTAAAATAGGTGCAGTTACTAATGTGTGTTTCAATTCTTGGAAACTTTTCTTGCGATCCTCATCCCATTAGAATTTAACATTCTTTTACATCAACCTTGTGAAGAGTCAAGTAAACATGGAAAAGTCCTTTGCAAATCTTCTACAATCCCTAACCAAACTGTCGAAACTTCTTACTTTTGTTATTGTAGTTAGTTGTTTCTAGTCTACAATGGCTCTTACTTTCTTAGGGCCCATAGAGATTCCTTCTCCTGATATAATGTGTCTAAAGAACATGACTTAGATTGTTTAGAATTTGCTCTTAGACAACTTTGAATACAACTTATTTTCTTTTAATATTCCTAAAACTATTCTTAAATGTTGTTCACGCTCTTGATTATCATTGGAATACATTAAGATGTCATTGATGGCATTATTACAAACTTATCTAGAAACCACTTAAAGATGCAATTCATAAGATCCATAAATGTTTCTGGTGCATTTATTAGTCTAAATGGCATAACTAAAAACTTATAATGTCCATAGTGAGTCTAAAATGTCATCTTTGGTATGGCCTTAGACTTAATTCTTAAGTGGTGGTATCACAATTGTAAGTCAATTTAGGAGAATAGACTGGCTCCTTGTAATTGATTAAAGAGGTTATCTATTCTTGATAATGGATATTTATTCTTTATGACTACTTTATTTAATTCTCTATAATTGATGCACAACCTCGTTGATCCATCTTTCTTGTTGACAAAAAATATAGGTGTTTCCTAAGATGTTAGATTTAGGCATATGAAAATCTTGTTAATAAGTTCCTCCAACTAGGTTATCAACTCTTTTAACCTTGCAGGAGCCATCTAGTAAGGAGCCTTTGAGATAGGTTCCATGCTAGGTATCAACTCAATAGTGAAATCTACTTCTCGTTGTGAGGGTAATCTTAACAATTTATCTAGAAATACCTCAAGAAATTCATTAACAATGGGTATCTCTTCCAATCTAGGTGGCAAGTTATTGACTTCCATTGCGTATACCTAATAAGCTATCTAACTTATAGTTACTACATCCTTTACATTTATCGTTTGCAATTGTTTATTAGTCTCTTTATGAGATTGGCATTGATATATCATCATTCCTTCCTGTGCCCTTTGAAGATGTACCTCCTTTTCTTTGCATTTCATGTTGGCACAATATTTTGACAACTAGTCTTGCCAAGAATTACTTCATATCCAATCATGGTTAATATAACTGGATTTGTTGACATTACTACGCCTTAGATATCTGTTGAGTAATCCATACCATCTCTTTAGCTATAGTCTTTCCTTCCATCATAGTGCTTATTTGTAGGTTTACAGGAGATGGTTGTTGATGCGGCACTAATGGGTAAAGGGGGTTGCTTATGATTAGGTCTTACCATAGTGTAGATGAGTCCTTCAAAACCATTGAAGAAAGTGTAATGGTGTTAGTTGGGTTTTCGAGATAAAAAACAAAAAAGGGGTTTGAGCAATTCGTGAGCTGCTTAAATGGATGTTTTGGGCTTGTTGGGTTAATAGTATCTAGAATAGGTCGGTAATAAGAGTTTGAGTTCTTGAACAGTTTAAACTAACCTTGCTTTTTTTGTTAAGAAGACACTCCACTTGCTACAACTCAAGTACATGATTAGATTTGCTTAGAATAACATGTTAACTTCCTTTGGAATTGAGTGATAATTAAGAATCCAATAGACCATGTTGGCTAGTCCTTTAATTTAGAAATGAATAAGGGGTCCTTGTGATAAATTCCTATCATTCCATCTAGGTTGTTTTGGATTTGGGATCAAATCTACAAAGTTATCTACTGGTGCTTCTCTTTCGAGTAGATATGGACTCAGGTTGGTAATGTTCAAGATGTTAAAGACCCATACCCTTCTAGCAATTCAAGCTTATATGATCTGACCTGGACTATAGGGTAGTCAGGAATCGCAATTAATGAATGAGGAAACATCCAATTCCTATTTTGGTGTACTTGCAATAATAAAAATTGAGACAAGGATAAATAGATTACCTAGTATACTGTGAAATAATCTAGCTATCAACACACAATAGTAGCATTTGTAATAGAGAAATCTCAAAGATAGAATGATATATTTCAATGTCAATAATACTAAACTCAACTGAATGATGTTACAATGAGGAGAGAAAACTTTAAATACTGGCATAAACCTAAGTTAAAGGAAAATCTTGATAAAATGAAATACAAGGAAATAAACTCCCATAAAATATCATGGCAAATAAGATACATGACGTGTATCTTTATCATACTGCATGGATTTACTTTCTCCATAGAATACACAACATGCATATGGCTTAGAATTAAATACTTGGCATGTGTTGGTCCTATTCACATTGTACATGATGTGTATTGGGTTTTAGGTAGGATACATGTTGTATACATGGCCTTTTCACACAACAATTACCTATGACTAGGGTACTTCCTTTGGGACACTTTATTCCTCCCCTATTGGAAAGGATTTGCCCTCAAATCAATATTCCTATCTCTTGATCCTTGTTAAAAACTCTTTCTTGCGTGTGGCCAAAACCTCTTTCTAATAAACAAACTATTTCTAATACCTCAAGATTGCTTGATTTCATATGAAATCATTGGCAATAATTTGATTTCCTTACCTCTACATGAATGTGTATGAATTTTGAAACCCATCATATAATGTTCTACGATGACATTGTTAAGGCCATCTTAACAAGACATCCCCTATATCCATAGGTACCAGGTCATACTGTGTTTCATCCACATATTCCCCAGTCACAAGTGGCACCTTAACTCGCTTAGAAATGTAGATCTTTTCTTTCATCTCAAATCGATGCAAGTTATAAGGTTTTGAAAGTTGTTTAACCTTCAACCCGATTATGAGCAAATGTAGTTGACACCAAATTTATGCAACTCCTTCCATCTACTATGACTAAACATGGAGTCTATTTCACTAACCCTTAGATATAAGACATATTCTCCCTTTACTTGAGTGCTCTAACCTTTGCAGTTTCTTCATGTGTTGCTTTATCCCCACTAGAGTAATAGCAACTACCTCTTTTCTAGAAAGATCTATAACATCATGAGTGATATGGCTATGGCAGCGGGTCTCGGAATCGAAGATGATGTAATCTGGGTTCGAGTGAGACTAAGAAACAGAGAGTGAGAATGGGGGGTTTTGAGTGTGAATATGGATGGATATCGCGCACCAAGACACAAACACAATCAGAGTTTGAGCTTGAAATAGGGTTTGATACGACTCATGAATACTAAATGTTGCTCGAGGTTTCAAATGAGAGGTTAGATGCGACTCACTAACTCTCTCAGATGAAGGGTTCACCATAATCTTAAGAATAAGATTGATAGGAATACAAGAAAGATTAAAGAGTCTAGTCAACACTCAATAATTCGACAAAGCAAGCTCTAAGAGCTCAAGAATAACCTTGCTCGAAAGAGGAAAGTTTCAAGTGTATTCACTTGTCTAATGATTGTCTTCCTTGTCCAATCTCTTCTGCTAATTACAAATGTTGCTATTTATAGCAAGTCCGAAACCCTAGTAGCAAAACTGTAAATGATGTACAAGGACTTAAACCCTAAAGAATTGGGCCCATAAATAAAATAAAGACAAACATGTATAAGAATACAAAAATAGTGTGTTTTACAAGGGAAGTTGGCATATGGTCATTCGGCATGTCTTGGAAGGAGCAGGATTCGAACCGAGTGGGGTTGGCAATTGGATGTCTAGATTCGGGAAGGAGTCCTTGAAGTCTTGCATTGCTTGGCTAAGACACTAGAAAGGTTGGCCCATAATTATCGAGTTCTAGAATTAGTTGGCACTAGTCTCTCCATGCCGCGCCAAATGGTTCTCTAGTCTTGAGTGCTAGGCTATATTGTATCTCAACTTCTCGGTAGACGACAGACTTGATGTCGAGTGGATCCTTTTATTTCTTTGGTCCTTCTGGTACCTACTTGACCTCGATAAGAGTTAATTGGCCTTAGTTTGGGATAGGTTGGCCTTGGCTTGGATATAGTTAGAGGTTGATTCCTATCGATCAGACTTACCATTCTTTTCATTATCATCCTCATCACTCTCTTCATTATCTTGGTAAACTAACTCATCCCCTCTAATCGTCACAACTTCACGATTAGGAAATTTGGTTATGTGATGTCCATACCCTTTACATTTAAAACACTGTACTTACTTGGGCTTCCCCTTAGAACTCTCTCCAACTCGACCCTTTAGCACCCGATTCTTACCTTTCTTTATAGATTTATCAACTACACTTTCTTTAGACTTATTCTCCTCCTTACTCTCTCAAACAACATGGTTGAGATTTTAGGAATTACTTGTAATTTATCTGGAGTCATTTGTCTCTTTTGTTCCACCTTGATAACCAATTGCATTGCCTTTTCTTGGGTCTGAAATCTCTAAAGTTTAACTACATTAGCGATCTCATGCTTTACTTCTGTGATGAACCTGGTGATGGTTCGCTTTGGTAGGTCATTCAAATTACACTTGATATTTAGCATCTCAAACTCTTATATGTATTCTTCCATGCTAAGAATGTCCTATCTCAGTGATCCAACCTTTTGTATAAACCTTGCTTCTAATAATTAGGAACAAAATGCCTGTGTAATAACCCCTTCATCTCTCTCCAAGTAGTAATTTCTCCCTCTCCTATATGCTATCTATTATCTTGCATGTTTTCCACTACATAGTTACGTAACCTGTAAATTCAATGGTAGCTATCTTAACCTTGACTTCTTTGTTATAGTCATAATAATAAAAATGTTTTGCCACTTTATTCTCCCACTCATAATATTTATCTACATTACCGGTTCCATCATAAGTAGGAACCTTTAGCTTCACTAACCTTAGACCCCTATTCTATCTTGGTCATTTGGCTTGCAAATTATTCATTTCTTATTATTTATAGCATCTCTCTTACCAATCCCTTGTCTATTATTCCTTGCACATACTACATCTCGAGGTCTTAAACCCTAATCACTTCTCTGTGCCTTTGATTCTTGATTACCCAAATGGCCACCAATAGTTTCTACACCCTCTTATATTGCTGCCCTAATAGCATCAATTAACTCCAAGATTATGGAAAATTTCATCTTATCTTACTATAATATTCATCCTGTCTCTCCATTCAGGTTCACATCTTGGTGCTAAAAGTATAAAAAATTCTCATCATGCCCTTCCATTAGGGTTCTCATTTGGTGTCCTAGTTCTCTGATACTATTTGCTGCAGAACCCTTTAACATCGTAATCCGTAAACTCCACTCAATGACTCTATCATTAGTAACTTCTCCTAAATTTAGTGAATCACTCATGATTACAGGAAATCTACATAATCAAGAAATTACCTTTTGCAAAATTGTAATATGGCAAACTGGTTTTCTGACTCTAAAGAAGTCTTCGATCTATGGTGCTAATACCAAAAGATGATGCGACCTGAACAAGAGGGTAGTCACGAGTCACAATTAATGAACGAGGAAACATTTGATTCTTATTTCAATGTACTAATGATAGTAGAAATTGAGACAAAGATAAATAGATTACCTAGTATACTTGTGGAATATTCTAAATATCAACACACAATAATAGTGTTTGCAATAGAGAAATCTCATAAAGCAAATAATATATTTCAATGTCAATAATACTTAACTCAACTGATTAATGTTATAATGAGGAAAGAAGACTATAAAACTAACATAAACCTAAGTTAAAAGGCAAAATAGTGATAAAATAAAATATAAGGAAATAAATTCTCATAAAATATCATGGCAAATAAGATACATGGCGTGTATCTTTATCACAGGGTGTGGACTTGCTTTCTCCATAGAATACACGGCATACATATCGCTTGGAATTAAATATACGACATGTGTCTATTCACATTGTACAAGACTAGTGTTGGGTTTTAGATAGGATAGATGTTGTATACATAGCCTTCTTACACACCAATGAGCTATGACTAGGGGACTTCCTTTGGGTTACATAATTGTAAGCGTTGTCATTGATCCTCCGAAGCACTCGAAATGGTTCTTCAACTCGAGGCTATAGCTTTTTCTTCCTCTTGCTTAAAAATCTTTCCTTGCTAAGGTATAGCCATATAAGTTCTCTAGATTGCAACAACTTCTTCTTCCTCCATTTAGGACTTCCTTAGTCTAGTCTCCTAGTAGCTTGTGTTAATCATTCAATCACTTGGTAAATCTATTGTAGAGTTTTGGCTCAACTTTGGCTTTAGGGTCTCCTTGCTTGACTTTTGGTAATAAGACCTGATCAAGAGGTAGCTTTGGGTTGAAGCCACAAACAACCTCAAATAGGGTCTTACATGTGGTATTGTGAATAGATTGGTTGTAGACAAACTCCACTATAGGTGAGCAAGCATCCCAATCGGCTGCATTCCTCTTAATAGCAGCTTAGAGTAACGAGACTAATGTCCTATTGATGACCTCTATTTATCCATCAGTTTGTGGATGGCATGATGTACCGGATAGTAACTTAGATCTTAGTTGTTGCCATAAGGTTTTTCTAAAAATGGTTCAAAAATTTCGAGCCTCTATAAAAAACAATACTCTAAGGAACTCCATATAGCTTCATGATTAAGAAAAGAAAAGAAATAGCTGAAGTATTGTTAGTTTTGTTGCAAGCATAAAGTGTGCTATCTTGATGAATCTATCAACCACCACCATAATTGCATCCTTCTTACGAGCTACTTTAGGTAAGCTAAGAACAAAATCTAAGGGGGATTGCCCTTCCTTGTATAGCTCAACTTTTGGCCTCTTTATAAGTAACCTATCTTTCCACAATTCGATGGACATCACTTAGCATCTTAGGCTAGCAGAACTTGGATATCAATAGTTCATATGTTCTCTTTAATCCAAAATGACCAGTTAGTCTCCACTTATGTGCCTCCTTCATATGTAAGTAATAGAGAGGGCAAGTTGGTAGATACAGTTTTCTAACTAGAAACAAATAGCCTTCTTTGATGAAGTAATCATCTACTATTCTTCCTTAAATGCATGGGGCATAGATTGGACTAAAATGGGGGTCCTAATGGTATTACTCTTTGATACTAGCAAATCCCATTAGTCTCAATTGCAGGTCAAAGAGCATCACATGTTGCTTGGATACGGTGTTGGGTACTACATTTGCTTTTCCTCACTTAAACTTCATCATAAATTAAAATCCTTCTAGGAACTCAATCCTTTTGACTTGTTGTTTAGACAACTTTGGTTGGTTTAATCAGATATCTTAATGTTTAGTGATCAATACAAATGATGAACTCTTTGGGTAGCAAATAACGTTGCCACGTTTATAAAGCTTAAATTAGTGTATACAATTCCTTTTCGTACATGGAATAGCTTAAGGTAGCTCCCTTGAGCTTCTCATTAAAGTAGGAAATAGGTCAATAGTCTTGTATGAGAAATGCTCCTATGCTAATACTAGAAGCATCACACTTTAACTCAAAGACTTTATCAAAATTGAGCAAAATTAGAACCAAGGCTAAAATGAGCCTTCTCTTTAGATTGACAAAACCTTCCACTTCCTTATCTCCCTATCGAAATTCTAAATTCTTCTTGGTCAGCTTTATTAGAAGCACTACAATTGTACTAAAGTTTTGAATAAATCTTTGGTAAAAGGATACTAATCCATGGAAGCTTCTTCTTTTGACACAAGAGGTTGGGGTAGGTTGTTTTACAATAACCTAGATCTTCTTTTCATCCACCCATAAGCCTCCTTTACTAATAATATAGTGTAGGAATATTACTTGTTCTTGGTAGAAAAAACACTTCTTCAAGTTGCCGAACAATTCTCAACTTGTAGCACCTCGAAAATAGTTTGGAGATGATTTGTATGGCTAATTAGATTGAGGCCATATACTAGGATATCGTCAAAATAGGCTATAATAAACTTCCCAATCTATTTCCTCAGCACAGGATTTATCAATCTCATAAATGTAACCATTCATATAATTTTTACCTTGTTTTGAATATATTCTTCCATTTATTGCTTGATCTCTTGCGGATCTGATGCTATCCAAATTTAAGATTAATCTTCGGGAACAATTTGGCTCCATGTGGCTCGTCTAACATGTTAGCTAGTTTAGGGAATAGGTACTTGTACTTGATGGTGATTTTGTTGATAGCTTGGCTATTGATGCTCATTCTGTAAGTTCCATTCTTCTTTTGCACTAATAATCCAGGCACAACACATAGGCTTAGACTTTCTCTAACATAACCTCATTTAATGAGCTTATTCACCTACACTGCAACTTGTTTAGGATTCATCCCATAGGTTGGTTAATTTGATAGGGTAGCTTCGGGTTGCAGATTAATATAATTCTCTATCTTATGAATTGGGGTAAGCTTTTGGTAACTCTTTAGGAAATAAGTTGGCAAACTCTTCTATTAACTTTAGACTCTTCTAGTAAGTCATTCTATTCCATTAATTTTAAGAGTGTTTGAATCAACAGAAAGGTCGCTTATCAAACTTTATGATTCCCCTTAATTCAGACAACTCATTACTAGGGTCTTCTTAGTCTGTAGGTGCAACTTAGATTGCATATTGCTAACCTGGCTAAGCATCATTGGATTAAGAGTAATCCTTGGCCATCTTTCTAAAATGTATAGGTGTTCTTAAATCCATCATGCATGACTTTGCGAACAAAGAGCCAAGGTCGGCCTAGTATAATATGTAAAGAACACATCCAAAATACATCACATAAGATATTATCCTTGTAATTCCCAATTGAGATAGGTAGTAATACTTAGCATGAGACATGTGATAAACCCTTCTCCTTCAACCATTGTAAATTGTAAGGCTTAAGGTGCAGGGAGGTTGGCAATTGTAATTGCTCGACCAAGCTAATGGACACAACATTCATATAACTTCCACTATCAACTATCAATGTATACAATTTATCCCTCACCTTGCATGTAGTGTAGAACAAATTCTCTTGATGCTCATTCTCTTTATCAAGTTTTAAGCTCATAGCTTAGCGAACAACTAATCCTAATGTGTCTCCTTCCTTTGGATAAATGTTTTCTCCTATAACTTCCACCTTGACTTGATCTTCTAGTTATTCTAGGACTTCACAAACTTCTTCGTCAATACTGTATACTTCAAAGGTCAGAACATCTCCCTTAATAACCATAGATCATTGGTTTAGACACTAAGTGGCCATTTGCTCAAATTCCTTGCATTTGAAGCACTTGATACCACTAGTTTTCCTCCTTAAAGGTTGTTTACTTTGGAACTTTCTCTTTTTCCCTACATGCTTTATCCCAACTTCCTCAATTTATGTCATTTGTCCTTCCTTCTTGCTTAGTGCAAAACCACTGGCCTTCCTAACAGTTCTCTAAATAGGTTGGGTTGGTTGAACAAGTAAGACTTGTTGGGCTGAATAAGGTCGGCTCTTTCTTTGCCTCTTAACTCACTAGGTGACCTTAATAGCACCTTCTAGAGTACCAAAGGACTACACTTTAAAAGTGTTGCTAAGCTCTTGCACTAGGCTAGTGATAAATCTACTGATAGTTCAAGCTTCAGGCTCTTCCATATTACATTGAATCATAAGCATTTGAAATTCTTTCCTTATTTAAGCTCTTCCAACTTAGCAAATGTATCCTGAAAATAAGAGTTAGAACGAACCTTCCATGCATTATCCTTCTCATTTCTTCCCATGTTCTAAGGGAAAATTATATAGGAGGTGATTAATGTTTGGGAGTAAGTTCAAATAGGGAATCAATGTTTCCAAAAGTTCAAAAAAGGGATTGCGCTATAGTTTATGGATAAAATAGGGGATCACCGTTATAACTGTTAGGACCCTATAGGGGGCCTAGTAGGATTGCCTATAATTTACATCTCATGTATGCATCCATGATATGAAAATTGCCTTGCAAGACTCTAAATAATTTATCACTAGGGTTTTTTAATTGTTAATTAATTAACATATTATAAAATTATAAATAACTATGGATATCTAATATTCCATAATTCCTCAGAACTGTAGAGAATCGGTATCCTCTACCAAATGATAAGATCAAGTTGTATAAACTTATCATTCAAACTTATCGAAGTTACTGAATCTAAATATATAAGTGGTAGTTACATTTAAGGTCTCAAATAAGCTATACAATCTTTTTCTAATTCTAACTTCTAAAATATCTCAATACACGCACTCAATGCTTAACTCTTAACTCATGTTCGATTATCTATCAATCTGCAAAAGAAAAACTATTGGGGAGTAAGTTACAAGAGCTTAATGAGTTATCCCTCATTTTATACTGGCAAGTAGATTACCAAAACAAATTATTACAACCATATGAATGCATGTACACGCAGTATGCAAAACAATATATGCAGTTGATTGGTACTGCATATAACATTAGATTTTAATGCTCTCCAAGGTAAGAGTTAGAAATAAATTGGCACTAATCATAACTAAGCTTTAGCACTTAGGTTTTTAACCATAAATTTGAATTTTGTATTTCATAAAATACATTTCCATTTCTAAGAAATCTAGTAGTACATCAAATTCTAGGTTTAGCGGTGAGGTGGCCCCCATAGTCCACACTCACACCTATAGCAGAGGTCTCTAGACTCGACCTTCAGCCATACGGTTAGCATCTCCAACGCCTAATAAGCTTGTAGGTTTGGGTAAGGTTATGTTGTACGAGTACATCGTACTAAAACACTTTAATTCAATATATAGAAATAACCCCCGCATGGCCTCTCTTTACCTCCATGTGAAGTGACAGTCGGAATAAATAATGCAATGCATGGTTAATGCATGATCCTTTTAATTTAAGATAAGTCAAACATAATTAAGTTGGATTATGTGGTGATTAATCAATACTAGCAGACTTTTTAAATCATGTCAGAATCAATCATATAACCAAATTTTCAATTATTGTTTTTAACAATATTTTGCATAGTAATTAACTAATGTCAAGCACATGCATATCCCGAACCCCCATGCATCAAGTTACTAATATTTTATTTAAGTGTACTAACTATAGGCACAAAACAAGTATAGAGTCATCGAGAGTACTCACTTGGCTATGACATCTTGTACTAATTGTAGTAGTTCTCAAGAAGATCCTAACCCTTGTTAAGATCACCTAATTATTATAAGATAAAAACGATAGTAAGTAACTAAATGAACTAGTTATTTTAGGTATTTGTTCATGTATTTCTACTTAGGTTCCTATTAGTTTTCATTCGGTTGAACCTTATCACCAACCGTAAGTAACTTTCTCGTTTTATTTTTAATATTTATGACTTTATAGTCGTTTTTCATCATTTTCGGTTGCACGTTCACACGGTAAGATCCATTTAGACGTTAAGACTCGTGTTTCACTCTATGGGTTATTATTATGATAATTCTAATTATTGTAACTCGAATATTCTTATTTGCCATTTTTGTATCCTATTTTATTGTTTTATGACCTAATTGATCATCTATTTCTTATGTTTTTATAATTTTGTATTGTTAATACTATTATGTGTACTTAAGTAAGATTAATTCAAGTTGATATATATATATATATTATGGGCTTATTGTAGTTTCGGCCCATATATGTACACATATATATATGCATTATGTATTAGTACTTTATTATATTATATTATGTTATAACTTATATGTATACTTACCTTATATTTAGGTATTTATACACTCTATATGTATGTTATGTGTATGTATACTCCTAATATACTCTTACATATACTTGCTCATATACACGTATATACATATGGTTGTATATGTATTTTTATATATATGGTTGTATATGTATTTGTATACATATGTTCATATGTCCCCCAAACTCCTTTAAGAATTCTTGATATAATTCATATTTTTGCATCTTATGTGTTCAATTAGTAGGTTATATGTATGTACACTTAGTATTTTCCTTATTTTAGGTTATATACGTAAAAGGGTATTCATGTATAAGGATATCCATACATATGTATATGTATTTATACTTATGTATTCACTAGAATCTTTGTGTACAACTTCTCTACATATACTTATGTCCTCTTAGTTTTGTCTATGTATATGTACACTTATACTATATATACTACTAAGGTTTATACATATACGCTTCATGTATATTCACGAGCCATGTGAACATGGTTATTCTATTCATATATATATATATAAGTATTTCTACACTTATGTACATGTATATAAGAGGGGGTTACGGTTTGGAATGGGGAAGGGAAAGAAGGTCTTGTTTGTGTCTTAATTGTAATTTAAAGGACAAGAAAAATGGGGTCTAGTGGCTTCTAATTGTAGCGACAAGAAGGGAAGAAAAAGGAAAAAAAAAAAAAGTGAAAAATGAGATGAACTCTTTAGAAAAGAGAAGAAAACTCTAGTTGAAAATGACATTTGTTGACCTTAGTCAACTTTCTTAAATTTGTATGAAATTAATGTACATAATAAGAAAATTAAGGATAACTAGTAGAAAAATTAAGGAAATATGGAGTTAAAATGAAATGATTAGTAAAAATAACTATTGGAATCTTTTTATAAATACTTATATCCCTATATAAGATTTAGTATCATACTTAATGTAATTAGCATGAAAAACATAATTTATAATACTAACTGAGTTATATAATTAAGAGATTAGTATGATCTATAATGCAATATCATAGTTTCTAATAAATTAACTTAGTATTGTATACATTTATGAATGATTAGAAGTTATCTTTGATTATCGGTTGATGACTTTATATGATTTAGCATATTGTTAAGTGTTTACATTCAATTAGGGTTTTAGTGTGATTCTATTGAATATGTACATTGTTTAAGTTTAAAGTTAGGGTTTTAGGATTTTTTATCACTTTTAGGTAGAATCTCTAGTGTTTTTACGCATTTAAGGTTTAATATGCTCATACGCGATTAAGTCTTCAATTATTATTTTAAGGTTTTTATCTTATCTAGTCTTGTTGACTCTTATGGTCATTTAGCACACTTGAATCTAATCTAAGATTTAGGTCGGAAATTTTAGGGGTTTATAATAACATCTTTAAGTCTAACTTACATGGTTGTTATATGCCACATGGAGCTGACGTGGTGCTAATGTAGCAGATACGTGGCACTTACATATATGATTAAATAATTAATAAATAGAAAAAAGGGAAAAAAATTAACGAAAAAAGAAAAATTTCCAAAAAAAAATAATTAAACAAAATAAATAGTATAATTAAATATGAAATGCGTGTAATATATATAATATATATTATATGTAAAATATAATATGAATTTTATATGCATGTAATATAACATGTCATATCTTGAATAGGAGAAGTCACAATAGTCCTGCCGTGTAAACAAACTTAAAATAAAAGTTGTCCTTACAACTATTATTGTAGATACAGTTTATATAAGACGTGTATGACTCAACCAACTTAAAGCATTCAGTTTGATACCTATCAACGATCAAACTTATGGTATAATTTTTTAAAATACATGTTCAGTATGACCTATTGTTCAATAACACAAAAGTATTTATATAAATGTTTCATACATAGAGTTATAATTTACATTTAAAGCTTACAAAAGCTATAGGTCTGAAAGTTTATTTACAATAAGATAGAAAACTAGTGGATCTCCTAGGGAATTCCCAGTTAGTTTCTCTAAAACCAAAATAAAAAAGTCAAAAGCCTAAATTCAGTGCATTCTTATTTCCTCACTTTCCCAACCAATTGCATATTAACTTGGGGGTAGTGATATCTGAACATCTGAACTTTCACTTGTCACCTATAAAGGAGTCTATTGGGATGTGAGCACAACCAGCTTAGTAATGCAATGCAATGCAAAAAAGGTTATTATTTATAATGAAATGCAATGCAATTAATCACTTAAAACATTACACAATGTTATCCGATCCATTGTAAGGTCAAAGAAATTGCATCCACTCCAACTCGGAATGAGGAGTTTTTTACAACTCAAAATTAGACTAAACCCAAGCTTGTTTAATGGAAAACACCTTCCTCCTGTAACCACCTTCAAACCATGGCCCCTACCCATACTGCAACTTCCTTGCTTGTCACTTAGTTTAACTAAGAATGGGAAAATGACTATTTTAGTTATCTTCATCGTAGGGAGTCGGTATTTGGTTTGACACTCCTAATCGTTCCCTCTAATGGTTGCTATTCATGTCCAGTTAAGTTAGCGGTAGGATCACTCTTAATTCCATTTAAGGGTAGCAAGACAAGTTCACACAATATAAAACGAAGTAATCATACAAAACAACACTCTAAGGAGTTCAACTCTTATTACAAACAAAATACCAACGACATACATAGTATGTGTACAGACAGTTAATTTACAATCACAATCAAAAGTACTCTTAAACCTCTAGATACTTTAATATGGTATTTGAACAAGCAACAAAGCTACGACCCTAACTTACCTGTCCTGATGCTTATAGTGGAAGACTTATATCATTGACACTTCGCTCACTAGGAGATCTTATATATACAAAACCTATATTTAGTTTTCGTAAAGGTTATGCAAATGTTAGGGTTCTATCTAATTTTTATTTCACTAAGCAATTATATATATAAATATATATTTATATATCTAACGTATATTATTACTTTCCTTATGTAATGAAATATAGTTTTATTATATAAGTTAAGTTATCAAGTGTTGATAATATGAGTAGTTATACTATTTCTTATAATATATCATTTCGATTGTATCGAAACTTATTTTTAATGAGTCAATTTACATTTTAATTATGATAAGATTATCATAGTACATAAATTCTCATAATATTATAGGGATATAGGTTATTTTACCTAGGATTGTTTGATTTTAGTAAAAGTAGTGTCATTGGATTCATACATACCTAATGATATGTATTACATATTCTATTTTGAGAGATCACTTCTAAAGGGTATTTTGAGTTTCTAATATACATATACGTTCCTATAATAAGTATTATTGTATTATATTTGTTTTATGTAAATAGATTATATTTTGTATAATCTTACTAATATAGCTTATTAATGTATACCCTAACCCTGTTATATAACTATCAATAAATATATTAAAAATTCATTTTTACCAAATCTGACTAGTACGTATATGTATAGGTTTTATTTAGATATTTATCACATTTTAGCCTATTATTACTAAAAACGTGTCTTGATTAGTAAATTAGGCTATTTTACTATTAAAATTTATGATAAATAGCTTAGGTCACTAAATAATTTTTAGAAAATTTCTATAAACTCCTAAAAATATGGGGAATTCAATTAGTACATGGTTTCATGCTATCGGGTTTATCGCCTATATGCTCATAATTATATTTTTACCTTTAAATTGTATTTAATTGAACAGATATTATCCTTTTTATACAAGATTATTTTTAATATATCCTAACATCGTTATGAATCACTAGAAATCAATAGACATCTTATTCATCAATCAATTTGATAAAAATTTATTTATTTCATAATTTCACCCTATTTCTAGCTATTTTTAGGTAAAAAATTACAATAAATATTATACTTACTTAAATTAAAAATTTGGCTACATAGAAATTAGATATATATCATATGTATTCTATACAAAAATGTTGAACTAGAAAGTACATTATTTAGTGTATTTATTTTGAATTTCAAAATTCGGTTGAATAGTAACTTAATTAAGCAAGTACATAAAATATTCTAAATTTAAAAAAAAAGGACCACATGAAAGTACATATGAAATAACCTAAGAATACTGTTTTTTTTTCAAAATTTTCTAGATAAATTTAGTATTTTTAGAAAATAAAGCAAAAACAAAGCATAAAATTGGAGCACCTGTTTATTGGAGCTTTGGTGGCCAATGGTGAATAGGGTGTTGTCAGAATAGCTAGGCGCTAGGTGAACTACTAGGTGGTGAAAGGGTTTAGTAGCAGAATATCGGAAGGTTGGGGAAACATGCTAGGTCTGGTCCCTACTTTGTTTTGGGTAATTTTTTCTTAAAATATTTCTAATTTTCTAGAGTTTTTCTTATTGTTATTCTAACTTCCAAATTGCTAAAACATTGAATGTTTGATGCCCTTTGCTAGTTATAGGAGTTAGAATTTGCTGTATGGAATTTTTTTGAAATCTTCCTACATTATAAGCAAGTAGGAGTTGTCTAAATTATATTTAATCACCTTTTGAGTCATGTTGATTAGTTGTTGGGAGGATGCCATGGTAGATTGAAAGACTTTTCATATTTTCCTCCACCTTTTTGGCTAAATTGGATATATTTTAGGTTAGTTTTTTATTTAATTATTAGTATTTATATATTATGCTATTATTTTGTATATTTGTTAATATACAAGTATATGTCCTGTAAATATATCATGTGTAATATGTAATTGTACTTATATAATTATGTTTCTAGCATATCTTTTATTTTTTAAATATATTTCTCATTTATTCTTATGAGTTTATCATATGTTATATATAATTATATAATTTTGAGTTAATTTATGGATATAATTATTATATATATATTAGGTGTACTAATAAAAATATGTATATACTTATATAGTATATTATACTATATTATTTCTTTTTATAGCTTAATTAGCTTATCTCTAAACCCTCGTCATATTTTAAGCTCGGTTTTAGGGGTTTCAACGAGTTTTATACTGTATTATATAATCATATTTTTAAGGGTAAAATTGAGATTTTGGATCAATATTTTTAAAATCTAACTTCACTCGATTACTTCAACTAACTTTTCTATCATATTTATAAAGTTTGGGCTTAATTGAATAAGTTTTTCTTGAAGGCCCTAAATTTGGATACAATTGTTCTAAATGCGATTTTAGGAGCTCACATAATATATATTATATTTATGTATCTATTATGCATGTAATATAACATATACATTTAAATATAAAATAAAAAAGTTAGAAAAATATAAAAAATAAAAAGTTAATTGAAAAAAAAAGAGAAAATTGCAAAAAAAAAAAAAAAAAGAGAAGAAAAAGGGTCGCTTTGTTTACCCTAAAGCTTGGGGTGGCCAAATTGATCACTAACTAATTAGGTGGGTCATGATCTATTTAGAAAAGTGGGTTACTTAACCCATCAAATGGTTTAGGTGGCTGCCTATAGCAAGGGGGTAGTTACAAGACCCTTTTCTACTTATGGGTAGTCACCTACGGTCATTGTTAAGGGAAGAATAAAATAAATAAAAGAGAAAATACGACTAAGGTAGGGTCGCATGACCATCCCTTGGCCGTCGGTGGCCACTTAGTGGGTGCAATGACTTACTTTTCTAAGTGGGTCATGATCTAACTAGTTATTTGGTGGTCAATTCGGTTACTTACTAACTTTAGGGTAGCTAGAGCAGCTTTTTTTTTTTTTTAATTTTTTTACAATTTTTCTTTTTTTCTTTTTTCCTTTTTCTATTTTTTAAAATTTTTTTCTGACTTTTTTATCTTATACTTAAATATATATTATATCACATACAAATTTGTCGAGCTTGAATTTTCCGTTTTTATTTTCCTTAATCTAGTTAATATTAAACCTTAATCCATTTAATACTAACGATTGACTAAGAATTAAGAAAAACTCGGTTTTTCTTTTATTTATTTATTTTTTAAATCCTAGAATTGCTATTTGACTAGGGTAGGGAAAAAGGAGTAGATTAAGATCAATTTAATGGATTGATTCTAATTAAACCACTAGTCAACAAGAAAATGAATATTAGAAAATGAATTAAAAAACTAGAGATTTTTGGATCTAGGAGCTAACCTATTAAACCTTAAATGGGTATCACTTTTATCCTTCCGAATTTAAATTTATTTTTCAAAGTATACTTCTAAACATAATTCTATTGAAAAGTAAATAAACATATATAATTTTATCTACATACAAAAAATGAAGAAATTGAAAAATTATTTACAAAATTGGAAAAAATAATTTCTCATATTTTACGTCACTCCATATTTGTTTATAAGTGCTTACATATTCGCTATTTGGGATCAAACTTTCATAACTCATTTCTAAAAATTTAAGTGTCTTAACTTATTTTAATTTTTGAAAATCAATTGGATTTACATTTTTTATTCATTTAATTTATTTAAGAAAAACCTATAAAAAGGGGTCAGTTTTTTTGAAAATTCTAAGAGCCCTAACTTTGTAAAGGGCTTATTTTATTTATTTTGAAAATATTGATTTTTGTAAGTGAGAAAAGAAGGGAAAATAAAACTTAGAAGATGAAATGAATCCTAATTTGTGGGAGATTATTTTTGAATGCTCTAAATAAATTCTAGTTTCCAAAATAATTTCTATTTATTCATTATTTTTTGGGAAAAAAAATTTGCAAGTGTCAAATACCTTTCTTTCTCTCTCTTTTTTTTTTTTTTTTTTTTTTTTTTTTGGAGAGGGTTTTTCTAGATGAGGATGGAAGGGAAAAAAAAGGAAGTTCTAACATTGGAAAAGGAAAAAAAATTATTTTACATTATTATTATTTTAACTATTTTTGTTTATTTTTTTATTTTTTTAGGACAATAACAAAAAAATGATGATAATAATATTTTTATGGGAAAGGGATAGAAGTCCTTTTTTAAAAAAAAAAAATTATTTTTAGTTTTTATTATGATTGTACTAAGATAAAAAGGAATGAATAAACAAAATAGAAAATAAAATAAAATAAAAACTAACTTGAACACAAGGACGGGTTAGGTTCAAGCTAGATGTGGATTCGGGTCGGACATAGGTTTGTGGGTTAGTACGTGACTCGTATGTGCTTCGAGAGAGGGAGAGGGAGAGTATTAATGGGGGTTACTTCAACTAGCTTTGAGATGTGTTTTGAACAGGGAATTTCTTATTCATGAGAATTTTATTAGAGAAAGTAGGTTTAGTGGAGGTCCTTCAAGGTTTGGTGATGGGTCGAATGGTGGTGGAGCTTGGGCCACTGGTGGTGGTTTTAGGTAGTAGTGGCTAGGAGTGTTTCGAAACAGGGAAGTGTGTAGCCTTAGGTTTTTGGAGGTAGAGAATACAAAGGTAGTGTTGGTTTTGAGCGAGAGTGAGTGTTAGCTAAGGTTTCATGACAGTAGCTGAAACCTTAGATAGTGGTTGAAGGAGTTAAAGTGTTATGACAACAAGTGAAAGTGGATAGGTTCGAGAGCTTTGAGTTTGGGGGTGCTGGGGAAGTACTTGATTTGTATTGAGGATGAAGGGAAAGTTAGGAATTTCTAAACAGAGAGAGTTGTTGAGCTTAGAGATAGAGGGTTTCAAATGTGAGTGAATGAGGAAGAGATGTTGAGAACTTATGATTAATGAACTCAGGGATGCTTTACTTATACATTTCCAAGCTTGACCAAGCTTAGAAAGTACAATAATGGCTAAATCAATCATCAATGCACATCTTAGAAAGTCTTTTGATTTTGGAAAAAGTGAGTGTCTTGAGTGATTTTTTGAGCAAGCTAGAGAAGATTGAAAGAGCATCAAGGATTGAATAGAAGCTTTTGTTTTTGCCTAATATGTTTAGATTTAGTCGAGTGGCTCAAGTTCTAAAAAAAAAACTTGGATTTTGATTTTTTTGCAAACTTCCAGACTATATTCATATGGATAAATGGATGAATTTCTCTAAGTTCTTGGGTTCTATATGCAGTATCTCAAGTGATCTCCATGATTTCACCATTAATTTGGAGAAATCATGGATAAAAAAGGATGAAAAATAATCAACAAAAGGCTTGGGGTTGAAAAGGGGAAGAGGAAAAAAAAAATCTATGATTGGGGTAGGGAGATGATGACGTGGCACCATGAGGGCCAATGGAAGACTACCACGTGTCTTAGTAGGATATGTAGCCCAATAGTTTATTGACATGTGGCAAGATGGGTTGTAAAAATGAAAATGCACATGGAAGATTTGTACTTGCAACCTTTCCTTCTCTCCTAATATCAAGTTCATATGCTTATCCAGATAGGCTATTGGCCCAAGCCTTCACAGTATTGGAATTCAATTATATTTAATTGGTTAATTAGCTTGAACCGACCCTAAATGAAAACCACCGGTTCAGGCTTAATCAGAACGGTTTTCACAAAATTGAAGTGACCTCAACAACAAGTAACTAAACCTAATATGCATATGTGAGGAAATATCCAAAATGAAATTAATTTGACAATATTCTAAGCCCCAATTCGTTATTCGTCTAGTTAATTTGATATTGATTTTTAATAAATTGATTAATTTAAATCCAATTAATGCTTTGTTTGAAGCTACATTTAGCTAAAATTGATCAATTTATATGGTAAAAGATATAATGAACTTAGACTTTGGTTGGAATATTGGGTTTTATAAAAAAAAGAAAAGAAAAACTTGATGTTCTCTAATCTAGCTCAAAAATTGTCAAATCATAATGCATATTCGACTTTATTTGATCCAAAAAAATGAGATGACCCATTTTATGTGACCCAATGATCATTATTTTCTTAAAAATTCCATTTTTTTTTAATTTTTCAATTTTGTATATATTTTTGTATTTTGTTATTTTTTTTGAATTAGAGCCCTATTCCTTTATTCTTAAAAAAAAAATAAAAATAAAACTAGAGGGGGTAAAAATAGAACATTTACAACTGCTCCTTTTTGTTGTGAAGTTTCTATAAAACTTTATTACAAAGATAAAATAAACACCATTTTTGGCCTTAGGGATATATTGCCCCAGAAGTGATGCAAGTTGATAGCTGCCTTAGACTCAATCAACTAGGGATTTGTAGAAAGCGAATGATCATTTTTGAAGATAAATATGGCATTCTAAGAGCTAGTTGAGACATGAGAATGGGTTTTTAGAAGGGTACAACGCCTTAGGAGAGCTGGCTAAGGCCGTATAAGATTTCTAGAGAGGAGTAACACTTTAGGAGTTGGTTAAAGCCCTTAAGGAAAAAGGGGTAGCGCTTTGGAAGTTGATTAAGGCCTTACAAGATTTCTAGAGAGGGGAAGCACTCTGAGAGTTGGCAAGAACCCTAAATGATAACATACAAGATAGGAAAAGTACTTCCATGAGCTGGTTAAATCTAGAAGACATTGTAGTGCTCCTAGAGCTAATTAACCTAAGGTGGGAAATACCTTACGAGCTGGCAACCTTAAAGGAAAATCTTGATTTGGAACTTGGTCATGCTTTTCAAGGTTGATTGACCTAAGCAGGAATGTCTTTAGGAGACTAATAACGTTAAATGAGAATCGATTTGAAACCTAATAGGAATTAACCCCCTAGGTCGGTCACACAAAGCTGAGCTAGAGGACTTCAAGGGCTCGTATGGAAAATACTAACTCAAAGCCATAGTAGAGACGGAGACTCCTATCTCGATCTAACCTCCTGCTAACTTGTTTGTCAGATCCTCACGTATATCCAACATGCTCCTACCTAACTACGAAGTCCTGATTCAGAAGGTAACCCAGGAAAGGCTAGTTGAGCTAAGCTCTCCAACCAACCACTAGCGCTTGACTCCAATTTAGTTGACTTCCTAACCAGACTGATTAGCTCTTAGCCAGATCCAGATTTGGTTGGCCCTTGACTATCAGTACCTCCTGTTTCTGCCTATGTTGTATCATTCTCCTGACGCATAGCCATCAAGTGACATGTGCCTTTTAACACAATGTTCTATAATGATTCTTTCTTTTCTATACTGAATATCCTTTATCCTTTTTACCCCTTTTTAGCACGATTTATGTAACGTAATTGTAAAATACCCTTTTGTCTTTTCATACATGTAAAATAACCTTAGCGGGCAAGTATATAAACCCCTACCTTCCTTGTACACAGACATCCAACTTTCAATATAGAATTATTCACTTGAGCATCCTTAATGTTTTCGTTATCATTCAACTCTTATCTATTCCCTTTAGCAAGGAGTAATGGTGAGTAACCCTTCAATTTGGTCCGGTATGTCATATTCAGTAGATTGTTAACTGAGTAGGATTGGGTGGTGTATCATATCCATTTGGTAACTGCCCGGACATTGCTATCTTTTTCTTCTTTCCTTTTGGTTCGCTTCGTTGCGGTGCCTCTTTGTGTGTCTGAACTCAGAGACACATCAAAAGCCATTCATACTCCTTTAAGCTAACTAACCCAAGGGGAAGCGTCTCTAGGGGACTAGCAACCTTTAATGAGAATCGATTTGAAACCTTATCGTGCTCCTTTGAGCTGACTAACCTAGGTAGGAGTGTCTCTAGGGGACTAATAACCCTTAATGAGAATCAATTTGAAACCTAATCATGCTCCTTAAAGTTGACTAACCTAGGCTAGAGCATCTTTAGGGGACTAGCAACCTTAAATAAGAATAGATTTGAAACTTGGTTGTGCTCTTCTAAGCTGATTAACCTATGTCGGAGTGTCTCGAGGGGACTAGCAACCCTAAATGAGAATTGATTTGAAATCTGGTCGTACTCCTTTAAGTTTTCTAACTTAAGTAAAAAAGCATTCCTTAAATTGGGTAAATCCTAAAAGGTAGTTGAAAATGGAAAGTGCTTAGTAGATTAACTTAAGAGCTGCCTAAAACCTCAAAAGATAAGTAAAGAAGTGAAAGCTCCCCGAGGGTTAGCTTAAAACCCTAAAAGAGATGTAAGACAAGACAACACTCTATGTGGTGGCTAGAACCCTTGATAATTGAAGAAGGGAAAATGCCCTAAGGGTTAGTTGAAGACTTAGAGGAGATGTAAGATAGGATCACACTCTATGAGGTGGCTAGAATCCTAAAGGATAATTAAAGAAAGAAAAGTAGCTTAAAGCTAGCTTACGACCTTAGAGGAGATGTAAGACGAGACAATGCTCTATGAGGTGGTAGAACCTCAAAAGATCATTGAAGAAGGGAAAGACCCCCTAAGGGCTAGCTTAAGACCCTAGAGGTGATGCAAGATAAGACAATGCTCTATAAACTAGCTAGAATCCTAAAACATAATTGAAGAAGGGAAGATGACTTGTAGGATGGCTTAAAACCTTAGAAGAGATGTAGGACGAGACAACATTCTATGAGTTGGGTAGAGTCCTAAAAGATAATTGAAGAAGGGAAAATGCCTTATAGGCTGGCTTAAAAACCTAGAGGAGATGTAAGATGGGATAATGCTCTATGAATTAGCTAAAATCCTAAAAAATAATTAAAGAAGGGAAAATGCTCTGTAGGTTGGCTTAAGACCTTAATGAAGTTTTGAGATGGGTCAGTGCTCTATGAGTTACGTAGACCTAAAAGATGATTGAAAGAGGCAAAAGCGCCCTGTGGGCTAGCTTTAACACCTAAAAGATGATTGAAGAAGCAACTAAGGTGATGTAAGCATTTTACAAGAGTTTATAACTTAGAGATTTTACAAACAAGGAACTTTAATTGAAAGCCCCTTGTGATAGGTTTGAAGAAATTTGGTGGACATAAAGCAGAGAGGATGATGTAGATTACAAAGGTCAACCTAAAAGGTGTGACCACATTTAGAGAAAGTAAATTACTTGTTTTGAAAGCTTAGCCACTAAGGTTGACATAGATTTGAAAATGGATGGAGAAACTTGTCAAAAACCTTTACTTCTCTCTCTCTTCCTTTCTCTCTCTCTCTGTTTTTTTTTCTTTTTAAAAAGTTTGTTGACGGATACAAATTCTTATTAAGAAGTATGAGCCTTATATTAAACTTCTCCCTTTTCCTCAGTAACCATGTGGGGCATTTTATATTCCTCTTAGTCTTTGAAAATATCTTTTGATTCCAATATCATTGGGGCTAATCTATGACATGCTAACCTTCTTGTGGAGCCTTGTGACTTTAAGTATCACTTTCCTATGAAAATGTTAACCATGATTAGTTTAGTCGAATAGGACTTCCTTACATAATCTTAGTTTAACTTTCACTCTTGACTATTGTCCCAACAATTATGGGCTAGTTTGTAAGTGATATGTCTTGATCAATCTATTAGGTCCTTTTCGGTTTAGTATTGTAAATTAGGCTTTTGTTCAAATGGTTTCAATAATGATGAATGGGCTTATTTTGAAGGAATTACTTAACCCTAGTTTACAAGTCAAGAGCCCTTTAGAAAAAACTAGAAGTGTGCTTACCTTAGTTTCAAAAATAATTTTTATTTAATAAATTATTTCTTATGATCAAAAGAGTTTTTATTGATGGGGGGTGGTATTTTGGGTGGAGTGACCTTATGTTTGTGATTCAAGATGGGTAAGGAGGTTTTGTGTTTGTAATTTGAAGTGTGATTTGGAATGGATATAGAGACTTTATATTTTGGGTTCAAAATGAGGGCTTTTGTGTATTTTGAGGATGTTTAGGCATTGATTTTGATGAATTTGTTGGAATTATGTTTAGGCTTGTTGCCCTTATTGGGATGAGGTATACCTTTTAGGGCTTTTTGATTTCATTCAAGCGCAATTTCTAGGCTTCTCTTTCTTTTTCTTCTTCTTCCTTCTCTCTCTCCTTATTTTTGTTTTTCTCTCTTCCTTTTTACTTTGCCCCATTCTCTTGTTGTTTCTTAACTATCTCTCCTTTTTAGCCTAAAAAGCAACTATCTTCCTAAAGTGTTTTGATTGTATTTATGAGGTTCATGTAAGCTCTTCTACATTTCAGAGAAAATAAATTATCAAAAATAAAAAATGTTTTTGAATTGATGCCATTAGGGCAAACACAAACCAATTTTTATCCTTTTCTCCCAATTAATGACCCTAACCTTTGAATTGCTCCATTTAGGGTAGTTCTTGATAGGTTTGTTTTTAAAATAGCCCTTGAATAGGCTTAATGGAGTTAGCAAAGGATAATTGTGTTTAGGATGTTGAAAATGAATGCCTAATTTCATTTTGATATGTGTATCGAGTTCAAAATAGACCTCTGATGGGTTATCGACTACTAGTCCAATCACTTGCGTGCACCTTAGAGGCCTCTAGTCCCTTATCCAAAGAATTCTCTCTCGTTAACCCATCGATGATAAAAAACAATATATGGTAAGAGGATGGCTGAATTCCTTGAGAGCTCCAGGTGGTTATGCTATGCTTTGTACGTTCTCGTGTGCCCATGCTAACTATCCTCTGGCTAAGAGCTCTATTTCGAGTGATCTGACTTTCAGCTGCTGAGAGTCTTTTGCCAAGTAATGAAAGCTAGCCTCTTGGTTGAGTACTTCTCTCTTAGCCTCCTTCCAATTCTCACGGTATCCCTTCCTGTCTCGGCCTCCTTGTCGCCTCAACATCTTGATTCCTCTCGCCTGTTATGTCTAGAGAATCTTTGTATAGAACCAATATTGTACTGTCACTTGTCCATTTCATCTAACGTTGTACTACTTTTCCTTTTTGTCTTTTGTCCTTTTTATCCTTTTTCTTATGTACTAAGAATTCCCTTTTTGTATATGCCTTTTTGTAATTTCTTTATTCGTAATGTTACCTTAGGGACTTATTATAAATAGTCCCTTCTCCTTATAAGCTGAAATAATCTAATTGGATAGAAAAACTTTGAATATATTGTTCTTGAGAGAAAACCTCTCCAAGTTCACTTTTCATACACTCTTACCTAATATTGCCAAGTAGCTCAAGATTTGTGGCAGGTAGACCTTGACATTTACTTATGCATCATATCAAGTGAAGTGTCAAGTCTTATTGTGTTCATAGGTAGGTCCATAGGTGGGTCATGTCCTCCGAGTAGCTTCATGTCAGCTATACTAGTCAGTTCGTCGACTTACTCACTTTAAGTTTCTTCGAATTTTGGAGGACCCATTGGTTTTAATCTGCTAGGGTAGGTCCTAGTGATAACTGGGCTTCTAGGCACATCATATAATCTTAGTATCAGAGCTTGAGGTTGATGCCAGGAGATGTGCGGTGATAGTCCCTACTAGTTTGCTATTCGAGATACTCTATTTTCATTTGGAAGAACAAAGCAAGTTTACAGTTTGTGTATGTAAGGATTTCCTATGCGAAGAGTATTTTCTGAAGCTTATTCTTTGTGAGAATGTTGAATCCAAGTGTTCAGGGAGAGATTAACAATGTCGAGAGTAATGCTCACAGTCGTGGTCGAGTTACCCAACAATCCCTATGTACTACTGATGAGCAAATACAAGACTTTGTTGCTATTGTGGCCAATTTAGCTATCTCAGTATAGAGTGTTAAAGATTGGGCTGCGTAAGAGAGTTGTTGAATAGGAATAGGAAATGAGGGATAGGCCGAGAAGGTAGATGAATGAATAAGCATTAAAGGCCTTTCCTATGAACTAAGCACCACTCTATCATACCGATATAGTCATAAGAAGAAGGTTGGAATTGGATGAAGTGGAGGAGTACGAAGAGGAAGAACAATATGTTGAAGTTGATGAGCGTGATTTTAGGGCTTCTAGGGGCATCGAACATCTCCAAGTGTAGATTTTGAGCTTTAATGGGTCCTGTAGTACAAATTACTACTTGGATTGGGAGGAGAAGATAGAAAAGATATTTGATTTTTATGATTATAAAGATGTTATTTGTATTCAAGTGGTTGTATTAGAGTTTTCTGGATATGCAGTATTGTAGTGGAAGAAGTTGTAGAGTGTTCGCTTGAGAGCCCGACCAGAAGTTCGGATATGGAATGAAATGAAGAGAGTCCTAAGAAGTAGGTTCGTTCTCGAACACTATGAATAGGACACTTTTCAATGTCTCTAAGACTTTAAGTAAGGTAGCCAATCACTAAATGACTATGTTCGAGAGATTCAGTTGCTCATGATTCGATTTGATGTCGATGAGCTTGAGACATGAATGTAGCACAGTTCATTTCTAAGCTAAGGACTGAGATTGGTAACATAGTGGAGTTGTAGAGTCTTGTGACTTTAGATGAAGCCATTTAGGTGGCATAGAGAGTTAAGAGGCAGAGGTGGAACCAGGTTAGTGGAATGCTAAGTAGCTGACCTATGTTACCAAACAGGAGTAGCATGCCGAGCCGACCGGGGAATGACCGAACATCAAACCGTTCTGAGTTGGAACGTTAAAGGCAAATGTTGAGCTAACCAGAAGAAGACTGAGGTAAGGGTAAGGCCGAGGAACCTAAGGTTCGAAGAGACCAAGGTTAGAGCTTAAGAAGAAATACTTGAGAAATCAAATGTTTTAAATGTCTCCATTATGGGCATGTAGCTAGTCAATGTTCGAACTGCCAAGTCACGACTATAAAGGGAGACAAGCCACAGTTTGAAGTAGAGAGTGTGAGCGAAGGAGAGGAAGAGATGTGGGTTGAACAGATGCAGAAAGAGTTTCAAGAAGACCTCAATGTCGAGATGCCTCCTGAAGGCGATGCCGAATATTGTTTTGTCATTTGTCGATCTCTCAATACTTTTGTGGCTGATGAGAATGAGCAAAGGGAGAACCTCTTTTATACAAATTGCCGAGCGAATGGCAAGCTATACGCCTTGATTATTAATGGAGGGAGTTGGGCTAATGTCATAGCGCAAGGGGTAGTTAAGGCTATGAAATTGTTAACCCTTCCACACCTTAAGCCATATAAGATTCACTGGTTGAATGAGAAGGAGGGTTACACGTTGCTAAGCAAGTTAGAGTACCAATTACCATTAGTGATAGGTACAAGGATGAGGTGTTGTGTGATATCCTTCTTATGTGCGCTTCTTACATATTACTTGGCCGACCATGGTTTTTTGACTTGAAAGTAATATACGATGGGTATAAGATAAAGTATGTAGTTTTCTTTATGAACTTTGTTATTAGAGTTGAAACTTGGATAAAAGCTATGAACATAAAATAAGAGATCAGGAAAGAAAGATAGTAAAAAATTGGAATAAAATATGACAGATGTTGTAATATCTTAACAGTTGATGGCTTGTAAAAGGTTAGTTATATTTTTTTTCTTTAATTTTTTAGTCCATTTAACTCAAATATGTAGAATCCGTAAACTCAATAATAAAACGTAAGTTTCTACCGATTTTATATGTAAATTCGGTTAAAAACGTAAGTTTTTATAAAAAAAAAAAATAAAAGATTCCATATTCGAGTTAACTCAAAAGAATCACATAAAATCATAAACTCGTAGAATCGCATTGGTAAAATCATGATTTTGACAACTATGACTCCCACGATCAGCTGAACCCCCAAGCACCATGGCTACTCACAATAGTAGCACTTTATAGCTACGCACATCCTACATTGTCACTCACACATAAGCCCCTATCCACACATCCACACCTCATAGCAGCCTTACCCAACACACTGCAGCATATACACACCACCATGTGCTACTCAAATCTGCAACCACCACCAACTCCCTAACTCTGACCACTACTAAATCCATCTCCACTTGTCTCGGCATAAAAAATACCCCCAATTCCCTAATAAAATATTTATGAAAATCACCTTTCCCACTTAATTCAATAGCTAAATCAATCGAAATCACCACCTTCAACTACAGTTATGACCCACGAGCCAACACGGATTTGCGCTCCAAACCCGACCTACTACCTTACTTTGACCCACTATTGCTTCAACTAGACTCACATTTAGCTCTAATCTAATCCTCAAGTTTGGTCTGGCCCCTTTTTTGTAATCCTACTATTGTTTGTTTCGTTATTTGGTAAATTTTTTTTCTTTTTTTTATTCCAATTGTAAATGGACTTGTAATAAATAAAAATAATGAAAATGAAGGAAAAAAGAGAAAAACCAAAAAAAGGAAAAGCAGAGGAAAAATAGAAAAAAAAAAAGAAGGAAAAGAAGAAGAAGCGTTTAACTTTATTTTCACAATTTAACTAAAAAAAAGGTGGAATAAATAATAAAATAAAATAATAATAATAATAAAATAATAAAGTTACTTTTGACACTTAGAAAATTAGTTTTATTCAAAAATAAATAAAAATAAATGGACTCTTTACAATTAAGGCGCTTTAGATTTTTTAAAGAATAAACCTCGATTTAGGACCCTTTATGAAATTTCTTAAATAAATCAAAATAAGTAAAAACATCAACCCGACCTTTTTTCAAAATTAAAATCAATTAACTCGCTATATTTTCAAGGAACAAACTACAGAAGTCTAATCCCGAATAGCAGGTACGTAGACACCCGTACATAAGTATGCAGTAACTCAAAATATGGCAAGTTTTATTTTTTTTTCCATTTTTATAAATATTTGTGTAAATTAATTAATTTAAGTCGCATGTAATATGATTAGTCGTTAAAAATTGAAAACAGGTATTATTGAAAAGAAAAATTAAATTTGGAAAGTTAAAAAGTGATACCCATTTAAGGTTTAATAGATTAGCCCTTGGATCTAGATCTTTGGTTTTCAAAAACCGTTTTGAAAATCAATTTTATTGATAGACCAATAGCTAAGTTATAACCAATCCACTCAATTTGTTATAACTTAACTCTTTTTTCTAACTCCAATCGGGTGGCAACTCCAAGGCATTTTCAAAATACAAAAAAAAAAAAAATCAATTTTCTTTAAACCCTAATTAAGGGTCAATATTAAATAAGTAGGGTTTAGTACTAATTGGTTTATAGAAACTCAATTTGCAAAAACTGGGAGTGAAGAACCAAGCTCAATAGTGCTCTTAGTGGATAGTGGGAGCTGCACAAATGTTGCATCTATCGACTTGGTTTAAAAGCTAAAATTGCCGACCATTACACATTTGACGCCTTATAAACTACATTAGTTAAATGAGAAAGGAGCATTACACATCACTTAGCAAGTATTGCTGCTAATCTCCATTGAAAACTATTATGATGAAATTCTTTACGATGTGTTACCTATGTACGCGTCTCATATATTACTAAGCAGACCTTGGCTTTTTGATTGGAGGGTTATTCATGACGGTTTCAGAATCACATATATGTTTGAGAAAGATGGGAGGAAAATTACCTTGAACCCTATGACCAAAAGTTAAGTAAGTAAATTACAAGCCAAATTGGCTCAAGGATTAAAGAAAGCTTTGGTACTAAGTAGAGCCGAGCTTCGAGTAGCCATTAGGTATGACCTACCAACCTTCCTAATGGTAAAGAGACTGCTAGAATTGAAGAAACAAGTGAAGTTGCTAGAGGAGGTCAAGAAGTTGCTTGATGAATATTCCAACCTGTTTCCAAAGCAGTTGCCTGAAGGATTACCCCCATTTTGAGGTATTAAGCATTGCATTGACTTGATACTTAGTGCTGCACTGCTGAACAAGCCCACCTATAGAATGAACCCCAAGCAAGCTGCAGAGCTCTAGAGATAAGTCAATGAGCTATTAGATAAGGGATATATAAGAGAAAGTCTTAGCCCGTAACTATGCCTATATTACTTATACCGAATAAGGATGGCATTTAGCGTATGTGTATAGATAGCGAAGCTATCAACAAGATTACAATCAAGTACAGATTCCCCATTCTAAGGCTAGACAATATGTTAGATGAACTAAGTGGTGCCAAGGTATTCAGCATGAATGACCTAAAATTAGGATACCACCAGATTCAAATGAGGCAAGGGGATGAATGGAAAATTGCTTTTAAGACTCGATACGGCCTCTTCGAGTGGATGGTCATGCCTTTTGGACTATCAAATGCCTTAAACACTTTTATGAGATTGATAAACCATGTTCTGAGAGACTTGATCGAGAAGTTTGTCATTGTCTACTTTGATGACATCCTCATATATAGTGCCAACCTAGCAAGTCATATTAACCATCTCTGATCTGTTTTCAATGTCCTCTAAGCAAAGAAATTGTTTGAAAACATAAAGAAATGTTGTTTCTATCAAGAAGAGGTATTCTTATTTGATGCTTACAAACCCTAGTGGTCTAGTTTGTTACTTAGTAAGAAGAGCATGTCTTCTTGAGAAAGCATTAGCAGTTACATTATTCTTACTTTGCTTGTATTTGATGATAAAATCAAACCCTTCCAGAAATTCAATCCATCGAGCTTGGCATTTAGAAAATTTTGATTCGCTCTATAAGTATCTCAAGGACTCATGATCCATGTATATGATAAATTTCTTTGGCAGAAGATAATACTACCATACGTAAAGAGTTCTTTGTCATATACTGAATAGTTTAGTTGTGCTCTTTTGAGCTTTTCACTATGATATGTGATAAGTTGACCTTCTTGCATCATGACAACTTTGATGATAACATCTAACGTGTTGTATTCTTCTCAAACATTTTATCAAAGTCTGGTAGAGCTAAGAATCGGGTAGAGGTCAACCTTGCTTTTCCCTCGGCAAAACTCCTCTTTTCTTTCTCTCCCTACTTGAACTCTACATTCTTCTTCGTTAGTTTAGTCAAATGTGATATTATAGTATTGAATCCATGGATAAAGCGTTGGTAAAAGGATGCCAATCTATGGAAATTCCTTACCTTAGCACATGAAGTTAGGGTTGGCCACTCAACAGTGGCTCATATTTTCTTTTGATCAACTCTTTATCCTCCTCCACTAACTCTATAACCTAGGAAGATCACTACTTGGTAGTCTCGAACTTGGTATTTTAAATCACCTGAGTAAGGTAATTAAAGTAAATAATACTCATCTTAAACGTAATCTATTCACTAGCCTCACCATAATTTCCCTATTTTCACTTATTTCTTATTTTAGTTATAACTTTCTCATTTTAAGTCAGAATTTCACATTCTAATAGTCCATTTTGATCATTTTCAAGTATTCTTTCGTTTGGTGAAGTCCTTTTAAGGCGTTCAAATGTGTAAGAATTTCATTTAAGCCAAACAAGTTCGTTGGTCAATGGTATTAGTATGATGACTTTAGGATTTGGGCCTAATTTTGAGTGTTAGGCCATACACTTGACCTTTTAGGCTATTATTTAGATATTTTAAGTTTAAATTTCTGATCAAATTTGATAACTTTTAATTTAGACCTTAATGTTATTCTTGTGAGCCCAAATGGGCCCTTTTTACTAGTTAAAGCTTTAGCTTACTAAGGGGCTTATAGGGGATGGCTTTAATGAGCATCTGGACTTAATGGGCTTTTTATATTTTATTTTATGAGGCTTTTAATTTAGGGTTTAGATCTAATCACTAAGTTATTGCGCTCTATTCTTGGTTCTTTTAAGGGCTTTTGGGCTTATCTTACATTTTAAGGCCTTAAGCTTAACTCTACTTATTATTTTGGGGTTAAGCCTACTAATGGCCTTAAGATAAGTTCATTTTTTATTAGGATTCAAATCTGGTTCTTTTTATTTATTGAGCTTCTAATCATATTTCTAAGACTTTAATAATTAACTAAGCTAGTTTAAGCCTAATTTGTATTCTACGACCTTAAACTTGATTTTAACTTATTCCAATGAGCCAAATATCCTAATAGGTCAACTAAATAACCCATTTTACTAAGTGTTTCAGATTTGGTTCATTTTATTAATGGGGTTACTAACACTATTCCTAAGGCCTTAATTACCAACTTAATTAGTTTAGGTCATTAACTCATCGTTACCCTACTTAACTTGGTTAATTAAGTTTTAAACCATACTTAATACTAAATAATCATATTATTAAGCTAATAAATCAAAATTTACAAATTTGAAACTTTCATGAAAGTGGTGGCCACGTAAGGTTATTCTAGCCTTTCCTTTAACTTCTTCCATCCAACACTTATTCTAGTGTGTTTCCTTGTTTTAATCACATTTCTACTTATTTTAAGCTAATAACATCACCTAACATGGTGAAAACAAGATGGATACATACTAAGAAGGAGAGGGAGAGAGAGAGAGAGAGAGAGAGAGAGAGAGAGGGGAGGGGGGTTGTGGGTTGTAGAGCATGGATGGCACTTAGGGTTTCATGGAGTTTTATTAATATCTTTTATAGTTATCTACATAGAACTATCTCTTATACCTCTATAATACAAATAGCAAACTAGCTAAATACATGAATGAATATGTAATTATAAGGCTCTAAAATGATATGTACATGATTATAATATATTTATATAGTATTTATAATCATAAACTCTCAAGATATCATAAATAAAACTAGTGTAAATAGAAAACTTAAGTTGGGTGAGTTGTACCTTAATTGGTATACACGAGCTCTAACTTTTCCACTAAAAAACAAATCGAAATGTACTTGCTTAGGTGCACTTGTTTGTCGGTAGGAAGCTAAAATGTGTGTGTGACATTTTGGTGGTGGTGGTTTGTCATTTGGTAAAGTGTGGTGCTAGTAAGGCCAAAAGGCACTGAGGAGTACAGGGGGGTCTAACAACTCTTTTTGTTTTCTTCCATTTTTCCTTTGGTTTTTGTTTGGGTTTCTTGAGAGTATTTCTTAGGGTTTTCTATGCATGAAGAATGGTGTCAAATGAAGGTTTTAAAGGGGTGAAATGACAAATATTAAAGGTAGATTAAGAGGGATAAGAGGTAGCTATCTTGGGATAAGGGTATATGGTCCCCTCTTGGTACTATTGTGCCTTATTTGCTTTTTGCTAAATGAGAGGGGAATTTTGTCTCCTTAAGGACAGGTGTCCTCTAATTCTTAATTAATCATTTGTCTTTTGTTTTTAATTGAGTTTGACTTACTACTAATTAAGATGTAATGAGAGTTGGTGGATGGATTAAAGGGTAATTAAGCTAATTAATTGTGATTGTGCTTAATTAAGCAATTTAGGCCTAATTAGGGTGTAACTAAGGTCTTTCCATATTTTATCACTTTAATTAAGTTCATTTACCTATATTAATTTGTTTTTAGAGTCCTCTATTATTCGAGATGGATTAGGGTTTTCAGACCGTGTACGAGGTCAGCGATTTAAGATTTCTTAGCAATTGCAGAAATTATTTGCGATTAGCGAATAGTTTAATACTTAAGGTTTATTAGTTAAATTAGGGTTTTGAACTTCCAATTAGGGTTTTACTCAATCTATTGATATTTTCCAATCATTTTAAGGTTTCTCGCATATTAAGGTTTTACACGAATAATTAAGGTTTTATGGTTTTACTCTCTTTAGGGTCTTTTGACTTATTACTTAGGGTTAGTGACTTACGATTTACAGTTGAATTGTTTTATTTATGGATTTTATTATTATATCATTTTATTATTATATCTTGAGTGGTTCTAGGGATTACCTATTAACTCTTGTATCTGACTCCGAGTTCGAATCCAAAAGTTTATGGGATTCGTATTGTCTACCTAAGTATAACGTTGGAATTCTTGATATTTTCATATATTTACTTTGGTTTCATATGATTAATCGTTCTTAACTTATAGTTAATTATGATGTAAACCCCAATTAATGGATTAAGGTGTAATTAAGTTTCTTAATCTTAATTACTTGTACACTTGACATTAATTAGGTATAGTTTAGAGCTTAATGTGCCAAATTAACTTGGTTAAGCCCATTAGGTCATCTTGTATAATTAGTTTAAAGAATTGAGATAATTATTACTGTTCGAGTACATTTTAGAGAGTAGATTATGGTTTTAGGGTAATTAAGTGATTAGTCTTTGGTTAATAAATAGTTTTACTATTTAATTTGAGTATAATAGTTGGATTAGGTTTTTACAATCATTTTGAAGGTTTGCATATATTAGGGTTTTAATCAGGATTTTAGTGTTCGAATGTTCATTTAAATGCTATAGCAATTTTTTTAAGGTTTTGAATTCATTGTTAGTGTTATCTATTCCAATATTCATTTTTGGTTTAGTTTACCCTTTATGGGTTTCAGAGAGCTCTCATGGGCTTCAACTGTCAATCTCTTTCTAATTGGGGTTTAGGGTTAGTTTCGTTAGATTAGGTTGACCTCGAGAGTTAACATTAGTTATTGTCATTTGTTTATAAAATTTTAAGGCTTTTGAGTATAGGGGTCAAAGTAGGGCTTAGATTGCCATTTAGGGTTTTAAGAGTATGAGTTTGGGTTTTTGAGAGTAGTCTTTTAGGTTCAAGGTTAGTTATCTTACCATTACTAAGGGTATCTTTCAAGAAATCTTATTAACTTTCGATCCGTTATCTAGGAAATTTATGGTGTTTACATAAATACTCTACTGTTTATTAATCAAAATGTCTAGTTTAATTAAAACAATCAAGAATTATTACATAATCACATATTCAAACATGATTCATTACAAACATTCTACAAGTCATTAAATCAAAATACTTAATTTAAACAATTATGAACTATGAACACTATACGATCCTTATATTATAGAAACAACAAATCCTATTAACTACACTACAAAACTTTCATCAAACAATTGTTTTACAATCGTAAAAACATGATTTCTCAATTATTTAATACATGATATCCATGAAATACACAAAGAAAATAAGAATAAGCTTAGTTTGGGTGGCTTTCGATAAGGTGGTGCCACCTTTAGGGGTAGAAAATTCACGCCTTAAAGAAAACTTGGTTTGAGTGTGTATGAGTAAGTTTTAAATCATAATTTATGCAAAATGTGTAGCACCCCATTTATACTATTTGAGCCTAGATTTGATTCGAGAAAGTGCAAAAATGGAAGATTACTGTATAGAGATCCAAGACGTTCTTGCTTGATTCGTCTTCAAAATTTGAAGAAAGTGTTGATTTGAATGATGAAGACAAGCAAGAACATGTTAATGAAAAATGTTCATACCTTAGATTCAAAGGAAATTACCAAAAGAATCGGATTTTGCAAATTTTATTCAAGTGTGTTTATAATTTTTTTCCTTTTTCAAGCCTAAATTAATTTGCAATTTAGGGAAATTAAGATGTGTTTTTTGTCCCAATTTGTAGCATGCTATGTGTACTTTCCAAAAATATAAAATTCAGGTTGATATCACAAGATATAGAGTAAGAAAGTGGGTTGAAAGTAAGGGGTTCAGAAAGGGAAACTTCCCTTTTTATTTCTTTGAGTTGTGAAGGATAAATTGGGGAAGAAGAAGAATGAATACGTGCACATCATATAGTAGGCATGTAATTTACACATTACACTTAAAAATAAAGAGGTGAGCAGCGTTTGACCTACTATTTCCTAAATAGGCTTTACCATTTTATTTTAGACATCTCCAATTAAATGGAGCTAGCCTAGGCCCCTTTTATATAATTTTTTTTAATGAAATAAATAAATAAGTGGAAAAAATAAAATAAAATAACATCAAACTCAAGTCTAACAAAAAAACTAACCTGAATTGATTAAATCACATATGTACAAAAAATAAATAAATTCTATCAAGCCTTATTTTAGTTTTCCTTAATTCAATCTATATTAAGCTTAGCTGGCTTAATATAAATTATTCGACATTAAATTAAAAAATATATATTTTTCTTTAAAAAAATGTTCAATAAAATATTTTTAAAAGAATTGGAGTCATTAATCAATTAAATTGGTGAAAAGTCAAATTAGAGTTTTTGGGTAGAAAAACCCTAATTTAGCCACTAGTCTATAAATATTCTAAAATAATAATTTTTTAGAAAATCTTACTAGAAAATCTAAACTTGGAGGCCAACCTATATTAAGATTAAGTTATCATGTAAAAATTTAAAAAAGAAAAACACTAATGGGCTTTTATTTTTTATAATTTTTCTAGAAACGCTAAGTTATGCTAAGATATACAAAAATGTAATTAAAATGAATTTTTGTAATGATTTTTATTACAAATTTTCAAGAAAAAAAAGAAATCTTTTTATATTTTTTATGATTGCTTTTGAAGTGCTTACGTACTTATTAGGATCAAACTAACGTAGTTCTATTAAAAAACTTTAGTATGCTGGTTTATTTTAATTTCTAAAAACTGACTGAGTTTACATTTTTAATTTATTTGATTTTTCAAAGAAAATTCCAAAAAGGCCCTAATTCTCAAGTATTTTTATAGAAAAATCTCTAAAACGTTATAGTTTTTTTTTAAAGAAAAGTTTATTTGTTAATTTTTATTTTTAAAAAAATAAATTTTCTAAATGAGAAATCCTAAAAGAAAACTAATACCAAAAAAAAAATCCTAAACTAAGATATATATGTGTGTATATATATGTTTATATATATATACATATATATCTTAAAACAACTACCAAATAAATCATTAAATAAATAATTTAAAACAACCCAAAACAAGGTAAAGTCTAGACCTGTTCAACCTGGACATAGGCTGTGGATCGGATTTAGGCCGGGTCGGATCGGGTTCCAATAGGTTACGCGGCGGATCCGGGGTTAAAGAAGAAGAAGTATTCATCACCCAATGCAACTTCAAGCAGTGATTTCCAGCCATTGTTTCAAGAGGGAAAGTTGATTTTTATGAGATTCTCATTGATGAAAATGAGATTAATGACAATGCTGTAGGTTTTTTTGCGATGGTTTTATCAATGTGGGAGTTTGGGAGGTGAGCAATCGTCATTGTTAATGGTGGCTGCGTGCTTATTGGATTATGTTGTGCTTGGTGCTTGGTGAGAAGTAATGTGTGGCTATGTGTGTGTAGTCGTGGACGTGGAGACGTGTGGTTGTGATCTGCTGTGCAGTGACTGTACATTGAGTGACGTTGGAGTGTCGGTGCTGATCGAGTATGTGCGTGAGGCCGAGTGTGTATGCTTCTACTTGGGGCGTACCTCGGGATTGTGTGCAAGTGTGGTGAGCGAATTGTGTTGGTCAGTTAGGATCTGTAAAGTGGATGTGTGGGTGGACTGGATGGTGAGTCAGGCATACTCAGTGTGTGTGATGATGGCTGATCATGGTCAATGTAGTAGGTGAAGTGGCGTAGGTGTGAATCTGGACGATGCGTGGTCGGATGACTATGAGTTCGTGCGTTCGCTAGGTTTTGCTGTGATCCTGTTTAGGCAATGAGGCTGCTGGGGCTTTGTGTGAGGCGTAGTGATCGATGTAGTGGCTAATCGTGGGAGTGTCTTAGCCGAAGCATGGATGAATGGTGATGGACAGCGGCTCGGCGTGTATGTATTCGTGATAGGGGTCGTGGCCGTGATCGGTGTTGATGGCTAATCCATGTGCGTGAACTGTGTATATTGTAGTATCCGTAGGGCGTTGTGGACAGTGCTGTTGGATGTGTGGAAGTATCGGTGCTGCAAGTTGGAGTGGATGTTCAAGCACTCAACGAGGAAGAGAGTTGGATGCGTGGGGGGTTGTGACTGGCAAAAGGATGCTGCTATTAGTGAAGTGGCGTGTAGCTAGGGCTTGCGTGGGTTATGAGTTGAGATTGGTCTGAATTGAGGATGAAGTTGAGTTTCAAGGGTTCTCATTTAGTGGAGCGTGTGAGAATGAACTTGTGTTGGAGATTGTGTGATGTATCGGTGCTTTGCGTTCAATGGACAGTAGTGTGGTGATCGCTGGTCGTGTGAGTGATGTTGGATAGTAGCTGGATTTCGTATGAAATTGGTTTGAGGTGAGTGTTATGGGTATTTATAAAGTTTGGAAACAAAATCTTTTAAATTATATCAATTATAAATTAATGAAGATCTAAGATATATTCGAATATTTTAGATCAACTCAAATTTAATGTGATAAAGATCAAAATTAGATTTAAATCACATAAATCTTTATTATATTAGATTAAAAAAGATTTGATAAGATTTAAAATTAGATTTAAATCCCATAAGCTCAACCGATTTTCACAAATGAAAAAAAAAAAAATAATAAAAGGTACATATATATTTGGTAAGATTTGAACCCATGACTCCAAGTCAAATCCAATGCCGTGTTTAAGTGTTTATCCTTTAAACAATTAACCCGTGTTTTGATATTTAGTATAATTAAATTGTACATACATTACGTGATTTTTTAAAATAAAACTATTTGAAATGAGCTAAAACTGAATCTATTGACCTAACAATTAATTTCCCTAAAAAAATCTTTATAATTTTTCTTTTTTAATTTTTTTAGTATTTTTATGATTTTTCAATTTTTATTTTTTATTATTTTTTATTTTTGAATTTAGACCCTTTAAAAAATTAAAATAAAGGGTAGCAAAAATGAAGTATCTACAACAACTTATTTAATACGTTTTAACGATACTAAAAACACAGTTAAAATAAAATTATAAAGAGAAAAAATGGAGTGTCTATAACTAGACTAATTAAAAATAAAGTATGAATTTGTTAAAGTTAAAAATGGTGTTGAAAAGTTTTGAGGGTATACATTTTGGGCTATATAAAAAGGCTAGGGTCATTTTGAAATAATTTGGGTTGAATTGGGCTTAGGTTTAGAAGATAAGATTTAAAGTTGAGCCCAATAAAAAAAAGTTAAATTAATTGAAAACATAAAATGTTGAGAAGAGATGAAAGCATAGTTGGCTTAAGAAAGGTTCAATTCTTGTAGGTGCCTAAAGGGGGTTTATTTTTGCTCCTGTCACATTAATTGCTTCTTTATCTCCAATTCAAGCAATTCATGAGAAAGAAAAAGTCAAATCTGATTCTTTTTTGTCTAGTTCAATATCATAATCATTGTCAAATCTTAATGTAAATTGGTTTGTTATTCATTTACATTAAAGTACACACAAAATAAAATCAAATTAAGATGAATAATAGATTTATCTTGTGAAACTAATTGTTGTGATTTGAAATTATCAAGAGTAGAAAACCTAAATCCAGTGTATTTATATGTAATTGAACACATGAGGGGGGTCAATTTTCTTTTAACATAGCTAATAGCAACATTCACCCCATGGTGTACAGTGAACAATGAAAAGCAAACATCAGCCACTCGATCAAGTGAAACCCTAACCTTTCTCTTTGAGTTTTGTACCCCTAGAAGGTATTTTACAAAAAAATAAGATTGAAATAGGGTCTATAGCGCATGCCTTCAATACAAAAAAGTTTTAACAAGGAAGGCATGATTAGGGTACGCGCTATAAACCCTACTTTTAGTGGGCCTATGATCTGATTAAGAGTACTTCCCGAACGTTCTTAAGGATCAACTAAACTAAGAACTTAAGTTTATAATTAGAAATGAACTTATTTTTCCAATTCAAAAGCCTATTATCGATGAAACCCAAACTTGAAAAACTATGAGCTCTAAAGTCACTTAAGACCCTAAACCCTAAAACAATTAATGATTTTTAACTCTAAGTGACTAATCGATAATTTAATTTGGATAATTTTATTCAACTTTAGAAAATTTCCCAATTTTATAAGAATCGAATCATAATTTATAAAACAATGTAAGAAGTAAATCTTAAAACAATTTCCCATAAGATAATGCCCTTATCTTCATGCCTAAGCCTTACATATAAATAAGTAGACCAACCAATCACCTTAAATAACTTATCAATTGAAAGTTGAGATCATTTATCAATTGATAACTTATCAAAATCTAGAAATAAGACACTTTCCTTATCACCCCTTCACTTATACTACATATGGATAAATTGTTACAAGATTTCATATGCTTAACTTTAATAAATGAGACAAGACAATTTCAAGCCCAAAAGGACACCCTTATGGCTCGTTTGAACAAGTAAGAAAGGCGAGTCATACTTTTGTATTTCACCCATCAATCGCTTTATCTTACACTTCACTATTCAGCCTTTAATGCTTACATCATCAATAGTTGCAATTGTTGACTTTTGTGTATGCTACAAGACAACAATTTCAAGCTTCTTAAACACATGTTTACCGCATTCCCAACCAGCCACTTTTTCTTCCATTTCTCTCACTTTCACTTTCTTTTTCTCTCACTTGAAACCAACATAAAAGTGGAAACAACCTTACCCCACAAATCCTTCAACTTTGCGGCCACTTCTAAGCTTCCACTCATGCCACTTTCAACTTTTTTCTTGTGTCTTTCTTTTCCAACATTTAAGCTTCTTTAATACCCTTAGAACATTCCACAAACTCCACTTCAAAGGATCCAACAACTCGGGTTTCAAAAAGGTGCAAAAGGAGGAAGTAAGATAAAAAGCATAAGTGGAACCTTTGTACACAACCACCATACTTTTGCTTTGTGGATGAGTAAGTATATCTTTGTGTTAGTAGGTTAGTATTCATTAAGAGATTATGATTTCTTGAAGATATGAGTATAATCATAAGTAGTTATAACATCAAAGGCCATCCTAAGAAACAAACTCATTGAACCCTTACATGAAGTTGCAATATAAGCATGTAAAGTTAGTGTTTTGTAGAGATACTTGTTTAACACTTTGAATGGAAGATTTTAAGATGAGAAAATCTTGAAACAAGAACTTGAATGAAAGAGGATCGTGCTAGATGTGAGGATTCAAGGGTCATTTGGATATTGATTTCATTTCTATTAAGTTGAACATGCTCAAATCTAGACTTAGGTTAAGAAAAAATTCATCACATAAAGTTTCATGAGAAAACCAACTTTGTAAGACATGAGCTATGATGTGGAAATTGTAATAAGTATGAGATCTACTATTTTCATGAAAAGTATGAGTCAAGTAACCCTCTCATGGAAAAGAAGCCAAGCTAAGATTTGAATACAAGTGACTTAGGTTCATGATCTAAAACTTAAACTTAAGAAAATGATAAAACAGGTTGGAAAACCAAGTTGGAAGCTCTCATATTCAAACCGACCAGATCTGGAACATCCTTAAAAGACACTTAAAAATATGATAAAATTAAGTAAATGAAGTGAAAAGACCAATTAAGGCAAGTATGATAAGTATATTAAGCTTAAAACCCAAAACCGAGCTTAAAACTTCCAAAATGAGCCCCATACACCAAGTTGAACCACCCTTAAATTTCTAACTAGCAACTTGACACATCAATAAAAGTTGTTTTAAGACTCTCAAGAAACCCACAAGACACTCCCTAAGCTCAACAAAGTGGTTGAATTTGAGTTAGATAAAAAACAAGCCCATTTGACAACTTAAGCCCACTTAAGAGCCCAAGAAGTGGTTGATAACCTTAGGAGTGTAAATCAAAGTTGCAAATCTAACCCTATGGAATATTTTGAGCTTAGAAGGAAATCTTGAGACCAAGCCTAAAGGATTTCCCAAGTTACCAAAAAACCCATTAACCAAACAAAGCCCAAAAGCACTCCAAATCATGAGGACTGCTACTGTTCTAACCTTTGGATAGATTTGCATACCTCATTTCGAAAATCTAACCTCACTACGTTAAAGTACACTCGAAAACGATAAAGATTGACTATAAAATTATAAAAATCGGATTTAAAATGAAACAGTTATACGCGATTGAACTTTTAAGTAAAACTAGGAAAAGATACGAAAACTAGTCAAGAGTATAACTTTAGGAATTTTAGCTTAGTTTCCTAAGTTTTATTTCAATCCCTTATTGTATTATGATTTCGATGACTAAAGGATACCACGTTTGGAGAAGACCTGCCCCTAAACTACTTTGACTGACTGTATGGTGGAGTAAGTAAATTCTCGATGACTTTTTACTTGATTTTGCTTGTAGAATAGATGCATCTAAACATATATATATATATAAATTTGGATACTTGTGGGATATGAGAAATGCATGTGTATGAATTTGTGAATGAATGCTATGGCTTGTTAATTATATAATAATGGGAATTGTTTATGATAATTTATACCATGACAACGATACTCTTGAGTCATGATACGTACCTTCCTTGTTTGCACAAAACAAAGAAGGCAAAATTAGGATAAGCACCTTCTTTATACACCACTAACCACGAATTTCTTCAATCTTTTCAGAAATCATCCTTATGTCTCCTTGGATTCCTTATCAACTAGTGCAAACGCTAATGGTACAATATAATTATTCCCATGCATAGAATAGGCAATCAATAATACATGGCCATACTTTCCATATAGAAATGTACCATAAATACACACCATAGGTCGACAATACTTAAATGTATTCGCACACTGCTCGAATGTTTAGAAGACCCACTTCATAATCGAAACTTTAGGCTCTCCGGATCCCCTCGATCCCCAAACTATCTTTGTTCTTAGATTTGAAATTTTCATTACTTTCAATATAATAAAAAGCTTGTTGTACGCTTTTTCCCAATTACCATATACCATTTCCATTGCCTTTCTCTTGACATCCCAAACTCTCTTCCTTGTCACATTATACCCAAACATGATTAAAATATTTGCTTGTAGGTGTGTAATCTTTATATCCGGATTCTCCTTAACATTGTTGATGAAGCAATTGGTCCTAAGTCTACTATCGATTTGTCTATGGTCCTACGTCGCATTGGGATTGACATAAGTGTGTGGGTCCTCAAGAATTGTTGTGATGAATAGCCTCATTATCCTCTTATATGATGCTCAAAGCCTCCACTTGCACCCATTGTCACTCTCCATGTAGTAAATGACCGAGAGGTGGGTTTTGATTCATCAATTATGTAGTCGCAATGCTGACTGATATGATACCTTTTCACGATGTCAATATGCTCATCTTTCGTGTTGAAGCGTTGTCCAAAAAACAAATCTACGTCGTCTACCTGGTTATTACTCTTTGCTTCCATGTCCTCTTTGAATGCTACATAATCACTGTCACCACCAATGTTCATGTAAGGAACTAGATCACTGACTAACGATGTCACCATCTCAGTCTAATTGTATTAGGGAGGCATTTGAATCCCTTAGCTAGTAGGCAACTGAGGTACGAGTGGAACGGTACTCGATAAATATTCTGACACGCTAACATCATCTACAGTGTTTTCCACTTCTATGACTTGTTCTTCTAACTCAAATTCAAGCCTCACATGATCCTTCTCACCATCGCTTTTAGGTCTAATGGGAATCAACTCTTCATCAAGGTTGTACCTTGGCTTATCCTATAAGATTGACCCAATCTCTATATCAAGTACCTCTTCATTGATTTCTTTATTCACACCGCCCTCTCTAAGGGTGGGCTCATTCATCGGAAAAGTTTTATGTCCTTTGTATGTAAGCCTCAAAGTTAAACTAAGAGACCGTATGATTGAACTTAGAACACAAGGTTTAGGACGATCGGTTAAAGAATTCAATCAAACCCAAATTATAAACTATTGAGTGAAATATTAGTAAAAATGACCTCCTAAACTTGAATTTAAGAAAATAAGTAATAAAATAGGAAACTATAAAATTTTCAAATTTTAAGTATAATAATTGCTAATAACCGAAAAGGCGAAAAGTATAATCAAATAACTAATAAATCACTAGAGATAGATTATATGTATACTAAAAATTATAGAATAACCTAAATAATAATTAGGAATGTTCACATGTACCCCACATGTACTTACATGTAGATAAAAATATGCGAAATTACTTAAATTAGCCAAAAACTTAGTAAATAATTAAATAAAATTATTAATTAATTGTGGAAAAATCAGAAGGGTGTGGAATGATGCAAATCTGGTTGTGGCAAGTTAGAATCTGAAAAAGAAAAATTAACCAATTAGAATTAAGCAACATAAAAGCCAAAAATCAAGGAAATGGAGAAATGTCATGTCTAATTAATGCATATTAATTACCAAAAATGTCTATAAATAGGGAAAAAATTTAGAGAACTCCTTTGGACAGTTTAGAATCAGAGAAAAATAGGGAACTTCAAAAATTCAAGAGAAAATCCAGAAAAAAAAAAAGGAAAGGAAACTGTGCACTTAGGGCTAGTGAGCTAAACCCACACCTAACCACCACCTAGGATCGAGCCACCACCACCACCCTCACCCTACTCTAGACCTACCATCTAGGCCAGTCGACACACTTGGACCAGAGTTGGATGACCAAAAAGCATCGAACCGATTAGTCCCTTATTTACCTCGATTTTAGATAATTTCGTAAAATTAGTTATTTTACCTAGAAAATTATGAAATTTGTTATTCTGAGGTTTTATTGTATGTAGATTTAGGGAAAATTAGTGATTTAGTTTAATCATGTCTGAAAATATAGGGTTCGTAACAAATTGAGCAAAACCGAGCATAATTAGAACTAGAAATAAACAGGTTTAGGAGTGTAGTTTGGAGCTCAATTTTTTTCTGTAGAATGCTTATATGATATAGAACAGTGCTATGAAGCCATTTTTTTAAAATTAATTTTTGAAATTTTTAAGTTAATTTTTAGCCCTAAAATGATGGAAAAATTAGGTACTTTTGGGTTAATTAGGTGATTAAGGTATTAATTACTGATTTAGATAGCAATTAGATGTTTAAGGATGTTAATCTCTGATGTGAAAACCTAATCCTAACCTTTGGAGTATTAAGTATAGTTAATTTAGGAAATTAGGTAGTTATTGTAAGAAATTAGTAATTTGTGGAATTGAAAATTAATAAATCTAAAAAAATTAGGGTTATTTAGATAATATTATAATAAAAATCAAAATAATACTAAATCTGAAATAAGATTTAATTTTAGGTAATTATATAAAAATGTAAGATTTTCTCATATCGGGAATAAATTCGATATCTTAATTAGAAATAGCGTGTACCGAATAGTTTAGAATACTAAATTAAGACCCAATAGGATATTTGAATACTCGAGCCTATTGTGATTAATTTCATATTAGGATTCGAGCATAATTAAGACTTAGGAATCAAAACTAGAATCTAATTTAGGGTTTGAATATTGAAATAGAGTAGAAAGAATTATTAGTATATAATAGGTATACATGGGGAAAATGAGTTAAATTATAACTTAGAATCTGAATCCTTAAAGTATAAGTACTAAAAAGACCTATTTGTATTATAGGACACTCAAAGACGAATCGGCTTGCAACTAAGTGATCGGGCGATTGAGAAATTCCAAGTAAGTTGGATTATTACTTATTGTAATAGAGTACTAGTTTTATGGTACTCGGAGACTTAGGCTTGTATATGAATGTGATTGTAAGTAGTTTACGCATGTGTTTGATGTATTTGAATTCGTGCTGAAATTACGATATGATGGATTATGTGTTATGAGTGAATTGGTGTGAAATGTTTGAAAACCTTAAATAAAATTTAATCCTATTCGACTTTAATGACCAAAAATGTCATGCATTGCAACCTGTTAGGGGATCATAGGATTCTCCAACCAAATACCGACCCCTTCGAAAGGGATAGTGCAGGATTGCAAAATGGTCCCTTCTTCATCCTTAATCGAATTAAGTGACAGGAGAGGAGGTCGCGGCCAGGGTGAAGTCAATGGTTCGAAGGTAGTTACGGGAGAAGCGAGGTCTCCATTGCATAAGCCTGGGTTTGGTTGTGAGTTGCTGTATAACATGGAAACTCTTCAACCTGGATTGGAGCGGGTGAAATTTCTCTGATTTCACAACGGACCGGACTACGTTTTGCGATGACACTTGATTGTTGCATTGGATGAAAATAATTGCTTGATAATCTTGTTTGTGCTTGTATGCATTCATGGGTCTCCAATTCAACTTACTGAGCTGTAGTTGCTCATACCCTTATAGATCCTTTTATAGGTCCTGATTTCTGAACACTTCAAGTATTATGCCGCCCTACAATTACCCAGAGGTTAGTCTTTTTGAAGCCAGGGGTGTGAGGATCAAGTTACTTAGTAATAATGTGTAACTAGAGTGTCCTTATAGTTAAGGATGAAAAACTGATAGTTATTATTAGTGAATAGTTGTGAATATGTAGAATTTCCTGGGAAGTTCTGTGGGCTTTACATATAATTATACATGTTTATTAGAAATTTATAATATCTATCTTAATTATAGTTAAACTTTTAATCGGACTGTTTACTTCAAAGCGACGAATCGTTGACGCCTTATGTAGATCATGTCTATAGTAGGCACTGTGAGGCCAGTTACTATTATAGAATGGTTTACACGGTGGGACTGTTGCGACTCTGTGACTTCAGGACATAACATTGTACATAAGGAAGTCTTCCTTAGTAGGCCGTACTTGTGGTGGTGGAAGGTCGTTGGAAGGGTCTCCCAATAAAGTGTTTTGGACAGAACTCCTACTTAGTTGATCAAAACCCCTAACATGTATCTCCTATATTTGGTTTTCCTCAAATATGTTAGCCATTTTGATCAAGTTTTCCACATCATCATTGTCCCTTATGGACATTAGTGTACGAAATACCTCCCTCATAATAAGAAGGGTGTCAGTGTATAAGCTCAACTCTAGGAGGATCAACCTTGATACTCGCATAGATTCGCTAGAGGAAATGACTGAAGTTCGAATCCTTCCTCATCTTCAACTTTTTTAACGGGTCCTTGTCATATTGCAGACCGTTACTTTCATTCACAATGTTTCCTCCTGCATATACAATTATTTTCACATAATCAACCATTGTCGACCTATTCATCCAGTAATTCCAAAATTAATTAAGCCCATATAATTTTGGCTAATTAATGCTACCCAGACAATTTCACTTCTTAGTAGGGTGTTTCATCACATATTTTAAATGTAACACCTATAAAATTTCACTTCTTAGTGGGGATTTTCATCACATACTATAAATGTAAGCACTCACATAATTTCACTTCTCAGTAGGGTGTTTTATCACATACTATAGTTAGAATTACAAGCACACTTAACTAATGCCCATGTAAAATCACCTACAATTCACCTGTGGCATCCTTATTTTCTTGCATTACCACTATGATTTATACAACTACATACTAGCATATGAACAACATACTAAACATAATTTGAATATTAAAAATATATAAATATTTAAAAAATTATTATCTAACTATGTTTCACATGAACAATATAAATACTAGTATATTAACAGTGTAATTTGCAAATAAAAAATAAATGCGAAAAAAAAGGAAGGATGAGTATTACTTACAAATCAATTGAGAAAAATAGGGTTATGCTATTGCCTAGAGAGTGGAAATGAGAGAGTTTGAGAGATTTTCATAAGTGGTGGATATAAGAATGAATGGAGATCACATAAATTTGGGCATATATATGGGTATTGAGGGGCATATAATATATTTAAGTCTTCATTTTAAAAAGAAAAGTGCATGTTGTGTATGTGCCTTCTTTGTTATTAGGAAGGAACAAACCACTAATGTGCCTTCTTAGTTACTTGAAGGTGTAAAAAATATACACACCTTCCTTGTTATAAGTTTTTCGTGAACAAAGAAGGTGCACACGACACTACTCACGGACTAATTTCCACCAAGACCCTTTTTTGGTCTTATTTTTTGCAAAGTACCTTATAGAGGTACAAAACTCCTTTCTCTTTCGATACTCTATGCTCGTGTATTAGCCAAGACCCAACTTCAACAACTTACCCTATCTCACGACCACCTGCAACCTTCTCTCACCCTTAACACCAACAACAACAGCACAATCCACACTACATACACATTGTCCACTCTTTTTCTCACTCCATACACAACCCATACATGCAGATCAAATGAACACACATATGGCAACCTTCCTCTCTTGTTGTCATATACGAGCTAATGTCCTCCAATCACTGGTTATAGCCACTATACAATAGGAAGCCTAACTCTCAACTTCTTTAGCGACAGCGACCCATAACACAACCAAACCCTAATCACCACTCTACGACAACCTACCACAATGCATGAACCCAATCGCTTAGCCAACTCCAACACCATATATGATCGTAGCCCTAACTTGACACCACATAACACGACAGCAACCAAACACATCACAGTAGCCACGATTCATAATACCTACACATTAGAGCCACATAAGCTTCATGTAGACACCCATCAATTACATTGCCTCATGTGGCTTAATAGTAGTAGCCCCTTATTGACCATCTATGTATAGACACACAGCATACCACAATAACACCACCTAGCAACTCATGCAATACATAGATAAACATCATAAAGATCGTGACCCCAAACTTCAACGTCAGCCACTACTACACACACTAACTACTGCACCTTAGCTACTAAACACCAAAGCACCTTTACTAAACCCTCTATCATCAATCATAATCACATAAATCTACAGTCACCGGCTTGATTTATCTACTTAAAGCAACTACATAGAGTTGGTTCGGTGGCTATTGCTCTCTTTCTCCTTTAACCATGATTCATGGAGCAAATCGACTTAACCTATGTGATTTAACCTGACCTACGAGTTCTTTCTTTTGCCTAGATCCAACCCGCATACTAATTAGGCCATGTAGATTTTTTTTTCCTTCATCTTCTTTATTTTAGTAGTCTTTGTTATTTTATTTTTTTTCGTGTAAATAAAGTTAGTGAAGACCATATCAGTTCCATCTATTTTTGTGCAAGTTTTTAATTGTTGATTTTTTATTTAGTTTTTATTATTTAAGGTTTAGTTGTATTTTTGTTATTTAGAGATTTAGTCAAACAAATATGTCCTTAACATGTGTCATGTTGATTTTTGGTAAATTAATATTTTGCATTAACATAGGTCTTTTTTGTAGTATCTCGTGTGAAATATTATTTTTATTTATTCTTACATATTCATCCTTAGAATTGCATTTTCAACATATTTGTTAGATTAAATTATATATATAATGTAGGTTCTATTTTTAGATAAAAATAACATCTTTAGCATGATTATTTAGAAAAGTTACATATCTTAAAAATTGCAGGTTTTAGTGTAAGTTACACATTTTTGCATATTATTAGATTAATTGCATTTCTTTATACAAATTGTATGTTGCATATTTTACATAAATTACAAAATTCACGTAAATTGCATTTTTACAAAAATTGCATCTTTTTAGTAAAAATTGCATTTCTAGGGTACAATTGTATCTTTCATATCTTATTTAAAATTTTAATATTTTTAGATATCTCAGATGTTATAGGAAATTTGGTTTTATCACTTAGTTGGTCTTCATAAAATAAAAATATTTAATTTGGTTTTTTTCTTTCATTAGGATATTTAGGAGTTTTTCAAAAAATGGGAATAAAATTAGGTTTCTTAGGTTTTTCTCAATAAAAAAATAAATGGCAAAAAATGTAAATATGGCTCAACTTTAATAAAAAGAACCAACTCATTAAAGCTTTTCTTAAAAAAAAAAAAGAATTACAATTGGTTTAATCTCGATTAATAGGTACGTAGACACTTATAAGATAATAATAAAATTTGTAAAATATTTTATTTTATTTTTTAGGGAAAATTCGTAATAAAAATAATAAAAAAATTCTTTTGCATGGATTTTTTTCATTTTTACATGTTTTCACTTTTAAAAAAAATTATAAAAATAAAGGCTAATTAATTGTTTTTCTTAATTCTTACATGGAAACAATGTCTTTATAAGTTATCATCTGGATTTGATTCTTTAGTTTAAGATTCTAAAAAATATTTTTTTAGAAAATCAGTGAGCTAATGACTTAATTGGGGTTTCTTCCACCAATGAAACTCTAACTTGATTTTTATCGGTTAACTAATTGGCAACTCTTAAAAATTTTTCAAAATATTCTTTTTAAAAAATTTCTAAAGAAAAATATTTTTCCTTAATTTAATATTGAGTATTTTATATTAAGTAGGTTGGGTTTAATATAAAATAAATTAAGCAAAACTAAGATAGAGCTCGACAAACCCTAAATTATATTTTTAGAAATTTCACTATGAATTCCCATACATAAAGTCCATCACTTCCACTACTCAAAACGACTCCTTTATCACCATTCAACATCAGTTTACATCTTAAAACCAACTAAAACCGGATGCTAACAAAACTCTTATAGCTCATTCACCTTCACCGAATGGAATATTTAGGGCATGGAATTTGCATTCTAAGGAATCAGAATAAGCTCATAATGATTATTACTGTGTTCACTTTGACAAAATAAGCATATAAGGAATATATATGTAATACAAATAAAATTACTCTATTATCCTCTTCCTTTACCTTGATGAAATCATGTTATTTAGATCTGATATTATTGGACCAAATAGTAAGATAAATTTCTATGATAGTCGGTTTTACTCAAAAACAAATAACAAAGAGCTGATCAATTTAGTGCTATCAAGATAAAAATTTAATCTTTATTGTGTTTGCATGTTTGAATTTAAGAAAAAGCAAAAAGGCCTTTGTGTGGTCTCCTTGTCTTTGACAACGTTGTTGATGTAGTTTTTACTATTGGATGACACATTCCATTGAGAAAAGAGATGGGGGGCTTTTGTATTGTTTTGAGATGTGGATTTCTTCGACAATGGATTTGGGTTTCTTCGGCAACTATTGGGTATGCTAGCTTTTATAGAGTTTTGAGAAGGGGATTTAGGTTTCTCCAATAGTAATTGCTAGTAGTGGTTGTCCATGGGTGTAGTTGTCCTTGCATGTGGTGGTTATCAATGGAGGAGGAGCTCTTGTCAGTGGTTATTGGTGGTAGAGGGGTGGTTGTTGGTAGTGGTGGTTACTAGTGGTAGTGGTTGCTAGTGTTGGTAGTCGCTGATGGTGGTGGTTGTTAGTGATGGTGGTTGTCTGTGTTATGGAGGAGGAGGATAAGAAGTAGAAGAAGAAGATGGAGGAGGGAATGTAATGTCATTTTTGCTTGGAATGGCAATTCCTAGGTTGAAGTATGGAATCTCAATTCCCAATTTTTATGAATTAGGATTCCTAAGGAATTGCTTTTCAATGAAGTAAACAAAGTAAAGAAAAGGGGGTAGGGGGTAGGGTAGGGGTTATTAAAGAACGGAATGACTATTCCCCTAATTAAACATGCCATTAAAGAAATGCAATTCAATCTTTTTGAAAAGAACAATTTAATGGGATTTATAAGCCCAAAATATTAAAAAAAATTTAGAAAATAATTTTTATAAAAATCTCTTTTGAGTACAATCAAGAAAAATTTCGAGGTTTGAAACAATATCGTTAAGATTTTTGAAAATAACATTGAACACTACTTGATTTTAGTAATTCTTAAGAGCAATATATTTAGACATAATTTTAACAAAATAGCATTTTTCCTAAAATTTACATAAAAAAAAAATACTTTGGAAAACATTTTCCCATAGTTGGCCACCCTAAGTGTATCGAACCACCTGAGAATTAGTCTTCCCCTCTAATGGTGATGGTGATTAATTTCTAGAACTTAAGTCCCTTTAAACTCTAATTCACCTAATTTTTGCACTATTTCTTTCTATAATTTTTCCTAACATCTCCTAAGCTTCCCCTGAGGTTACCATATTTCTCCTTAATTCTACAATGATCAAAATGATTCCTAGAAGAATGACTTTCTTAAATAGGGAGGCCTATCAACAAGTGTCCTTAGTTTGGCTATTTTGTGTAGTTTAGTGTCCAAACCATTGCTTAATGGAGTCATAACATGATTCGGTGAGTTGCCATGCCACCCTTAGCATAATCCTAATCGCCACACATTTTTCCATATATTTTTTATTTTTTTCTATTTTTATTATTCATTTAGAATTATTTGATATATAATTAATTATTTAGGTAATTATAGCTATGTATTTATACACCTACAATATATTTAGTATAAACACATACTCTTAAGTATTATTTCATGTCATTTTATAATTTTTAGTATTCATATAATTTATCCTAAAAGTTTATTAATTATTGAAACTTACCTCTTACGTTTTCAATAAATAACAAATAATATATTTATAATCAATATTTTAGCTATGTTATTATTTTATTTTCCTAAATCCTAATTTGTGTAGCTACTTCTACTAACTTTGCTAGTCTCATTCCAAAATTCCAGCCCAATTGGACAACTCTCATGCCTACCTTAAATTTTATGTACTAAACCTAAATTGCCTTTTTGCGTGCTTAAATTTTCCTATATGGAATATTCTCATGATTGCACTAAATTTAATTGCTAAACCGTAATTGTTAGTTTTACGGAGCCTCACAAAACGTCTAAAATATTGCTCATACATTGAAATGAAAACAACTTTTATAATTGATGGTCCTCTATAAATTTATGAGAGGATAACTGTAAGGTGTGATTGATTTATGCCATTCCTTTTTGAGTTTTACCTCTTAGAAGTAAATGGGCAATCGGGGTTTATCCAAGCATAGGCTTGGCTAGAACGCGTCCTACCAAACATCCTTAATTATCTAAACTTATACTATTTTTATATAAAATTTTATGTATAGGCTAAATTCAATGTTCTAGACTTAAATATGTACTTTAAGTTGACAAATTATTATTTTAATATTCTATTTTGAGTTTTCTCATTTAGATTATTTTTATTATATTTATAGGCTAAATTTTCGATAGTTTAAAAGTAAAACATCTCAAGTTATGCATTAATAGGAAAAATTAGGTCCTTTTCAAAATAGTGGAATCACTATACTATTAATCGATTAAGCTTGCAAATTTTGATGAAAACGTCTAGAAACCACGAAAACTTCAATAAGTGTACTGATCAATTAGTAGTATACGATGAGCTCCAAGGTCATATTTCCTAATGGGATGGTGTGCTAGCTCTCATCCATTTTAGTACTATTCATATTTAGGTAGGTCAAATAAAACTTGATTCATTTATTAAACAAAACTCAACAACTAGCTTAATGCAGATAAATAAGTGATTCCAATACCAAAAAGGATAAAGATGTGATTTCTATTAGAATATCTAATTCTAGGAACAACTCCTAATTTAACAAAGCATTGGATTCCAACACTCCAACGATTACAATTAAGAACCAAGTAAATGAATTAATAAGAGACATGATGGTTGAGTTCTTCTATTGTTCATGTGCACATAGATTAAAGATTGATTCCAAAAGTGAAATCTTAATCGAATCAACATGTATCAACAATTAATCCAAGCTAAACAAGCGTGAAAATGACTAAAATTAATGCTTCACATATAATCCCAATCTACACACATTCCTTCACAAGTGAAATGCATGTTCAATGATTGAAACCCATAACCCATGTAACACACAATTGCAATATACAACACAAACACAAAATATTATCCATATCTTCATGAATACAATGGGATTATAAAGTTAAACAACATCCCAAAACAACAAGAAGTAAATCTTAACAAGAGGAGTTCCAATCTTCAATCTGTGTTGGAATGATGTTTTTCATGCATCCCGGGGTTGGAATCCGCCAAAACTAATTTAATCTAAGCTAAATCTAACTTAAAATAACCTAGGAAGGTAAAACCCTAAAAACCCTAGAGAGAAAAGAAGAAAGGAAGTCGAAAAAGAAAAAAAAATTGGGTTCCCCAAATGAGCTACGAATTGCAACTTTTTATACCGTCATGATGGTAGTTAGGACTACCAGCATGACAGTATATGGGACTACTGGCATGATGGTATAGTTCACTCTTGGAGATACTTGCCAAGGTTTTGTTCTGAACATCAGCTTGACAATAGGAATTACCGTCAAGCTGGTAATTCCTACTCCATGTCTTTTTCTTTTTTGGGCTTCTCATGTAGGGGCATGATAGCCCCAAGACCTGCAAGAATAAGCGTAAAAATAAACATAACTTTTGAATATTAAAACGTAAAAATATGAATTATACTTTTGTTAAGAAATTATATGTGATTTTAATGAAAATTCACATATTTTGGCTCAAAATTCTATTAAATCACATATAAGTGTTAGAGAAATCCTTCAAATAAGTGTGTGGTTTTACACACTTATCTGTAGCCCTAACTTTATAACTTGCTTGTCCTCAAGCAAGCTTAAACCACTTGTACAACAACGGGTAAAAAATGGACTCTCTACTCTTTGGCTGTTAAGTCTATCATCTAGTTTATCCATATTGAGTTGTGCATTTTTAATTTCAGTTTTGGCTAGCAATTAATTGTTCATGAAATCTAAGTAAATGGTTGAGTGTGCTTAATTCATGGTTCATAAAGTTAAGCCTCTTATTTAAATCAAGATTAGATAATTTGAGATCAAGTAAGTTGTCACAAAGGGAGAGAAAGGCACATACAATTTATAGATTGATCAACGTATATATAGCCCTAATCCTTCCTTTAAGCCAACTATAATTTAGAAAAATATGATAAAATTGATTGTTCTTTACTCAAATCTCCCAAATTTTCTTATTTATGGCCACTTTTCACTCATGTATCTCAAACTTTTATTCAAGGGAGCTCTTTATTCCTTACTTTTTCCCTGAGTAAACACTAGAGGCTCATGAACCTATTTCAAAATTCATCATTCTAGAAGATTTGTCAAGCACTTATTGGGCACCCTCGACATTCACCTATGCTCTCTTTTTCTTTTCCTTTTCTTTTTGTTTTTCCTTTTTTTTTTCTTTTTGGTTAGTTTTACCCCTAACTTTTGAATTTTGGTCGTTTTTTATTCCACTTTTGATTGGGAAATTCTTTTCAAGACCAAAACAATTTCAACATCTTTTCTAACACTATACCTAGTGATACAAATTCATGGATGAACACATGAACTCGATGTTACATGTAACCAGGGGATGGGTCTGGGCAACTAGATTGTCTAAAAAAGTAAATGATAATCAATGGTTTAGTGATCCGCTTTAACTCTATGGATATGACGTACCATAGAACCATACACGGACCTAAGACTTGCAGGATGTGATGATCGGTTCGAGTGATAGGGTTTCTCCAAAATCCTTGCTAAAGGGATTGATAAGAGTGGGTAAAGGGGAGCTTTCAAAGAGAAAACACTCAAGGGTTTTCAATTGATGTTGTAAATCTCCCTAAAACCTTATATAAGTGTTATATTTATATAAAGTGGCAAAATTGTAAATAAAAGGACTAAAAGGATGCCCTAGTGGCATTCTCATAAATATAAAAATAAAAATGAGGGTAATTTAGAAATAATACAAGAAATATGAAGTCTAAATAACATGAGAAAAAATAAATAGCCAAATGAGATTTTTAGGTGAGTGCTGATGTTGGATTCCATGGAGTTATTGGAGACACTAAAGCCTTGACCTAGGTGGACTTGAGCTTTAGGAAGGTTTGTCTTGTCCGAGGTTAATCTAATATACCTGTAGCTGACTTGATGTTGTCGAAGCCAACCTTCAATGGCCAAACTGACCTGGTATGGTAGTGATTGACTCAAGGCCGACCTGACATGACTGTAGCCGACCTTGCATGATCAAGTCGATCTAACATGGACATGGCTGACCTGTTTGGAGTTGATCAATCAAACTGAGTAGAATTGGCTAAGCCAAGTTGGAAGGGCAGGACAAACTTGGTATAATAAGGAAGGCCTGACAAAATAGAGCACAACTAGTTAGCTAGGATAAAACTATTCAAGCAGGGTAGGTCTTCTTGTATGGATGAAGCTCATAGATAGATCTCTAGGAGCTCGGCTAGGGTAGAGCATGGCGTATTCAATATTATAGGGTAGACCCGATAGAGTAGGGCGGGTCGTTCAGTACTAATAGAGCTTATAAATAGGTCAACCATTCGAGTAGAGCTTATGAACAGGCCTCCCATATAGTCTAAAACAAGGTAGGACATCGGATCGGTACTTGGAATCTTATCATCCCCTCCCTCTTGGAAGAGTTTCAACCTGAAACTTGGCAATTGGTGGTCCAAATCCCTTCGAGGTCAAATACTAAGTGACAAAATTGAAATTTAAACATAGAAAAATACTTTGGTTCTTGCAATATGGTCATAAACAACCAATGCTCCCTCCACTCATCATGGGCTCTATCAATCAAACCTTCCATCAGGGATCTTTCCTTCCATACATCACAGATCTGATCAACTACAGCTTGGGAGTCCTAGCAACTATCAATTACAAGAAGTAACATGATCTCTGGGTTACATAAAAGATTATAGGCTCGTGGATCTTGTGCTAGCAGAACATAAGATGGCTCGTCAGTCATAAGTACTTCCACCTCTTCAATCTGAACTAGCTCGGATCTTACGATCTCCTCATTCGTTGTAATCAGTATTCCTTCTACTTCCTTGCAAATCGATTCTTCTTCCTCCTTCCATCTACATATCTCAAATCTTTCCAATACGAGAGTACTAAGAGTCAACATGATAAATCCCCAATACATGTATCCATCAACTCGACCCTGATTAACTCCAACCAACAATTGATAATAACTCATAAGTGTAACACTATAACTGCTAATATCAGTGCCATATAAACATGTCAAATGATTAGGACATAAGATTCCAACATAAGGAAGGCAAACGTAGTAATTCCTAGAGTTACCATCTGTAGCATTTATAGGGGGTAATGGAACCATTTCAGGAACATAGGGGCTCAACCGCAATTCAGCTCGATCTTTCTTGCCTCTACTACTCATCTCTCCAACAACCTTCACCTCTCTTTCTCCTACTTCCTTTCTTAGGTCTTCTTTCTCATTGTCTGTCTCTATACGAATATCCCTTTGCTGTCTCATTTCTTTTCTAAGCTCTTCAAGTTAAACAAGTATAACCTCTAACTGTTTCTACACATCAACATGATTGGCATCAAGGGTGGACTCTGCTCTTAAGGTTAGTCAGACAGCTTCATTTAAGCTTCTTACTCTTGAGGGGTTAACACATCGAGCAATCTCCAGCCTCAATCCTCTCATGAATCGTGAGATAGTACACAAAAGAGATTCATTTGATTCACATCGGCTCAGGAGTGCCTTACATTCCTTAGCAAATTCTTGGATACTCATTTGTCCTTGCCTCAAGGTAGACAACTCCTCATACAACTTGTCTTGATATGATAGGCGTACAAAATTTTCTCTCATTGCAAGTCTCATTGAGCTCCATGTAGAACTCACCCCTTTGAGGATCTGTTGCCTTAAAACATTCTTCCACTAAGTCCTAGCAAGGGCTTAAAGTTGATCCACTATGATATATCCCTTCTCGCGTTCAAGGCACGAATACTTTTCAAAGACTTTATTAGCTCAGAATTCCCAATCTAAGTATTCGTTTGGGGGTCCATAACCATGAAACATTGATATTCTTAACCTTATATCTTTGTAGTAATTGTCATAACCATATCTTCCTTAATTGTCATAAGCCATGTTAAATGGAGGTATCACTTCAATGGACTAGCTCAACTCACAAGAAGTCTCGTTGGCAATGACTAGAACTATCCAACACTTGGTGATTCAAGAACACAGCAGCTTGGATGCTTGCATAGCTCAGATCTTCTACTTCACTTCAACACTTCGACTCAGCTTAGATACTAGAATCAGTTCGGCTATTAGGTTGAAGTAGCTCTGATATGGATCAAAGAAATAGTAGTGGATCTCGAAAAACCCAGAATAGGTTGAATGGGAAGGTTTTGATGGTGAATGTGAATAGATATAACTCACTAGTACATAAACACTATCAGAAGTTTGAGCTCGAAATAGAGTTCGATATAACTTACAGACACTAAATATTGCTCGAGATTCAAATGAAGGTTAGATGCAACTCACTAATCAGTTCAAATGAAGGGGGTTCACCACAATCTTGAGGATAAGATCGATAAGAACACAGCAAAAGATTAAAGAGTTTAATTGATACTCAATAATCAAGCAAATGCTAGCTCAAGAATAGCCTTGCTCAAAAAGGAAAAAGATTTCAAAAGTGTAGAAATATACTTTTCTGTTTGATTTTGTATATTGACGTCTATCTTTATTTTTTTGATGTTTACAAATATTGCTATTCATAGCAAGTCCTAAACCCTAGTGGCAAAACTATAAATAATGTACAAGGCCCTAAACCCTAAAGAATTAGGCTCATAAATAAAATAAAGGAAAACATGTATAAGAATACAAAACTATGCGTTTTACAAGGGAAGTCGGCATATAGTTACTCAATATGTCTTGAAAGGAGTAGTATTCGAACCAAACTGGGTTGGTAGTTGGATGTACAGGTTTGGGAAGAAGTCCCCGAAGTCTTGCATGATTTGGCTGAGACACTAGAAAGGTCGGTCCATAATTGTTGAGTTCTAGAATCGGTTGGTACGGGTCTCTTAGTGCTATGCCAAGTGGTTCTTTGGTTTTGAGTACTTGGTCTTGTGGTATCTCAGCACCTCAATTGACGACAGACTTGATATTGAGTGTTTGTCTTCCTCCCTCTCGTCCTTCTAGCGTCAGTTTGGCCTCAGCAAGCATTGATAGGCCTCGGTTTCGAGAAGGTTTGCCTCGACTTAGATATAGTTGAAGGCTGATTCCCATCATTACCGCGGGTTTAAAGGGAAGTTTTCCTCAACGTTAAGCATTGAGCACGGGCCGGAATGCTGAATAAGCTCCTTCTCCCTTTTTGCTTTACTATGGGTGTAAACCCTTAAATTTCTCGACCTAACATCTAAAGTATACTTAAGTGTGTTAGATATTTCTAGGAGTTAACAAAGTTAGTAAAAGTGAAAACCCTAAAATAACTAATCAATCGCATATAAAATTTTTCTACCTTAAACATATGTAAACACTAAAGATTTCATCTGAAAGTGATTAAAAACCTAAAACTATAACTTTAAGAATATAAAAGCACTAATTCACCCTAATTTACCCTAAAACCCTAATTGATAACATAACCTTAATATTATACCAAATCATTAGTAAAAGATTAAAGATAACTTTCAATTATTCATAAATATATATAATACTAAAGTAATCCTTCAGAAACTAAGATATTACATCATAGATCACATTCATCTTCTAATTATATAACTAGGTTAGTATTACATAGAGTTAAGAGTTTAGTTGATGCTTATATTACATATAGTAAGTATTAATACCCTAAATGAAACTTTTCATGATGATTACATTAAGTGGCCTATCAAATGATGAATATAAGATATAAATACCTAAAGGAAGATCTCATTATCTATTTTTACTAATCAATTCACTAAACTTCTTATTTCCTTTCATTTCCTTAATCTTCTTCATAATTTTTCTTAATCACTTTATTATGTATACTTAGATTACATGTAATTGTGAAATGTTGACCAAGTCCAATGACCAAGTCAAAGGTTGACTAAGTCAACATATGTGTCATTATCACTAAAATCTTCTCTTCCTTTCTATTGATTTCTTTTCTTTTCTTTAGATTTTTCTTCCCTTTTTCTCTTCCTTGTTGCCGTCCACTCCTTTCCCCACTTAGGACCCCACTTGTTTTCATTTTCAAAGCATGAAACAATACAAAATAAAGTCCTTTTCTTCCTCCCAAAACCGTGACTCCCTTTCCCTTTCACCCTTTCTCAACTTTCAAACTTTACATCCATATTTTAAGAAGGAAAAGGTATGTTATTATGTATTGTTCAATCTTATTTAATAGTTAGATATATAGGTTAGGTTAGTGTAGAAAGTTTATGTGTTATGTACATATATGTTGTTAAAGGAATAAAGTTCCAATTTTTATGCTTAGAAGTGTAGGATAGCTTTAGTAAATGGAAGAAGAGCATGTGTACATATGCTTAAGTATGTGTATATAAGAATATACTTGGTAAATACATGTAGGAAGACCTTTGTACATAAGTATCAATTATGTACGTAACCTAAAATGAGGCATATACTAACTATACATACATATACCATACTAAATGCACCCTTAAAGTACAAAAATATGAAAATTGTGAAGCTTTCTTAAGAGGGAACTTTAGGCGTACGAAAATATATATAAAAATACGTATGTCACCGTATGTGTATATGGGCATATGTACTAGTATAAGTACATAAGTATACATACTAGTATGTTAGAAGTATAAGTATATATATAACATATGTACAAAGTGTATGAATACATAAGGATAATAATGGATAATGATGTAAGCAATGACATAATTGAATAATGATGTAAGCAATAATGTAATTAAATGATGACATAAGCAATAACATAAGCCTCTAAAATAATAAACCACAAGATCATTAAAGTGTAAGAATTAATGGCTAATGAAACTACTAACTATTAAAATAGAACATAAAACTAACCAATAAGAATAATTAAGCTTCAATAGTTAGAATTTCAATAAATTTAGTCTATATCGTAAAACATGAGTTTTAACGTCCAAAACGAACATCACTGTGTGAATGTACGTCCGAAAGTAATGGAAAATGACTATAAATTCGTAAATATCAGAAATAGAATGAAAAAGTGACATATGATTAGCGATAAAGTCTAATCGAATAAAAATTGATAGTAATGTAAGTAGAATTAGGTAAATAAATATCTAGAATTACTAGTTAATTCAATTGCTTACTATCGTTATTATATCGTAATGATCAGGTGATCCTGATGCAAGCAAGGATCTCCCAATTGATTACGACGACTAGAGTGAGTCGTCATGGCCAAGTGAGTATTTACCTTATCATTTTATGCTTGTATGTGATTGTAGATAGTGGACTTAAATGATACTGTTAATTGATTATTGTGTGGGGTCGGGAAATGCTTGTGTATGTTATTATGCGTTGAGTTGTGAATTTACCTTAAGTACAAATAATACTTTGTTGTTGCATGATGGTATAGATACTGATTGTGTGCATTATTGGATGGTCACATCATAATTGGACTTAACTACACTTGGCTTATAAGAAGAAATTGGTACATGCATCAACATGCATTGTATAGACATAATTCCGGTCGTCACATCACATGAAGGTAAAGAGAAGCCATTTGAGGGTTGTTATTATAAATTTACTGGTTCTGTATGGTGTACTCGTATAAAACGACCTTACCTTAGCTGGCGGGAATACTAGGCGTTGGAGGCACCAACCGCTTGGCTAAGGGTCAAGTCTAGAGGCCTCCGTTTAGGGGTGAGTATGGATTGTGGGAGCCTACTCACAATTATACTAAAACTTGGTTTTTATAAAAATAAAGGACTTGTTTGATTTAAGTATAGAACGTAGAGTTCCGTAGTAAAGTAAGTTCCAATATAATACCCGGGTCTGATTAATGCTGTATATACTCCAACCCTGACTTCAGAAGGCGTTAAATCTGAGTTACGTATATGAACTAGTTAACTATACGTATTGTTTGGCATTTTATTTGTTCATTCATTCATATGCATGAATATAATGTATTTATAACTTGATTGTGGTGTAGCTAAGGGTTTTGCTCACTAAGTTTAGGCTTACACCCCCTTAGACATTTGCTATAGGATGGCTTATTCATTGAGGCTGGCCAGGGGATGCTATAGGTTAGCTTAGGGACATGGGCAAAAGCAAGCCATCTTGTATGTTGAGAGAACTGATTATGTAGACTTTTACTTATGTACTTTTGTTTTATCAATAATATAGACCCAGATGTACTAAATTACTGCTTACTGTAAACTTTGTTGTTTAAAATTTATATAAATATGCTTATGTGATGATATCATATGGATTTGTATGTTCTTAGGAAGCTAGTGGTTGTATAGCTTTGTATATTATGTGAAGAGTTCATGATTGGAATGGTAACCAATCAAGGGTTCTTCGCACAGTATACGGTATTTGCCATAACTAAACTGTCCTCAGTTCGTGACAATGGGTGCCGAATGTCTCTAGATTTCCTTAATGCTCATCAGGGTTAAGAGATAGCTCTTCCCATCCTTTTGAACAGTGTAAATGTTGAGGAATCTGTCATGGATCACTTTCCAACCAAACTCCCATGGTTAGCCAAGAAGTAAATTTGTAGCATTCATTGGGACCACGTTGAAGTCAATCTCATCCTCGTACTGTCCTGCCTTGAATGTGATTCGAGCTTGCTTATGCACATGGACTATACCCTTGTCATTAAACCACTTCAATCTATAAGGTCGAGGGTACGGGTAGGTCGGCAATTTCATCTTCTCTACTAATTCAACAGAGAAGATATTGGTGCATCTTCCTTTATCGACAATTAGGGAACAGGTCTTCCCATTCACTAGGCATTGCATATGGAATAAGTTTTCCCTTTGTCCGGGATCTACCTTCAGGTCAGCTCGTGTTGCCATAACCAAGAGTTTATCTAAGTCCTCGGGATAGACATATTCTTTTATCAATCCATCTTCCAAACTCCTATCACTCTGACTTTCTACTTGGGCATTGGGTCCTTTGCCTTTTAAGACCATGACTTTCTTATTCGAATATTGAGAAGTAATGTGTTCGTAGCCTAAGCACTTAAAGTACTTCACCTTTCAGGCCTTGTTGCTAGGTGCCTTCTCTTTCTCAGCAATTTTTTTCTTGGCATGGACAGGTCAACTGGGCTCTCCTTTCTCCATCTTCTTTTCTTGCCTTTTCTTGACATACCTCTTAAGCTCAGGGTTGCCTTATTAAGGTTGGCCAGTTGGCCTCTGATACCTTCTTCTCCTCTACCTCTCTACTTTTAATGCCAAATTAATTAGCTTGTCTAGAGAGTTGAACGGCTACAATTCAACTATGTTGGCAATATCATCCCGAAGTCCACTCAGGAACCTAGCAATGGTGCGGTCCTATAGCTCGGCAATCTCATATCTCATCATCAAGGTCTCAACTTCTTGCAAATATTCTTCAACAGTCTTTCGACCTTGTCTTAGGTGCTGAAAAGCATGGAGCATCTCTTGCTTGAATTAAGTCGGCACGAAGAGCTAATTCATTAACCTCTTCATAAGCCTCCATGTTCTGATCGGCTCTTCTCCTTCAGCATCTTGCTTGGCAACTAACTTATCCTACTAAAGGCTTGCATACTCAATAAGGGATAATGGTGCTAGCTTAACCTTTGTTCGTTCATCACATTCGTAGCACTCGAATAACTTCTTGACTCAAGGAACCCAGTTAAGGAATTCTTTAGGTCGGCTACTTTTACTGAAGACTAGCAGTTTCAACTTCACATTGTTAAGTCCCCAGCCAGGTGTTCGGGTTTCATCCTTTGCATTCCGAGCTGGTTAATTCACCTTGGTTCTGTCACTTCTATTAGAGCTCTGCTCGACCATGTCCCTTCTTGGCCTTAGCTCTCTTCTCTAGGCTCTTTGATTTAATTCAGAGTCAACACTCCTTTCATTTCTTCTTCTTAGCTCGGGTCTATTTTGTCTCCTTCTCAACTCGATAACTCTTCTCTGTTGTTGGTCATCACGATCAAGTTCATTAGAATCACTTCTACTTGTGGGTATTCTCTCCCTTCTTTCCTCTTAGCCATCCCGTTTGTAGCCTTTGACTAAACTAGTAAGCTCTTGGAATTAGTGAGATTCTAGATCTGATATTCTATGTTGTCAACACATCACCTCAAGCTTCTACAAGGGCTATCACCAGTATTGTTGACACTATCCTCCGATATTCTTGTCCGTACAGTAATTTTCCAAAAAATTGAACAAACAACAAAACACAATCATAGTAACCCAGAAACAACTACTACTCAGCTTCTATAACTACCACTACTGACAAACAACTACTACGAATAGTACACTATACTACAGAACAATGATTAATAGGAAGGTACAAACCACAAATTTAAACTTTGAAGAACACTAGCACGCGTATCTCCCTAAAGCTCTTATACTAAGATGATACGGATAAAAGAAACAGCAACGGATCTCAAAAAACCCATAATGGGTCGAATGAGAAGGTTTTGATGGTGAATGTGAATGGATATAACTCACCAGTATACAAACACTGTTAGGGGTTTGAGCTCGAAATAGGGTTGGATACAACTCACAAACACTAAATGTTGCTCGGGATTTAAATGAAGGTTAGATGAAACTCACTAACTCGTTCAAATGAAGGGAGTTCACCACAATCTTGAGGACAAAATTGATAAGAACATGGGAAAGACTAAAGAGTTTAATTGATGCTCAATAATCAGGCAAATGCTAGCTTAAGAGTAGCCTTGCTTAAAAAGGAAAAAGATTCCAAAAGCGCAGAAATATACTTGTCTGTTTGATTTTGTATATTGACGTTTATGTCTTTTTTTTTTTATGTTTACAGATGTTGCTATTTATAGTAAGTCCTAAACCCTAGTGGCAAAACTGTCAATAATGTATAAGGCCTTAAACCCTAAAGAATTAGGCCCATAAATAAAATAAAGGAAAACATATATAAGAATACAAAACTGTACGTTTTATAAGGGAATTCGGCATGCAGTTACTCGATATGTCCTAAAAGGAGTAGTATCTGAACCGGACAGGGTCAGTAATTGGATGTACGGGTTTAGGAAAGAGTCCCCAAAGTCTTGCAATGTTTGGCCAAAACACTAGAAAGGTCGGCCTATAAATGCCGAGTTCTAGTATCAATTGGCACGAGTCTCTTGGTACTGTGCCGAGTAATTATTTGGTCTTGAGTACTTAGTCTTATAGTATCTTAGTACCTCGGTTGACAATAGACTTGATGTTGAGTTTTTGTCTTCCTCCCTCTCATCCTTCTGGCATTAGTTTAGCCTTAGCAAGCATTGATAGGCCTCAGCTTAGGGAAGGTCTACCTCGACTTAGATATAGTCGGAGGTTGATTCCCATCAAGCTCATTGCTTAAGCTTAGACACTACAAACCAGCTCGACAAGTTGAATAGGCAAACAACTCAGCCCAGTAGCCTTAGGAGTATGACAGTTCAGCTTAGCAAGTTAATGGAAATAACAACTTGAATGTGTACACCTTTTGTCGGTCTTAATTTAAGTAGCACTTCACTAGAATGACATACTAGCACTTCTTCAGTTTAACACTCTTAGTCAATACAGTAACTCGAATAGCTTCTCTAAAGTGCAACAACTCGGCACCTAATGGTCTTACTCCATCAGTTCAGTTCAAACACTTACACTTAGAGCATCAAGCACTATGCTAATCCCTAAGATAGCAACACAACCTACTAGCACAATTGTAATCACCACTAGCACTAAATTGTCCAGTGCAACACCTAAGAAAATCTACTACCTGTTACTGTGGTAACAAAAAAATCTTTCATAGCTAACAACCACCAAACACTATAAATTAATGTTGAAAACTCTAATTTCACCACAAGTAGCCACAACACGTTCCACTAATTGTTGTTGTGGTAACACGAAAGAATCCCATTAAATGACCCTTCATCTAAATTTAATGACCCAAACCATAGAAATTGAGCATGTTTTGCTAGAAAATCAAACACCCACTTCTCAATTTAGGGCACCCAATTCGAATCCCTAGTAATTCTCGTAGCTATGGTTATGTGACTCAAAAACCCTACACAGTCTCTATCCCAACACACGTAACCCAGTCACACTCTTCACTAATACAGTAATAGACTCGCACGACTCTAATTTCTAGCCACCACCACTACAATAGTACAACATCACTCCAACCTACAACCAATATGACTTGAACTTACAAGCACACTTCTAACTTAACTCCAATAACCAATATACTTAAATACACGGGTGTACACAAAAATTAACCTCCTCTATTTTCACAATGGAGAATAGAGTACAACAGAGCACAATAGGAATCACTCTTACTGACTTACAAATCTCCACTTCATAGCTCAAGATCTCTAAACCTACTTCAATCGAACCAACTCCAATACCTACAAGAGGAACACAACCACTAATCAGTAAACACGAACAAATCTTTGCAGCAACTTTACATGCTCCCTTTTAGAAACCGTGCTCTGATACTAAGATGATATGAATTTGCGAATGAACACATGAACCTGATATCACGTATAACTAAAGGATGGGTCCGAGCCGTGAGATGGTCCAAAAAAGTAAACGATAGTTGATGGTTTAGCAATCCAATACACTAACTCTACGGATGTGATGCACTGGTCTGAGTGATAAGGTTGCTAGCCACAATCCTTGCTAAAAGGATTGAGAAGAGAGGGTAGAGAAGAGCTTTCCAAGAGAAAAGACTCCAAGGTTTTTCATTAATGTTGTAAATCTACCTAAAACCCTATACAAGTGTTCTATTTATATAAAGTGGTAAAATTGTAAATAAAAGGACTAAAAGGATGCCCTAGTGGCATTCCCATAAATATAAAAATAAACATGAGGATAATTTAGAAATAATACAAGAAATAGGAAGTCTAAATAACATGAGCAAAAATAAATAACCAAATGAGATTTTTGAGCAAGGGTTGATGTTGGATTCTGATGAGTTATTGGAGACACTAGAGCCTTGACCTAGGTGGACTTGAGCTTAGGATGGTCTGTCTTGTCCGAAGTTGATTAGATATACCCGTAGTCAAACTGATGTTGCCGGGGCCGACCCTCGAATGGATAAACCAAATTGATATGGCAACGATTGACTTGAGGCTGACGTGACATGACAGTAGCCAACCTTGCATGATCGAGTCGTTCTGACATGGACGTGGCCATCTTGCTTGGAGTTGACCAATCGAACCAAGCAGAACTGGTCGAACCAAGTTGGAAGGGTAAGATAGACCCGGTATAGTAAGGAAGGCTTGACAAAACAAAGCACAACTAGTCAGCTAAGATAGAATTATTCGAGCAAGGTAGGTCTTCCTGTATGGATGAAGCTCATAGATAGATCTCTAGGAGCTTGGCTAGGGTAGAGCATAGCGTATTCAACATTACAGGGTAGACTCGATAGAGTAAGGCAGGCCATTCAGTACCAATGGAGCTTATAAATAGTTTAACCATTTGAGCGGCGCTCGTGAACAGGCCTCCCATATTATCCGAAACAGGGTAAGACATCGGATCAGCACCTGGAATCTTATCACCTAGCCATTTGGAAATTCAAAGAGCACGATACATGAAAATCAATTTTCTAAAAAGTAAATGCCTAACTCTAACTAGTGACACCATCTTATTCTCAACTCATGAATCTGAAGTTAAATATAAAGGGTAACAATTTAATCCAAAGATTTTGTTCATTAATTCTAGAGTAATGTAAGGAGTTCACTCCATTTGATCCTTATTCATGAACACAATAAAAACAAAAGTTACTCACTCTTTTTCAACACAACTCAAAAATTTCAAGAAAATAAAATAGACTCAACCACCAAATAACTCAACACAAATATAATCTCAATTTAGCATAGAAATTACAAACACAACTTCAATCCACTTCAGATATTCCCTACCCCTAACTTTAAGTTCCTTTATCATTTCAACTTCTCATTAATTACAAGCTGAGAAGATAGGGTTAGAACAGGATTGCCCTGAGGATTAAGCTGAGTTGCTTTGTCATGATTTGTTTCTATTCTTCAAGTCCACTTATTATTAACCTTAAGCCTCTTTGAATATCTATACATGAATAGAAACCATCTCAAAGTATCTAATTTTTTTCATTTCCTCAAAACATAAAACAAAAGTGAAATAACTTAAAAGAAGAAAAGAAAGAAAGATGCATGAAAAGTAAATAGAATCAATGGGTTACCTCCCATCTAACACTTTGGTTTTTAGTCCCTCAGCCAGACCGTGTTGCTCCTTCCTTTGCTCAATGCGGGTCAAATCTTAAAGGTCTCTTATGATCAACCTCTTTTCTCTTCTTTCTAGCTCTATACTGCTTGTCTTGATTTGAATTAATCACCTCTTCAATTAGGGCATCAAGTGTTGTATTAGACTTTATGTCTTGAGGGGGGTTTCTTTTCGACCTCTTTTGAATGTTCACAGTTCTCTCTTTTCTTCAAACCATTAAGAACACCTTACTATTCTTAATGTTGATAGTAGCTCCAGCAGTAGCTATGAATTGGCGCTTGAGAATGATTAGTTTCCCTAGATCTTTATCCATATCTATCATGACAAAATCTACAAGAAACACCAACTTATCTCTCTTTACTAGTACTTTTTCAATCATTCCTTAAGGTTTTCATAAAGAATGATCATCAAATTGAATAATTAGTTCAGACTTCTTTACTTCCTCCCCTAACCCTAACTCTTCAACCACAGATGAGGAAATCATAATAACACCAACACCAGAGTCACAATATGCATTCCCAATGAATTGATCACCAAGGGTATAGGTTAATACAAATTTTCTTAGATCATGTAATATGGGGGGAAGGGTGTTTCTTACTACTTTAGTACATGTTTGAGCTAACATGACAATTTCTTACCTATCCATCCTTCTCCTCTTACCCAAAACTTCTCTTAAGAACTTTTGGTAGTGAGGTGTTTGCTTTAGTAGATTAATCAATGGGATATTCACCTTTAGCTTCCTGAACATCTCTACAAATTTCTTGAATTCCTCATCATTTTTTACTCATTCTTAGCCTTTATGGAAAAGGCACCGATGGTGCGTGTGAATTGACAATGGGCTCATTAACAAAAGGGGTTAACTCCTGTTGTACCACCTCCTCCTTTTTACTTGATGTAGAAGTTAGAGTATTCCTACGAACCTTCTTGCCTAACCTAAGTTGTACTTCCTTTATATGTTCAATGGGTGTAAAGGTACTCACAATGTTATCAAGCTTCTTCCCTAACCTCTCAAACCCTTCCATGGTCACTTGAGCAAGCCTCTCAATAGTAGTTTCCTAGGCTGGCTTTTCTTCCCAAATCTGCACCTCATTGGCCCTTGAGGAATTGCCATCAACTCTTGTGTTTCTTTATACAAACATCACTTCTTCATCCTCTAGAGACTCAATCATAGTTCCTTGCTTTCTTTTTCTTTTAAAAGCAACCTCATTCTCTTCTTCATCACTCATCCAACCCTCTTCTTGTATTATCTCTTCTAAAGTCTTCACTATTGGTTCATCTTGTTGAGCCTTTTCTTCAAATGCTTGCAATGCATCTTTATTTATCATCATTTGAATTATACGGCTTAGGCCTCTTATGATTGAGGAAACTTCATCATCTTTGCTTTGAGAACTATCGAATCCATTACTTGATTGCTCTTTATCTTCTAAAACAGCTAAGTGTTCATTTAGCTGTACTAACTAAGCCTCTAACCCCTAAATGATCAATTCTTGCTTTCCAAACTTTTCAGCCCATTTCTATTCAATATCCTCAAGCACTTTTTCCAACTTTTTTTCAATTCTAAAATTTGGAATTGCTGGAACTGTAAATGGGCTTGTAACACATTCTTGCCTTAATTGCTTACTCCTATGTGGTTTACCTTGAACTGAACTAGCCACTAGATGGGAAAAATTTAGGCTATTGTGTGATCTATAAGCTAAATCATTGATCAACTTGAATGCCTTTATATGATCTAGATACAACATAGGCCTTCCAGTAGCTGCCTTTATCATCTTTTTATCATTGGCCCTTAATTCCTCAAAAACATATTCAATTGTGACTAAGTAGGCAACTACAGTCCATGAATGCAACATCTTACCATCAAGTTTTTATATCTTTTATATCTTGTCCATACACTAAATAAATATTCACCTTCATGATGCCTAAGTGAAACAATCTCCTTTATCAACTTGGTAGGACAATAATCTGGAAAAACTTGTTGTTTACCATCACCCATGTTTCCTATAAGCTCACAATTTAATCTCAATGCTTAGTGGCTTTAACCAATGTAGCACAAGTAGTTTTCTACATAAGTACCTGCAAAAGGAGAGTAGAATCCCGAACTATACACAAAACTTAAAGAAATAAACAAATATTTACAAGAAAGGCAAAATCCCTTTGTTGTTTTTCAAGATAAAGCCTAGTTTACAAATAGTCTTAAAAACTGAAATTAGCACCTATCTATTCCCCGACAACGGTGCAAAAAACTTGGTATCGCGTTTACCACTTCCACAAGTCATGCACTAATAGGAAAAATTAGCTCCTTTTCAAAATAGTGGAATCATTATACTATTAATCGATCAAGCTTGCAAATTTTGATGAAAACTTGTAGAAACCACAAAAACTTCGGTAAGCGTACCGATCAATTAGTAGTATACTATGAGCTCTAAGGTCATATTTCCTAATAGGATAGCGTACTAGCTCTCATCCATTTTAGTACTATTCATATTTAGGTAAGTCAAATAAAATTTGATTCATTTATTAAACAAAACTCAACAACTAGCTTAATGTAGATAAATAAGTGATTCCAACACCAAAAAGGATAAAGATATGATTTCTATTAGAATATCTAATTCTAGGAACAACTCTTAATTTAACAAAGCATGGGATTCCAATACTTCGATAGTTACAATTAAGAACCAAGTAAACGAATTAACAAGAGACATGATGTTTGAGTTCTTCTATTGTTCATGTGCACATAGATTAAAGATTGATTCCAAAAGTGAAATCTTAACCAAATCAACATGTATTAACAATTAATCAAAATTAAACAAACATGGAAATGACTAAAATTCATGCTTCACACATAATCCCAATCTACATACATTCCTTCACAAGTGAAATACATGTTCAAATAACCTATGTAACATACAATTGCAATATACAACACAAACACCAAATATTAATCCATTAACATTAAAAGATTCATAATCTTTATGAATACAATGAGATTACAAAGTTAAACAACATCCCAAAACAATAAGAAATCAGGTAGAGAGAGAAATCACCTAACAAGAGGAGTTCCAATCTTCAATCCGTGTTGGAATGATGTTTTTCATGCATCCCGGGGTTGGAATCCGCTAAAATTAACTTAATATGAGCTAAATTTAACCTTAAATGACCTAAGAAGGTGAAACCCTAAAAACCCTAGAGAGAAAAGAAGAAAGGAAATCTAAAAAAAAAAAAAAATCGCATCCCATAAATGAGCAGCGAATTGTAGCTTTTTATATCAAGAGGGTACCGTCTTGATAGTAGCTGGGACTATCAGCATGATGATATATACCATCATGATGGTATAGTCCACTCTTTGTGATACTTGCAAAGGTTTTGTTCCAAACACTGGCTTAATGATAGTTGAAATTACCATCAAGTTTGGTAGTTGGAATTGCCGTTAAGCTAGTAGTTCCTACTCCATGTCTTTATCTTTTTTTCTTTTTTTCTTTCTTAGGCTTTTCATGTAGGGGCATAGTAGCCCCAAGACCTGCAAGAACAACCATAAAGAGCTTAAATTCTTCAAATAAACATAACTTTTGAACACTTAAACGTAAAAAAATGAATTATACTTTTGTTAGGAAAGTATATTTGATTTTAATGAAAATTCTTACACTTTGGCTCAAAATTCTATTAAATCACATATAAGTGTTAGAGAAATCCTTTAGATAAGTGTATAACACACTTATCAAGTACCTTAGCAAGGCTTTCAAATACAGGTGTATAAGTAGGTTGAATGAACTAATACAGCTTAGTCCACTTTAGCCTACAGGCTAAAGGGTTAGGTTTATTTAGCCCACTTTTTAAATAGGTAAAAAAACTTAGCCTTAACTCACTTTTTAAATGGGTTAAACGGGTTAGCTTTTGGGTGAAAGGTGTAAGTGGGTTAATGGGCCTACCCAGATCAACCCATTTCAACATGCAAGTTAAATTAGATGGGTTCATTTAGCCTGTTCTCTAAATGGGTTAAAAAGCTTAGCCTTAAAACTTTTATTAAACAAGTTAAACGAGTAGAGTCATGTGCCAAAGCCCATTTGTACAACTCTACTTTGAAATACACTTCCAATTCATAAATGTTTGTCAAATTTACTCTAGAGAGATTTTTTAAATTTTATAGTCTTTTGGTTATGAGGCTTTTAGCATTCTTTTACACTTGATCTTGATTTATCGACTCATTAAACTTATGGGGTTTCACAAAATTTACCCTTTATTTAACATTAAAAGCTTTAGCATTTATACATTTGATATATGGTCATTTACTAAATGAATAAAATGTACTTACATATAAAAATAACAAGTAGATGCTACATTGCGATGAGAAAGGATGGGCTTTTCACTTAGTCAGGAGAAGAAATAGACAAGCACTACTAGATTGCGTTTGCAAATTTAACAATATCAAATACATGAAATATTAATTATGTAACAAATATTTAGTAATTTACATGATTAGAAATATTGTTAAAGAGTCTAACATATAATTGTTGAAAATTATTGACAACACAAAATTGCTATATGTATTGTTGGATGATTTTGGGATAAGGATTGGTTCTTGCAAAAGCATAGAAAACTAAGTGGTACCTGGGCTAGTTTGGTGTAGCCACTCCAATGCTTAAATTAGTAATTATGTTTTGAAAAAGATAAGCATAGAGTTTAGGGTTGTAAAAGCGTTCTTACAATACCTATTTTAGGTATTTATAGGTGAAGATCGGTGTTTGAAATGGCAATTAATCATCAATAGTGGGACACATGGAGATTTCATAATTAAACACATGCTAAAGATATAAGAATAATAGACAGTTGTGTAATGAGATTGTACTAGATTATAACTGTTCGTACCACTCCTCTAAGTTTAAACCAGACGTGTTAACAGGATGGGCTTTAAGGCTTATTGACTGGATTGAACTTAGTTGGCATTAAGCAAGAATAGAGTTACTTAGCCTATCGTCAGTCGAATAGCTGAGTGATGTTTTAGGTTGAAAATTGACCATTAACATTTGTCCCCTACTCCCATGGTCGAGAACTTGACTATGGGAGTAAAGATAGATGATTTCCCAAATGCCAAATAATTTTGGAATTTTTATTTTTAATCTTGGAACATGATAGATCGTGTCCCAATCGAAAGGTCGCAGTTTTTCAATTTTCCTACCTATTTACTCTTTTGTGGTAGTATGTATGACAGTTGTCATCTTAGCCATCATTATGCTATAAGGGCTATTAATTGTTAGAGACATGATAACTGTCAAATCTCGAGTTCATGACACATGTCATCAATCTACGCTTAATCATCTAACTAATACATCACTTTTGTCAGAAGCGTGTTAGGGTTATGAAGGGATATCATTCATATATAAAGGATTTTTCCTATTGAGTAGATTTCTTCATTTATTCTCATCTGTACCCACAAGTTCTTGTTTGCTTTCAACATATCATCTTCATCCTTCGAATTCCTAAAAGTTTGTGATTTTATCATATAGCTTCAATCAAGTATGGTTCTAAGTGTTATTCATTGACTTATTCTTTTAGATTCCGAGACAAGTGAGACCGAAGCTACTTCTTCCCCTTACCCCCAAACAAGGAATGATTCGACATGTTCTTCAAGTAGCTCGGCTGACAATATGATGGAGCGTTAGGGGAAACTCGCTTGCATCAATGCTCTTCTAGTGGACAATTATCCTGAAGATAAGGAAGGAAGGTCCATTGCTAGGTACCTTTATAATAGTGTAGTCTATTTCACCAATTCTCCAAATAGAGTGGCAAGTGGTGCTATTAATAAGACAGTCTCAAAGTACAACAAATATTAGCAAGATCTTCTTGAACCATGGAATCTACACAAACCAAGGGAAGAGGAGAGAATGTATTTTCTAAGGGAGCATAAGTTTCACATATATTTGAAATTCCTTGATTTTAGATTGTGCTTCCCATTTTCAGCTTTCTTTAAACAGTTTTTTAATTACATCGAGGTTACACTAAGTATGTTTTCTTCAAACACAGATCGACTTCTCATAGCATTCGAGATCATCTGTGAAGAGGTAGAAGATAGGGCTATGCTTTAGCTTTTTAGATATTTCTTTACGATAAGAAGGTAACTTGATGGTTGGTATTTTGTAGCTACTCGGCATGGTTGCAAAAGTTTATGGATGTGTTGGAATCCAAAATCCATAAATGGAATAATAAGTTTGTTTCCATTGTGTCAGATGAAGATATGGATTTTTGGACCTAGTGGACTAAGCGTATCCATACAAAGGATATTGACTTAATGCCGAATGATGTTGCTATTACTAAAATGATACAAGAAAGGAGGAAGAACAAGATGTTCTTTTGGGATGTTGAGAGGATTATATGGCACTATAGAGTAGGGAACCAATTTTTTCTGAGAAAGAAAGTAGGTGTTAGAATAATTGCTGTGTTAAGTAAGCTAGAAGAGGAAAGCTATTCTCATGACTTTGGGTGGAGAATAATCGCTTTAGGGCTTTGCTTGGCACGGATCTCATAAGTCGTTTATCTTCCCTTCTTTAATTCTTAATATTGTTATCGTTTATTGCAAATATGGGTATAGGCAACATTAATCCTACAAAACTACTAGCCTAAGCAAAGGCTAAAAAATTAAAGTTAGATAAAAGTACAACCACTAAGGTGCATGTAGCTCGACCAATAGCGTTGAAAAAGGCCGCATATGAGAAGGCTGTAAAAAAGGCTGCGGTTGATAAAAAGGTTGTTTAACTTGTTAGGGTGAGTCAAAGCATTGAACAAACTAGCACTATGGAGGCCATAGCAAATTCAACTCCAATAGCTGAGAATAATATTTAGGAGTATATGTCAAGAGATTAATGATAAAAGTAGCATCGACGACATTCATTACAGGTAGTTAAAGGCCCATTAACCTATACAAATGACGAACCAGGTCCTACGAAGATGAGTGGGAAGGATTTTATAGGTCAACATCTGTCTAAGAAATCCAAAACTTTGGATTAAAAGACGAAGGAAGCCATGAGGAACAAGGCTCTCGGCATCAATAGCACCGAGTTTGTCCCTAACCGAAAGATGGGTGAGTACTTTGTTTCGAGAAGAGCCATAACTTCCTGCATATTGACTCAACCCTGGGTGACGGGATAAAATCCCTCGCTTTGATGGAAGGAGTCATTCTCTTAAGGATAGAGAGATTGTGAAGAAGGATGTCGATAGGATAGGTGGTTGTAATAAAGCACAAATTGTTGCTAAATTGTACAATGTGAATACTAATCAACTTTTTTCACTTGAAGCATATGTTTCATTGTTAACAATCTTGTTCGTATGCAAACTAGTAGCTACGTTTTGACAACTTTGGATGAAGCCAACAAGGAGACGAAGAATGTAACATTTCTAAGTAGATGTTGTTTGCTGAGAACTAAACCTTACTTTATCCTTGAAGGCTTAGACTATTGCCATTGAGAACACCAAGATTAAGGCTGAGATTAAGGCCAGAAGAATTCAAGAAGAGCTAGTAGCTAAGAAGTTAGTGCATTCTTTGGTGGTCGATGAAATCTTGAGCTTGAAGGTCAAGAGTAAGGAGTTGTACAAAGAGATTAAGGACCTGAAATAGGAGCTCCGCAAGAAACGAGAGGAGTATTGGGGGTTAGGTCAAATGCTCAGCTCGATATGTGATAAGGAGGATAAGCTTAGGATGTGAATAAAAGACTTGGAGATAAAAGACTCTGAATTGCGATATCATGTTGTTGAATTAGAGGGAGCAGTGAAGAGAAATCCCTCAGTAAGGAAGTTTTGGAGATTGTTACTCCCAGTCGATAGTATGAGAAATTGCTAAGGAAAAAACTCTTGCAGGGGGTCTAACAAGTGCAGAAAGAAATTTTGAAAATTCACCCCTACTAGGACCTCTTATGCTTAAACTTTTTCGACGTTGACGACAAAAATGTCAGTAGTGATAACAAAGAAGTTGACGAAGATGAAGGAACTAAGGTTCAAGGGTAAGGTGATAATAATGAAGCTTGTGCCAAAGATCTTAATGACGATGAGGAATGATCGTCCAAAGAGACCCCTTATGTCTAGAAAGAAACAACTACTTGCTTTGTAAACCCCAGTACTGAAAAAGAGATGAGCTCCTGAAAATGTTAATGTACATTGTTTTTGTACAAGTTGTATGAACTAGATTCAGTCGGGTTGCCGACCATTTGATATCACAAGTATTATTTATATCGTGTATATTTTCTTTTATGTACAATTTGCTAGTTTCGGCATGTTTTATTTTATGTACATTATCATTTCTTGGCATGTTTTATTTTACGCATGTTATCATTTCTTGATACATTTTACTTCACTCGTGTTAATGTTTTTTGGTGTGTTATATCTTACGTACACGTTAGACATCTTGTCGAAGACATATTGTCTATAAGTTGCATAGGTAGTGAATTGATCTGATTCGGTATGTAAGATTATAGCTGCTTTTTAACAATTGAACAGTTTGTTCGCTACATAGTTAGAACTCCATTAATCCAATAATCATGTGTAAGTCGGGAACGTACATGACAAAAAATAGTAATACTAATAAAACTTGAAATGAACTTTCATGCAAACCAAGATGGGTACCTTCAGCTATGACTTCCTGAATCCTAATAGGATCCTTCCAATTTACACCAAGCTTCCTTTGTTTATCTCGTGTGCTAGTCACCTCTAATTTCCAGCAAACCAAATCTCCAAGCCAAAAACCTTATGTTTCACCTTTTGATTATAATATCTAGCTACTCTGTGTTGGTATACAGCAACTCTTGCCTTTGCAACATCTCTTATCTCTTCAATAGTGTCCAAATTAGACGTAAGACTAACTTAGTTGGCCATTATGTAGAAGTTTTGTATGTGAATATTGGGCAAGTCTAATTTAATTAGCAATACAGCCTTCATACCATATGCTAATTTGAAGGGTGTTTCTCTTATCGCAGTCTTATGGGTAGTCTGATATGCCCATAAAACGTTCAATAATTCTTCAACCCATTTACCCTTAGCTTAATTGACTTTCCTCTTCATGTTGTGTAAGATGATCTTATTAACGGCTTCCACTTGCCTATTTGTCTAAGGATGTGCCATGGACGTATAATTCAAACGAATGTCTATTTCTCATAGAATGCTTAGAATTTATTATTTTCAAGCTGTGGATCATTATTAGTAATTATCATGAATAGGACCTTAAATCTTGATATAATGAAGTTGAAAACAAAGGCCTTACCTTTTGTTCGATGATTCTAGCCAATGCCTCGACTTCTAGCCACTTAGTAAAATAATCCATGGCAACAATGATGAACTACTGCTAGGCTGTAGACTTAGGAAATGGTTCAAGTATGTCTAAGCCCCAATGGGAAAAGGGCCAAGGATTAGTGAGACTATACAGTTCAATAGGAAGCACATAACTCAGTGCCTCATGTTTCTAGCATTGTAGATACTACCAAATAGATGTCTTTGTGTCATCCTTCATTGTCAACCAATAATAGCCAAGTTGTAGTACATGGACATACAGTGTTTATCCCTTTTCATGGTTGTAGAAAATATTGCCATGTAGCTCAGATAGTACTTGTTGTGCATCTTTCGAAGGAAGGCATCGAAGGTAAGGTTAGGAAATGCCACGTTTGTATAATTGATTGTTAATCAATGTGTAATTTGTGCCTTGATAGATCATCCTTCGAGCCTCTTTTTTATCTTTAGGGAGGATGCCATCCTTTAGAAAATCTATGATTAGAACCATCATGACCTCTCCTTTAAGTAGGGAACCAATTCATAGCTCTGCTAAGCAATTTGTAAGCTCTTATTAAGGAGGAACTCAATAAAGATCTTGTCATTTAAATCAAGGAGTGCCAAGCTAGCCAACATTGGTAACTTGTTGGCTACAATGTTCCTGTTCCTTGGTATTTTTTGAATCGAAAAAGACTGAAACTCCTGTATGAGCATTTGTACTATCAGTAAGTACTTGCTCTTTACTTCCTCTTTTGCTGCATAACTTCCCTTGACCTAATTCACAACAAGTTGCAAGTCGAAAAAAACTTTAATCTTCTTGATGCCTACTTCCTTTGCTAATCTGAGTCTAGCTATTAATGCTTTATATTCAACCTCATTGTTGCTGGCTAGAAATCTAAACTTCAAAGCATAATTAACCTTGACATTGTAGGGCCCTTGCAAAACAAGACTTGCACCACTTCCTTCCTTAGTCGAAGAACCATCGACATATAAATTCCATATCGACTTCTCGGCTATCTCTACGCTATCTTCTTCACCCTGTACTCAGCTAGAAAATTTGCTAGCACCTGAGCTTTTAATGCTATTCTAGGTTTGTATTATACTCCATAAGCACTTAGCTCTAATGCATACTTCATCATCTTCCCCAAGGAATCTAGTCATTGTAAAGCTTGTTGTAAGGGTTGATAAGTAAGAACAGTAATTTGATGAGCATCGAAGTATGGTTTCAACTACCTTACCAAGAGAACCATCGCAAATACAAATTTCTCATTTTTTATATATCGGTGTTCTAGTGCTTGTAAAACATGACTTACGTAATAAATCGATTGATGCTCCTTGCCTTTGATCTAAACTAAGAAAAAGGAGAGTGCTCGACTACTTATCGATAGATATAAATACAAATTTTCTTCCAGAATGGGTGTCGAGAATATTGGTGGTGATACAAAAAACTCTTTCAATTCGCCGAATGCTTTTTCACATTCATCTGTCTACTTTAAATCTTTCAAATTCTTCAAAATTTTGAAGAATAAGGGCAACTGTCCACCTAGTCAACTCCTAAACTTCCTTGACTGTGTAAGGAGACTTCATGTTTCTAATTACATCAATTTTTCTTGGATTTGCTTCAATACCACATCGGATGACCATATATCTTAAAAACTTTCCCGAAGTTGCATTAAAGACTCATTTTTGTGGATTTAGCTTCATGTTATATCTTCTTGGAGTGCTGAATGTTTCTTCAAGATCAACAAGATGCCAATCTTCTGATGTACTTTTCACTATCATACCATTAACATATACCTCAATGTTACGGTAAATTTGGGGCTTAAACATCTTAGTGACGAGGCATCGATAAGTTGTGCCAGCGTTTTTCAAATTGAAAGGCATCACCATGTAGCAATGTGTCCCAAAGTTGGTGATGAATGATGTATGGACCTCATCCTCCTTATCTATTTTAATTTGATTATAGCTGAGAAACATGTCCATAAAGGATAATAAGGTGTGTCTAACAGTAGAATCAACCAATTGGTCTATTCTCAGCAAGGGGAAACTGTCTTTGAGATAGGCTATGTTCAAGTTCGTGAAGTTTATGCACATACGCCATCTACCCTTATACTTCTTAACTAACACACAATTTGCTAGCCAAGTCGGATAAGGCTCTTCCCTAACGAACCTACCCTGAGTTGTTTTTGGACTTCTTCTTCTATGGCTGCTTGTCGTTTAGGAATGAAATGCCTTTTTACTTTGTTGAATAAACTTCACATTAGGATCAATCTAAAGTTTGAGTAATAACATCTCTGGGAATACCCAACATATCCGAAGGGGACCATGTAAAGATATCGGCATTATCTCGCAAGAAATTAATCAAGCTTTGATGGATGTTTGCCAGCAACAATTTCCTTAGCTTAGTCGTCCTCCCTAGATTATTTTCGACTGGAATCTCTTTGCTCCCTTCCTTGGCATTCTCTATGCTAACCGATTTTTGTTTTGGACAAGTTTCAATATGAAAGATTTCTTCTCAATGTAACACCCTTATATATAGGGATCTTGCCAATTGTTGGTCCCCTTTATACACACCAACTCCAGTAGTAGAAGCGACCATACCGAATGGATGTTGACATGGTCGATCATTATCATATTGTATGGGAACCAACACTTGACTACAAGGAAATCTACCTTGTCTTCCACAATATGTTCATCATCTCCAATCTGGATAGGGAAAGTGATCACTCCACTAACCTAAATGGACTGATTATTGAAAACATGTAGATCATAATCATGTGATCTCAATCGCACCTTGGTTTTCAGCCTCATCTGATTGAAAGCATGCTAAAAAATGATATCTACCAAACTTTCAACTTCAATCAAAATCTTTTTGACCTCGAAGTTGGCAATTCTCGCACTAATTGCCAGTGTATCATCATAGCATCTTTGAACGTTTTCAAAATCCTCTTCCAAGAAAAATAATGAATGGTCAACCTTGACCTTCTTGCCTTGCACATTAAAAACATAATGTATGGCATTAGTCAAGCCTAAAGAGCTAAATTGGACTAAGGTGGAAGGTTTAATGACAATAGTATTCATTGTACCATTTGGTGCTCTACTACTGCTTTTGTCTCTCATATCTTCACAGCCTGAGAAGGCCGCATGATCTTCTCCTGCTCATCATGTCTTCTTTGAGTCGACTGTTTTATGTTTTCAGCATTGTATGCAAGAAACTTGCTCAGATACCCTCACTAAATCACATCCTCAATCACATTTTTGACTTAGATACACTCATCAATATTATGACCTCTGTCATGATGAAAATTGTGGTATTTATTCAAATTCCATCTTGAGGGATTTCCTCTCATTCTCTCTTACCATTGCAATGCCTCTTTCGCCATACACTTCAATTAATATGTTCGTAATTGGATGATTAAGCAGCGGATTAACAAAGTATGTCAAGATGTGTAACCTCTTTTTCTCAATGTTAAGACACTAATCCTCATCTGCTTCGAGTCGATTTTTTACACTCTTCTTCATGTCACCTTTCCTATCTCCTCTATTCTGATCAGCCTCTCGATATACCTTAATGTTATCTTCCTATTGGACGTAAGATGTGGCCTTGGCTTTGGCTTTGGCTTTAGCTTTGAACTTAGTAAAAGTTCTCGGCTTATTTTTGGTGAGAGACTTGAAAAAGTCTCTGTTGGGCTTAATGCCATTGATAACTACGTTGAGAGTAGCACTCATATCCAGCCTTGGAATCTAGTCCATCTCAGCCATAGATTTGGCCAAATAATTCTTGATAGATTCGTTTGATCTTTACTTTATCATGTTAAGGATAGAGAAATCCTTAACGGGAAGCTTGCTTGCAAGGAAGTGTTGGAGAAACACTTTTGCTAAATCCTCAAAACATGAGATGGTGTTCGGCTTCAGATGTTTGAATCATGTACTTGTTGCATTCCTCAATGTTGAGGGAAAAGCTTAGCAAGTTACAATGTTACTCAAGCCGTACAACTTAGCTAAAGTATGGTAGTACTTAAGATGATCTTTAAGGTCTCTTGTTACATCATAAGTTTTGAATTGTGGTAACTTGACGTGTTGTGGTATAACTTCTTCAAAAATCTTAAGGAGGAAAAGCTTTTCTTTATTTGGAATTGCTTACTTGTTGTAGTAGGAGTGCTAACATGTGAAGGTCTAACATAGTGCACCTACTATGGTTGTTTTCCCTTCTCATTTTTCTTAAGAGCAGGTGCCGAAGGTCCTAATTTAACTTTAACCTACTTTTTCAGTAATTCAAGAGAATAGATTGAATCTATACTATTATTGGCATTATTATTGCCGTGTTCTTGGTTTTCATTTGGGTGGATATTTCTATGGACAAGGCTAAGGATCTTGTCATGTTTTTTGCTAAGTTCTTGGTTTTCCTTAGCTATCAAGGCAAAGTTACTCTAGCTTAGCCAAACAATATTCGTTAGTATGCCTACTTCCCCCTACTTAGTGGTGGGGTAAAGAACTAGCACCTATACTTTTGGTCATTCTTGTCTTTTCCATATAGGTGTGTAAATGAAAAAAAAGACTATGCCAAATGTTGTCGAATGATTTTGGGATAAGAATTGGTTCTTGCAAAAGCATAGAAAACTAAGTGGTACCTAGATTAGTCAGGTGTAGCCACTCCAATGCTTAAGTTAGTAATTATGTTTTGAGAAAGATAAGCACAAAGTTTATGGTCATAAGAGCATTCTTACAATACCTACTTTGGGTATTTATAGGCGAAGATCGAGTGTTTGAAACAATAGTTAATCATCAATAGTAGGATATATGGAGATTTCATAATCAAACACATGCCGAAGATGATAGGAATCAGGCTACTAGGCCTTAAACCCGTAGCCAAGCTCGAAGACTAAAGGGACTAATAAGGCGAATCCTCCTATTCCAGTCGTCTCATGCTAAGACCGAGTTTCTCCTTATTATCGATCAACTCTCTATGCTGAGTTGTATGACTACCTACCTCTCGGCATTTGTGCACCAACTTAAAGAATGTTGAGACAGCTGCCAAACCTTGCACGTCTACTCAGCCATGTCCTAACCAACCAATTGCTTGGCATCGCTCTTGCCGAGAGACTAAGAGAGCTGCCTTAAACTAATCCTCAGTCAACCCTACTCAAACAACTAATTTGCTTATACTCTTTTGCCCGCAATCTCCATTGACATTACTAATGTATCTCTACCATGTGTATAGGACCACCATGTAAAATCTGTTACACTAATCATTGTTTTTCTTGAATACTCATTTTTACCCTTTGTATTCTTGTACATTACTTCTTTGGGGAAATTCCCTTCTTATCTTTTCTCTTTTAGGTAAGTTGCCTTAAAATTCTCAAGTATAAATACCCCTTGTGATAGAAATCAACCTGCAACTATCTCAAAGCTGAGGCTAAACAATTTGTGTCGAGGCCTAATGATTGCTAGACAGCTGAGAGGTAGAAAGGCAAACACTCGGCATTAAGCCTATAGTCTGCCAAGAAGACAAGAGAGCACATTGTCAAGAGTTGGAGGCCTAAGATCCACTTGACACGGTACAGAAAGACCATTGTCGACTAATTTTGGGACTCAGCAATTATGGGCTGACCTTTTGGGTATCTCAACCAAGCATTGCAAGACTTCAAGGACTCCTACCCGAACCTAAACATCCAATTGCCGACCCCGCCTAGTTCGGATCTTTTTCCTTCCAACATAGGTCGAATGACTACATGCCGACTTCTTCTATTAAACGCACAGTTTTGTATTCTTGTACATGTTTTCTTTATTTTATTCATAAGCCCATTCTTTAGGTCTTAAGGCCTTATACATTATTTACAGTTCTGTTACTAGGGTTTAGGACTTGTTATAAATCACAACATTTGTATTTATGAGAGGATTGTCAATGAAGAATATTCAAACAGTGTGTTTACACTTAAATATTCCTTTTTCGAGTAAGGATACTCTTAAGCTCTTAAAGCTAACATTTGTCGAATTATTGAGTGTCGAATAACTCTTTAATCTTTCTTGCATTCTTATCAATCTTGACCCTAAGACTGTGGTGAACCCCTCATTTTAAGTTGGTTAATGGATTGCATCTAACCCTCATTCAAACCCTAAGTGACATTTAGTGTTCGTGAGTCATATCGAACCCTATTTCAAGCTCAACCCTTGATTGTGTTTGTGTTTTGGTGCGTGATAACCATGCACATTAACCATTAAAACCCCATTTCACTTCTGCCCTTCATACCTATTTGAACCTCGGTACCTCGTCTTTGGTTTTTGAGACTTGCTATATATCACCTTATACATGTAGTTGAAAATAATTAGATTACCATTAATACACTGAATATTCTTCTTCTTATGAACACAAATTGTTTACTCTCATTTCACTCTTATTATAACTCTTAAGTAAGGTTAGGTGGCGAGTAACCTCATCGAACCATCTCGTGCTTCATATCGAGCTGTACTGTGAGTTCTCAAAAGTTCTACTAGTCTGTCATATCCTTAGGGGCTATTCGTGGGTTTTGCTTACTCTTTCATTCGTTCTTCATCCTTTTGTAAGTTTCCCCATCACCCTTTTCAAGCTTTCGGCAAGCTTGGACCCATCACTAAAATCGTCCTTGTCTATCCTTAGCTATAGTTTGCATCATCTTGGTATTAGAGCAAAGGTTTCATTTGGATTATGGAAGTTTGTTTTGAAGTTCTGTCTATACTCTATTTTAGGCATGTGAAACAGAGCAAGTTTATGTGTTAACTTAGCTATCGTATTTGTTAGTTGTTGAGCTTCTGGCTTGAAGGAAGTGTATTGTGTGGTTTTGAAAGATAGTATTGGCTGTTACATTGAATCAAGGATTTGAGATTTAAATTTTTCAGAGAAAATGTCAAACTTGAGTATTAATGCTAGTGCTGGAGATGATAACAATGGTGTTGTCCACCATAGTTGATAGTCTTAAGGTACTCCAAGAAGTATTGACGAGAGACTTGATGAGATAACTAACCTCTTAGTGGATTTAACTCGAGTTATACATGCATTGGCTTATCGACCTACTGAAGTTGCGTATAACACCCTACAAGCTACCCAACCTATAAGAGGTTGGAACTTAACTCGACAAGTTCGAGGTAGAGGAGTAAGCGAACGATTGAGGAGAAGGATTCATTCGGGAGATCTAGGAGAAGAGGATGAGGAATAGCAGTTTGAAGAAGAAGAGCGAGCTTGAGCTAATATGAATTCATGGATGAACACACGAACTTGATATCATACATAACTAGGGGATGGGTCCAGGCCATAAGATGGTCCAAAAAAGTAACTGATAGTCGATGGTTTAGTAATCTCGCACACTAACTCTACGGATATGACACACTGTAGAACCATAAACAGAACTAAGACTTGTCAAATGTGACATACTAGTCCGAGTGATAAGGTTGCTCATCATAATCCTTACTAAAGGGATTGATAAGAGTAGGTAGAGGAGAGCTTTCTAAAAGAAAAGACTCAAGGGCTTTTCATTAATATTGTAAATCTCCCTAAAACCCTATACAAGTGTTCTATTTATTCAAAGTGGCAAAATTGTAAATAAAAAGATTAAAAGGATGCCCTAGTGGCATTCCCATAAATGTAAAAATAAACATGAGGGTAATTTAGAAATAATACAAGAAATAGGAATTTTAAATAACATGAGAAAAAAATAAATAGCCAAATGAGATTTTCAGGCAGGGGCTGATGTTGGATTCCAAGGACTTATTGAAGACCCTAGAGCCTTGACATAGGTGGACTTGAGCTTTAGGATGGTTTGTCTTGTCCAGGGTTGATTTGATATACCCATGGGTGACCTGATGTTGCCAATGCTAACCCCTGATGGCCAAACCAACCTGATATGGCAATGATTGACCTGAGGTCAACCTGACATGATAGTAGCTAACCTTACATGACCGAGTTGTTCTAACATGGACATGGTCGACCTATTTGGAGCTAACTAACTAAACTGAGCAGAACTAGCCGAACCAAGCTAGAAGGGCAACACAGACTTAGTATAGTAAGGAAGGCTTGACAAAACAAAGCACAACTAGTCAACCAAGATAGATCTATTCGAGCAAGGCAAGTCTTCTTGTATGGATAAAGCTCATAGACAGATCTCTTTGGAAGCTTGGCCAGGGTTGAGCATAGCATATTTAACATCATAGGGTAAACCTAATAGAGTAGGGCAGGCTGTTTAGTACTGATGGAGCTTATAAATAGGTTGTGGGGGGCGTTGGGTACAGATGCAAGTGTCACGTGCGTAACACATGTAAAGTTACGCTACACGTGACTAGGGAAATGACTTGAGTGACTCGTACGGGATGGTTAGGAGAGGAGCGTAGGGAAGAGGAGTAGGCGATCTTTGTAAGGCTCTACTACGTATGGTGACAAGTGGAGGAGCATGATGGCATCAAACTCTAAGATCAATGAAGAACGAGGTGGTGTTCTTGAAGTATTTAAGTGTTTGATCCTTAAGGCAAAGTTTCGATAGAGTAATGGCGTTAATAGGGGTTTTTCTTCTCCTTAAATGAGGATGTGAGTAGGGTATTTATAGGAAAAGGTAATTGATCACATCTATTAGATCATAACGATCATCAATAGATAAGATTGAAGCCCTTTATTAATGGATCTTAAGTGGGCTATTTTCATGGATTTAGGCTCAAGTAAAGGTTTTATTTATTATTTTAGTATGAGCCAAACCAAGAAAGGTTAGATCAGATAAACTGATCCAACGGGCCTTACTCTAAGCCTACCATGGCAAGTCTCCCTTGATCATCTCAATAATTTATGGGCTTGGCTCCTTGGGCCCTATCACCTTAGCCCGAGGAGTCAAATCTATTTAATTAATGGGTTTGAAGCTCAATATTAAATTTGGCCCTTTACATTTTTCCCCCTGACCAAAGTCCTTCAGACGAAGTCGAAAGGGTTTGGGCATTAAGTAAGCCTTTTAGATGACTCAGGCGTGTGCACACTATTAAACAGCTGCGTCGTTGCCAAATTAATTTGAGAATTATCTTAGTGCATGAGTCCACAGCACCTCTTAATCGTGTGTCAAGCCTCAGTTAGGTTACATTATATGTTGCCCCCAAGGCAACACTCTGAAATAAGTCTTCTTTAAGCTGTCTTTTCTTGAGCTGATTTGTCTGTTCAATTTGATCCATATGACTTATTGACTCCTTTTGAGTTGAATTTGCACACTAGGTTCACATTAGCCATCTAATCGAGTCAACTCCGTATATCATTGTCGCCTTGATTTTTCTTTTCACATAAGAGCACTCTTCTTATACAGTCTTCATATATAATGTAAAAGCTTTGTGTAAACCAGATTTTATTCGCTGCACTACGACTGGTAAGCACGGTGATCTTGCTAACCGGTTAGCGAGCAAGGGTCAAAGGGACAGCATCCCCTGCAGGGTTTCAAGGGCAACGCCCTAGAAGCTAAACGAAATTCTAAATCTCTATTTAGAGAAATTCTTCAAGAAGTATCTGAAGAAAGTGCCTTTATCAACATCTGACCTTCATTTTTTTTGTATTGAACCTAGATTTTTTAGCGTTGTTTCTCTAACTTACTCAAAGTCATGCCCATTATTACTCTAACCTACGACCCAAGCATGTCTTTTGGAGATATCAGCCAAAGAAATATTAAGAAAAATATACCCTCTTATTTATCCTTGCTTTGGCTCAATTCAAAGGGGTTGAAAAACACGTACATGATGGACTTTGTACTTCCTTGTATGGGCTAAAGCTTAGAAATGATAAACATAATTTTCAATAACAAAAAGGAAGCCATTAGATCTTTGTAGAAGCCCATATGCACCTACAAAAAAACTTGATACGAGGCAAGTACACCTATCAATTTTAATATAGCGGATATAAGTCCGAGTCGATCCCTTAGAGATTTTGAGTACTAATATTAACTTTAGCTTTATTATCTAACTGGAAAATTGTGATGAGTTGAATGAATTAAAAATACTGAAATTAACAAACTAAACTAATTATGAGACTTGATTAAACAAATTAGAAAGCAATAAAACTGTGAACGACTTCAAGTAATTAATAATGTATTTATGAATTATTTCCCCTAGTGTTTAACATGTGACCACTTAAAATATATTCAATTCGGTTTCTATTATTCTTGACCGGAGGGATTCACAATTAAAGCTAATATCTTTCTTAAGCATGTTAACCCTAATCCTAAATTATTTACCGAAATCTCTTCACTTAGTAATATAACTTAGAATTGCATTAATGTATAATGAATTCCCACACAAACAATCAACTTTCCGGAAGAAACATGTATCTTATCTCTAAGTATACATGTAATTCTCTCCAATTATGCTAAGATCTAATTACACATGCAATTTCTCAATCAACATGCATAATATCATATATTGATACTCTAGAATTATCAATCAACAATTAAACAACATAATTGAATCAAAAAAAGATAGAAACTTTATTGAAATTTATAAATCAACCCAAAAGTCATATGAAACCCTAGGTTCCATAATCCTAAATACTCGAATTCTAAGCTATCATAATGAATCTAAAAACGAGTTCCATCAAAAACATAAAATAAAATATGGAAAACCCCTTTGATTGATGAACAATCTCTTTAATCTTGAAGTTGATGTTGTTCTTGCCTCTTTCTTGATGTTCTCCTCAAGTCTCTTCTCTTCTCTTGTGTCTCTTCGTTTCTATAATGTCTCTTGCTCCTTTTAAACCCTAAGATATCCTTTTATATATGTATTACACGGATTCTATTTTCGTCACCAGACACGGCCTAGGACACGGCCGTGTCCCCAAGTCGTGTAACTTTTTGCACTAAGGTAAAATTTTCTACATAACTTCAAAACTTCATAACTTCTTCGTTTGAACTCGGAATTAAGTGAAACTTGATTCCTTTTCTTCTTTTTCGATCCTAAAACGCGTTCAAACCTTGAAATCAAAATTTTACTCAATTAAGTATCAATTTCTTTAAAGAAAACAACAAATGTAAGGGAAATACTATAAAATCACCATATAAAATATGTTTAAAATCAGAGTTATCACACCCACATTGGTTTGTCCCCTTTTTTATTTTTTTAGCCCCACCCCATTGTAAATTTGACAACTATCCCTTTGCTTTTTTTTTCTTTTGTGTCACCTAAAGGTAGACAAATCCTAGGCTTAGGACGACTTCCACCTTCCTCCTTTTTTTTTTTTTGTTCACTCTCTTTTCTTGTCTTTCAGCCAACCCCACAACAGACAATTCCATGGCCATTCCTCACAGCATGCAATAGCTGGAACTTCTTTCTAGATATACATGTATTTCGTCTCATTCATCAACTTCCTTTCTCAAATTTTAATCATCTCGCTTTAACCCCACTTCATACTCCATTAACAGCCCTTTTTACAAGTTGTTCCTGAAGTTTCGTTGCTGTTTTGCTTGGAGAAGTGAGATCAAAATTTGGGAACCAATGCAGAGTATTGAAGCGTTGTTGTTGTAGCTACTGCACAAACACAGGTCAATAGTTGTACTTCTTCTTCTCACTATCTTTGTTTTTGCCTTTGCTTTAGCCTAATATTAAGTGTTGAAAACATGTCATCAGCACCAAGCAAAGCATTGAAATTGTCCCCAATTCTACCTGTAATGGTAGTATTAGAGAGGTCTGTTTGTAATGATTTACTAGAGTCTGCCTGAATTAACTACTTGTCATTCAATGGTGGAGGAAAAGAAAATCCTCCTTAGAAAAAGACTAATCATCGTCTTTGTTTTTAGTTGGGCCTCTTTCACGTAGATCTAGAATACTCCTATGGGTGATTCCCTTTTCACCAGAAAATATTATTTCTTCTCCTAGCATAAGATCAATTCTACTGGTGCCTAGCACTTCTGAGGGAATAAATTTTCGCTTTTCAAACATCATGAATTAAATGGGGAAAGAGGGAGGGTCTTTGGAGTTTACGAAGTTTAAAAGAAAGGAATTTGAGCGAACTACTGGAAGGCATGGTGTTTGTGTCACTTTAAAGTTGTTGATAATGCGCTCTGCATATATGGAGGAACAGTAGGCATTAACACAGGCTAATCAGTTAATATATTGTTGGACTTGCTAACTTTAAGATGTCCACATTGTTCCCTATCAAACCTCACAAACCTGAGATCAATATCAATAAAAGGAATGATAAGAACAATGAGAGAGAAGATGAGGTATGTGAATTTGAAATTGATGAGTGTAGGAGTCAAAAGAGAGAACATTAGAGAACAATAAGGCTAACTCAGCTCAAACTTCAGTTGTGACCCACACCAAGACAATTGAAATCATACATCCTCTGCTTGACATCAAAAGTATTGTAAACAAAACTACCCAGTTCGTTGCCAAGAATGGACCTGAGTTTGAGCAAAGGATTATTGTAAATAATGCTAACAATGCAATGTTCAATTTCTTAAACCCCTCCAATCCATACCATGCATACTATCAGCATAAGTTATTTGAGTCCAGCACATAGAATTAAGCTTCTATACAGCAAACACCTCAGCCAGCAGAAGCAGCTACCCCTGAGTCAGGCCCCACTGTTGCACCCGCACCTTCTGCTTCTGAATTAGCTCAAGTTGAACTCATTTCTCAGTTAAAGTCTGCACGTAAAGTTCTTGAGCCACCTGAAGTAGAATAATACATAGTGTGCTTACCTAAAGGAATTACAGGGGAAGAACTTGACATCATAAAGCTCATTACTCAATTTGTTGCTAGGAATGGGGAATCATTTTTGACAAGATTAATGAGCAAGGAGATCAATAATCCTCAGTTTCATTTTTTGAAGCCAACTCACAGCATGTTTATGTTTTTCACAGCACTTGCTGATGCCTATTCAAAAGTAGCAAAATTGGGAGCAGCCACTTGGAGGTATTTGGAACCCCCCAATAAGAATCTTTCAATTAAATAAGCTCAGAATGCAGTGAGAAGGTGAAATGAAAGGGTCCCTTAGCATTTGTTGATCTGGCATAAGGAGAGACAACACTCCTTTGTTTTTTTAAAACTCATGCGTATTGATACTCATGCTATATAAATTCGACTCCCCTCTTTCAAATTGCCTTGTCATTGCATGGTAATTGAAAACTCTCTACAAGTGGGCTTGCTTCATGAATATATGGATGAGTTGAGCACATACTGTAGGCTTCATGACATAGCCCTTTTTTTTTTCTTTCTTCTTGTGCAACGAATAGTGATATAGCCTTCATCACTTAATGTCATTGTCCTTATAATTTCACTCATACTTTGATGTGTTTCTTTGAATAATTAATCATAACATCCTTTTCCTCCCTTTTTTGAATTTAAAAAATGACATCTCCTCATTTTCCATGTTTTGCAAGTACCATAATCATCTGACAATTAGGTTGAAAGAGGATCCCTTCGCTACCTAGACTATAGTTGCCTCCAATTAAGGGCCAAAAGTCTGTGATCGTAACTTGAGGACCACATTGCAAACAAGCAGTAGTCAGCAAATTGGCATGGTTTAAAGAGGGTAGACTCTTTACCACCCGAACCATGACTATTTACCAACCGAGGGTCAAGGGTTTGTGATCATGACTTGAATACTAATCTTCATCAACGGGTGGTAGCAAAGAGGTATAACACTTAGGTCATACGTAGCCTCCTTTTATAACTTCTATAAAGCCAATTGTGACATAAAATGTGAATCGAATCATGAGTCTCAAATTGTAAGGACATGCACACGTGAGTACATGAGAGTAGAGCATGAGCTGAGCTCATAAAGTTTGAACACGAGTCTTAGACATGAACATATGAGAGTGACACACTTGACTTAAACATAACCTCCCTTTAACATAAGCACTCATGAGGCAATACGTGAAATGAACTTCACTACCCCTCAATACAAACACTTATGGAATAATCATGTAGAAGGACTATGAGGCCTCCACATAACCATAAAATGTGAAATTGAACATAAGCGCATAAGAGTAGAGCGCGAGTTCGCGAGCTTAGTGTACATGAACAAGACATAAATCTTGCGCTTGAACACATGAGGATTGAACACTTCAATTTAGCATAGTTTCTTTGGCACAAGCATATGTATGCTTTTAACATGAGCATTTTTAAACTTTCTATATGAGTACGCGTGAGTTGAGTATGCAACTTGAGTACAACACTTTGGTATTTAAGCTAAACATGAGTCTCATCATATGCATTAAACATAAGCCTTAATACATGAGCTCTGATCATGAGTGAATGTAAGGGTCGCATCTGAACCTTGAACATGATAGTAAATATGAGTCTTGAACATGAGGGTCAAATGTAAGTGAGTGTGAGCCATAGTCACAAGTCTTGAACTCAAAGTGAATCTTCAATATGGCACAATCTATGAATGTAACATAAGGTTTGAATATGGACTGAATCTTAAACATGTCACATGTGTTGAACATGATATCGCATGAGGCCTATATGTGACGTAAGGCTTGAACATAACATGAGTTTTGAACATGACGTGAGGTTTGAGCATCACATGAGTCATGAAAACTACATAACTCTTGAACACAACGTTAGACACGATGTGAGCACTAAACGCAATGTGAGGTCCCATTACACAACTTGAACATGAGGCGTTGAACATTAGTCTTCTAGTACGAATGTATGCCAAAAAACATCATCATTAGCATGTGAGCTAGGCATAGTATCATTGATCTCATGTGTGAATTACGTATTGCCATCACGTATTGCAAGAATCCTTGTGCATATGTATCATCTCTAGTTTTCGTAATTGATGTCATACTTTTCGAATGCACCTTACTTCTACTAACTCCCTTACTCCCCTTCATTTACAATTGCTCACTTTCTTTCATATAGACGTCACTGCTACTTTTAGGGATCATCGACATGGATAAAGAGTTTGGCAAGAGCCGCTTTCGTGGCAACAATACTGATAAGAACAATGAAATTTTAGCATATTCTGAGGATCATATCCTGGAAGCCTCCTTACCTCGAGATAAGTGGGTAGACCCAATTATTGAAGTTGACTTCCTCTAGCGAGATATAAAGAGGCGGAATACACATCCACATCTACCTAAGGATGGCAAGCTGCGTTTCATAAGACAAGAACCTCCAGTACATAAGAGGGTTGAAATAGAAGCAGATTTTGTGCTGCGTTTCAGAAATGAGAAGAAAGAAATCCCTCTTTCAAATAGTATTTTTTATGGCCCAAAGCACATAGTGAATGGCTGGTTGTCTTGGGTGATTTACATTTTCAAAAATCCCGTGTATACATTCGTTTTGGAAGAAGCAGGGGTGTATTAGCCCATATGGGTGTCTTCTCGTTTAACTTTGCACCACCCGCAAGAAATAGAAACTTGGCGAGCTATTATGTCCCGTTAGAGCACTCACTCACATACCTTTGTGATAGCATAGGGTGAGATCACTCCAACACTAGAGGATGTTGCAGTGCTTTTAAGCCTTCCTAATCTTAGACTGACCAACATCACCACAACCTTAATCTCGGAAGATGATCAAGCACTGATTGAACTATTAGAAGTGGACAAAAGAGAAGCTCTAGATACTCTTAAGCATGGTACGCTTAGTGCATGGATCAAGCATTTCTTTAGGCCAGACAAGGGCGATAAGATGGGGGCCTCGATATTAATGTAAGTAAGTTCCTACATTTTGATGTGGCATAGTCATTGTTTACCCTTTTTCCTGTTGATGTTTACTTTATAACCCTAACCTAATATGTATTGTCTTATGTTTTACGTATGAGTTGGAAGCTTTCATTGCTTGTTGGTTGTCATCGTTTGTATTCCTAGGGGGCCCTGAAAAAGGCATTAGTCCTCGAATCTTCCACTTGGCTATTTGTATCATGTGAAGGGAACATTTTGCTTTAGGGCCTTTCTACTTGGGTTCCTTATATAGGCGTTTAGACCTCTTTCATGAAGCTTCGATATGCTCACAAAGGAGATACGTTGTGGTGTCGTATGTAGACTTGGTGTTTCTTCATATGTTCTTTTGCGAGCATTATAGGAGATATTTTAGTCTCCCACTTACACATTCTGATGCCATTAGGCCTTAGGCTTGGGATAGGTTAATAGAAAACTCCCAAGTACTTTGAAGAATGTCATTGATACCTGTCATGAGTTCAACTTTTGTCCATATACAAAGGAATTGCCTGAACATGAATGGTACTTAGAAATCTACCCTTTCAGTTCAAAGGACTTGGTAAACTTGATAGAGCTTCATGATGAGCTTTCTAATGTTGAGGTAGAGTTTATCTTATGGAGTACACCCAAGGGTCTTCCGTCACTTCATGATTGGGCCAATGCTTCTAATTACTTCCTTGAGTGTAGTATCATGAAATATTCACCTCATCGAGTTGCTCGACAATTGGGGTTTGATTAAAGAGTACCTCATGATTTGGTCATTAGCCAAAGTTTTGATGAGTGTTGCAAGATGTTCAGACTTGAAAGCCAGAAGAACATTCATAAGAGGATTAGGTAATTATTCTTTCCTTCTATGAGTCATTCTGGGATTGCTTCGAGTGGCTGGCTTACATATTGGAAGAATTGCTTGGATGGGTTTAAGAAGTATGTCTCGGAGACAGTTAAAGGGGATTTGCTTGAAATAGTCATTCGGAGATATGAATTTCACTTTCAACTCAAGGAAGACTCAAAATCATCTAATAATGCGAAGTCGTTTGATGATGCTCGGGGTAAATCACAAAGCAAACGCTCACCCTCTCCCCCATTGATCATCAAACAACCTAAGCATAGCCGCATTCATGAGGTAGTATTATCGTTACACTCTCCTTCCTCCTTTTTTATACACTAATATCTTCTTGAAACTTACTCCTCTTAGTTTTCTCAATTTTGTATATGTTACAGGAGCAAAAGGGAAAGGAGAAGGATGTCACTTCTACTAAACAGAAAGTGATGAAGCATCATCTTAATGGAGCAAGCGGTAGCATCCCTAAAGGAACTTCTTCAAGTCAAAGTATCCCTCTTATCATTCATCCTTTTCTAAGTCATTGTGGTATGGGAAAGGTACTTCAAGCTAAAGATCCGCCTACTGTTACCAAGATTGTGGACGAAGGAGAAGATGACATTGAGTTGGTTAATTATGGGGATCCTCTTAAACACGTAGATGACGATAAAGAAAATTCCATGACAAACATTGATGATGACCAAGAGGGACAATTCAATGATAGAACAGACTCCATAAAACAGGTTGATGAAGACACCCATGGTAATATTAGAATCCCTGATGTGTTTAATATCATTGACGATTGTGAAGATAGCGAATTTTTACTCTTAGAGGAAAGTGTGATCCAGGCATTTACTGATGCTTTGATGGGTGCAGGATTTTGTAATGAAGAGATATATGCTACTCCTGATACTTCCATGGATGCTACTGTAGTTAGCAACGTTCCTACCCTTTGTAGTGACGTGGCCTTACCTGTTCCTAGGGATCTTACATCATCACTTCCCTAGAGATTAGAATAATACAATATGGAGATAAAGGATCAACAACCAAGAGGGTAGCGAGCTCAGAAGATACTTCCTCATTTCATGGCTTCACGATAGCTTCTGACCTCTTAGCACCACTAGAGTGCTTACATAGGATGGAGGGGGATTTTTGGGTAGGATTAGTCTGTTTGGGTTCCAATGTGACTACTCAAATCTTGGGCTTACTTGGGCAAACTGTAGGGCTATTTGATGAGGCTTAGCGCTCGCTATCCACAGAAAATCTCGAACTTATGATTAGTAGTGTCATTGCAGCACATGCCTTCAAGTTTAAGCTCAACAAGATGGAAATCATTGCAGCTGAAACTCAAAAGGTGTTAGGTAGTCGAGACGTTGAGGAAAGATGTGAGTTACTCATAGCCGAACTTACAAAGGCAGAACTTAAGAGAGAGGAGCGTTTGGCAGGTACAGATCTTGATTCTACTGTGGCATCTAGTGTTGAGTATTGATAGTATTACTTTTATTCTCTTTGCACCATACACCCCCCCTACCCCCACCCTTTTTAATGGAGTGTAAGGACTTGTTAAGCTTAGTATGTATAGTTTTGCTTCTTGCTTATTTGAGATTCATGCCTTTACATGGAACATCGTGAATTGACGTGAGTTGTTTATTGATTTAGTAAGCCCTTGAAAGTTCACATCATTACATGCTTAGAAAACATTACATTTCCTTATCAGCACTTTACATTATAGTTTACTTCATGGCTTGATAAATTTTCAAGAAAACATTACACAGTAGAAGTGTATTCCATTTGCAAGCAAGGATTCAAATATATGATCCAACAGTATGGAGATATTGATTAGAACAAGGACTGTTAGTTCCATTAGACAGTTACGTCGTGAGTTAAGGGGGTATTACCCACTACTTAACTATTTTTACATGCTCCATGAGCATATACTCAAATAGTGTAAGTCATTGTCTTATTCGATAGTACATCATATAGTGTACCTGAGAGTCAAAGCTTCAACCAGTCAACAACTCATACAATAGATGTATATTGCACGCTTGGGAGGCAAGTCTCTTACTAAGAAGCAGCATTACAAACACCAATACCTCGTTATTATTATTTTTTTTTAACCTAAGGTGCGCAAAGGAGATAATAGTAGGAATAGATATGCAAAACAAGCTCGTATAGCTTGAGCTGTAAGTTTCATTCATTTAACTTTATCATAGTTTCCTTTTTACAAATGGAACTTTTTGATATATTGAAAATTGATAGGAGCAGTAATAGCATCCGTACTGGGATTCCTAAGTTTGCAATATCCACTTTCGTATACTTCCTCAACTACGAAAGGTCCTTCCCATTTTGGTGTAAACTTGGGAGCTGGGGTACCTCAGCGCACATGCTCGGCTGCACGAAGTACAACATCGCCTTATTAGAACAATCTCTTTCTCACCAAACAGTTATATGCCACTCCAAGCTTATGTTAATAATTGATGAGATTATGTTTGGCGATATTACGCCTTCCGTCTAATGCTTCTAGATCCATTACTCGCAATATGTCAAGTTTGAGCTCAGCATTGATTACCAACCTAGCAGATGGGATCAAGACTTCTATGGGAACTACTGCCTCGGTCCCATATACTAGAGAAAAAGGAGTTGCCTGCGTTGGCCTTCGTTTAGATGTCCTATAGGCCCAAAGCGCTAATGGTAGCTTATCATGCCATGCCTTATGATTATCATGAACCATGCGACTAAATATCTTCAACAAGCTCTTGTTAATGGCCTTAGCTTGCCCATTTCCTTTTGGGTAATACAGCGTAGACTTTACATAGTCAATATTATAGGAAAACAGTAGTTGGTGGACATGCGAATTGATAAAAGGAGTGCCATTGTCATATAAAATACGCTTCAGGATTTCGAACTTACATATGATATTCTCCTTCATGAAACCCACAACTGCTAATCCTATATCCTTCCTTAAAGAAGTTGCCTCTACCTACTTCATAAAGCATTCTGTTCCTGCCAAAATCCAAATGCATCCTCCCGACGATGGATGTATAGGTCCAATAAGGTCAAAAGCCTACGTGTGAAAAAGCCAAGGAGTTGTGATGCTATGGAGTGTGACTGCAGGAGAATGAATGGCATCTCCATGCTGTTGATAGACAACATACTTCTTAGTGAAGTTGAAAGCATCCACTTCCATTGTTAGCCAATAGTATCCTCTATCGAGTAGATAATAATATAGTTTCCTTCCTCCTTGATGCTCCCCCCACTCTCCAACATGCACCTCAGTTAAAACCATTTTCGTTTCAAGAGGAGTGATACACTTTAAGGGTTTTCCCATAAATGATACTCTATAGAGCTCACCTTCATGCATAAGATACTTCTTGGCCTTTTGCTTTACAAGCTTAGCATCCGTACTATTCATCGATAACACATTGTTCCTCAAGTAAGCAATGTACAGGCGCCTCTAGTCTCCAGCATTAGATACAAAATTACACTCACTCTAGTTAGGAAGCTCAGAACATTTAAGGCGATGTACTTGCACTTGAAGTGTGTCTTTAGCCATTGATGGCCAATAATACCCTGTATGCTGAATACGGCGATATAGTGGTGGCCCTTGCTCCCCACACCAGATCTAGTGATACTTATCTAACTTAACACGAACTTCCTAGAACCAATTTATCAAGAAAGAACACCTTCTGGACCGATATAATATAACATTCCGTTGATTTTAACGAAATTCTTCAAAGCCAAAACAGAAGACGCATTAGGGTGTGATAACTGTTCCATGAATGGACTACGCCAATCGTCTTGCATGTCTTCATCCTCACTAACAAAATTTAAAGCCATATGTGAAATAGATTTCTTGACTACTTAGATTTTCACATTATCACTAGCATCTTAAATTGGCATTTTAGATGCTAATGTGGCCAATGCATCAACGTACATATTCGTCGATCAACTTGTGTGCTTGTACCGTACAGAATTAAATTTTTTTACCATAACCTATACTGTAGCCCTATAAGGCACAAGTCTAGGTTCCTTTAATCCAAACTCACCCATAGCTTGTCTAATGATTAAATTTGAATCACCTCGAATACATAAATTATGCACTCTAACTCCTCGTGTAGACAACAAACCAAGTAATACTACCTCGTACTCAACTTCATTATTAGTGCATCAAAAATCAAGTTTAAATGCTAAGGGTATCTCTTGACCCTCAGGTGATGTTAATATGACTCCTGCTCCTCAGCCTTGATTTCCTACAGAACCATCAAATTGAAGTGTCCATTCACCATCTGCCTCAACCATCAAAGTATCTTCATGAAATTCAGTCGGTATTACGCCTTCAATCGAGCCCTCTTGGGCATTTGGGAAGTGTGCTAATAAATCGGCCAAGGCTTGTGACTTGATGGTCTTAGGGGATTTCACTGAGATATCAAATTCCCCAAGAAGGAGTAACCACTTAGCAACTCGTCCTGATAAAGCCAATCATGACAATAAATACTTGATTAGATCCGAACAAGTTACTAGATTGATCTTATGCACAAGGAAGTAATGCCGTAACTTCTACATGGCAAATACCAGTACGAGACAGTGTTTCTCACAAGCTGGGTACTTGACCTCATTACCTTAAAGGGTTTGACTCGGATAATATACAAGTCGCTCTCGACCATCAACTTCTTGTGCAAGTAAGGGTCTAATGGACTTGTCAATAGATGTAAGATATAAAATCAATGGCAATTCTTTGGCAGGCATGGTCATGGTCTGAGGAGAAGTCAAGATCATCTTGATCTTTTGAATTGCCTCCTCGTAGACCTATTCCCATTCAAATGAAATTCCTTTCCTCAAAAGTTGGTGCAATGGGTATGAAATCTCAACAAGTGCTAGTATAAACCTTTTGATATAAGAGACTTTTCCTATGAAAGTTTTTAGTTCCTTTAAAGTAGTAGGGGATGGCATTGCTCTTATAACTTGTGCTTTCATAAGACCAACATCAATTCATTTCCGATGGACGAAAAACCCCAAAAATTTCCTTGAGGACACTCCAAAAACACATTTGAGAGGATTCATGTGAAGCTTGTACAACCGACATCATTCAAAAACCTTTTGTAGATGAACTACGTGATCATGCGTCCTTCTAGACTTGATGACTATATCATCGACATAATCCTCCATAAAGTCATGCATCATGTCATGGAATATAGCAATCATTGCCCTTTGATATGTGGTGCTTGCATTCTTAAGTCCAAATGGCATAACGGTATAATAAAAATTTCTAAATGGTGTCCGAAAGGCGATACACTCTGCATCCCCAATTGCCATCTTAATCTGATTATAACCATTGAATCCATCCATAAATGAGAATAAATCATGTCCCGCAGTTGCATCTATTAGAGTATCGATGTTTGGTAAAGGAAATTCGTCTTTAGGATAAGCCTTGTTTAGATCCCAGAAGTCCACACATACTCTTATCTGTCCATTCTTCTTTCTTACAGGGACAATATTGGCAAGCCAAGTAAGATGTTAGATGGGCCTTATAAATCTAGCTCGTAATAGCTTCTCAACTTCTTGCTTAATTTAGACTTCAATCATAGGGCGGAAAACCCTTTGTCCTTACTTTACAGGTGTAACTCCCAGGGCAATGCTTAATCTGTGTACTATGAGATTAGGGTTCAATCCTGGCATCTCTTTGTAGGTCCATGCAAACACGTCTCTATATTCTCTTAACAATTTGACAATATGAACTTTTATTTCTTGTAAGAGGCTCTTGCTTATGAAGATTGGCTGCTGCGACTCTCCCGGTCCCGCTAGATCCAATTCTTCCATTTCCTTAGCCTGTGGCTTCATTTGGTCTTGCAGTTTTTGTGGGGCGAGTTAGACCTCTTGCATTGGTATGGGATCTAAAGAGGAAAAATATACCTCCTCAGACCCCTGAGACCGTCATAAGCGGTATACCCTTCTTCTATCTTCTCCAACGAAGCTTTCGATTCCTTTAGGTTGTTTGTTCTTCTTCTTTCCCCCACGACACCCGCGCATCTTTCTTTTCTTCTGCTGACCATCTTGAATTTCTTCCCATGTAGGTAAAGGGACACCAATCGACTTAGCTATTGTGGTCTCGCCTTCTTCAACAAATTCATCATAGTAGGCTGACTCAGTGAAATATGATTCGTGTTGCTCAAAAGGATTCTTGGTAGCTTGAATAAATACATCTTTCCCTTTCCAATGGCCCTTAATACATTAATACAGTATGGATGGGACCAAGTTATGATCATGCAGCCATTTCCTACTGATGAGTAGATGGTATTGGACTGGCGCATCAATCACATGAAAGGTAGTAGTACCATGGATAGGGCCAACCTTGAGATCAACATTAACATACCCAACAGAATCTGTAGGGGCATGGCTAAATCCATGTATTGATATAGGTTGTTTAACTAATTGTCGAATATCAATTCCAGCAGCCTTAAAAGTACTCATTGGCATGATATTTAATAAAGAACCATTATCAATGAATGTTCTCTTGATTGGAGACCCGTTAAGCATACCTTCTACATATAAAGGGCGATTGTGATTGGAATTCTTCACACACATGTCTACATTAGTAAATAAAATCACATTTTCGTGTGCTGTAGCCATCCTCTTCACAGGCTGCGTTGAACTACACTCCACGTATTGACTCTCAAAGATCTATGTAAGTGCAGTTGTTGCCGTAAGCCGAGCTTTCTTATTGAATCTTAAGAGATCAAAGAAATTCCTAAAGTTAGCTACCTTCAACAATGTCGTAACAATAGGTGGGCATTCATCATCCTAAGCTTCAATTGACTTTCCTTTATCTTCATCATTTCCAGTAGTTTGGGCATCATTTATTTCAATGGTGATGGGATCATGGCTAATGGCATTAACATCACCCCTTCGATTGTTGTAAGTAGGAAGTGGATCGTTTCTAACATCATTGTTATTGATGATCAACTCACTGCATGCAACTCAATCATTGAATATTTTCTTCAAAGTGAAACAATCTTTAGTTGGGTGACCAATAATCCGATGAAATCTACAATACTTGGGATCACTCTTTTCTTCATTTGTGGGGAGGTACTCGACCTTCAGAAGCTTAATGTTTCCATTACGGAGCCACTGGTCAAGCATTTGATACACTTTAGCCATGAGACAAGGATATGTCAAAGATGGCCTGGTGTTAGTAGGCCTATCATCTCTTTATTTCTTTGCTCCCCTTAGTGATTCACCCTGAGCTACACTTACAGATGAAGTGCACTTGTTGAATCTCCCAACTTCACTTCTTTGTTGTACCATTGAGTTATTGGTCCTTTATGCATTCTTAACTAAGGTAGCAAAGGAGGCCAATGAAAGGTTTTCAAGATAGACCGCATACTTAGGAAACATTCCTTAGATACAGATCTTGACCAACTCTCTCTCATCACAAATGTCTTGTATATCTAGTGAACGCTCCCTAAAGCGCTCAATATAATCCATCAAATCTTCTTTGGACTTTTGTCGGATCCTTCCCATGTCAGTAAGGGTAACTCTCTCTTCTGTGGAGAAGAACTTCTCCAAAAACATCTTACACATACTACCCCATGAATCTACTGATCCTAAAAGGAGATTAACATACCAAGTGTTCACTAATGAGTGACTTAAAGAATTCTTTTAGTTTCAAATTGTCATCTTGGTCATATACTTCCAGCGTCTCGATGAATTTCAGCAAATGTTCTTTAGCACTTCCCTTCTTGCCATTAAATAGCATGAACTTTGGACTGACATAATCCTTAGGGTATGACTTAGCAGCACTGCGTTGGTGATATGGAAGCTTCAGTTCTGGTATCTTAACCATAGATTTCACTTATATCTCCTTTAAATATATATCTAAATCTTCTTTAGTTACAAATGGACCTCTCTAAGTAGATGCTTTGGCCCTTAGTGGCATCGCAGGAGCAGGATGCACGGTCGCTAGATTCACAGGTGTAGATCTTACAGACATGGGATTCATTGGTGTTGGATGCATAGAGTCAACAATCGTAACACATGGTATAGCATGTGAGGATGACGAGCCTCCAATTTGAACTCCTTGATTCCTTACTTCAGGTAACAAATCTTGCGTAGCTGTAGGTTCTATAGCAGAAAGTTATTCTCTAATGTTAGGAGCAACATGCTGATTGACAACTGGAAGGTTGGGTAGGGTATATTGTTGCACCACATTAGAAGGATTTGAGGAAGTTCTTCCTTGTTACGTAGTAGCAAAGGCAGCTGAAGCAGGTGCACATTGAGAAAACATTGCCATAAGTTCACTTAGGTTTTGATTAGTCTCCCGTAACTTGTACGTTAATTACGTATTATCAAGGACACCTTCCTATGTGCCGTCACCTTGATTAGAGTCTCCAGTTGGAGGTGGATTTTGATCATTGGTCATAGTATTAACATTTTGCTCTTGATTAGTTCCTTCAATAGGGTTGGGTTGTCTTTGCCTTGGAGATACTATGATGTGCGTATCAAGTCTTCTCTCCCTAATGGAGTCATCAGAAAAATGTGGGGGCGTTGGGTACAAATGTAAGTGTTACATGCGTACCGCATGTGAAGTCGCGCTACACGTGACTAGGGAAATGACTTGAGCGACTCATATAGGATGGTCAGGAGAGGAGCGTAGGGAGAAGGAGTAGGCGATCTTAGTAAGGCTTTACTACATATGGTGACAAGTGGAGGACTACAATGGCATCAAACTCCAAGATTAATGAAGAACAAGGTGGTGTTCTTGAAGTATTTAAGTGTTTGATCCTTGAGGCAAAGTTTCGACAGAGTAATGGCGTTAATGAGGGGTTTTCTTCTTCTCGAATGAGGATGTGAGTAAGATATTTATAGGAAAGGGTAATTGATCACATCAGTCAGATCATGATGATCATCAATGGCTAAGATTGAAGCCTCTTATTAATGGATCTTAAGTGGGCTATTTTCATGGGTTTAGGCCCAAGTAAAGGTTTTCTTTATTATTCTAATGTGAGCCAAATCAAGAAAGGTTAGATCGGATGGACCGATCCAACAAGCCTTACTCCAAGCCTACCATGCCAAGTCTCCCTTGATCATCCTAATAATTTATGGGCTTGGCTCCTTGGGCCTTGTCACCTTAGCCCGAAGAGTCAAATCCATTTGATTAATGAGTTTAAAGCCCAATATTAAATTTGGCCCTCTACATAGGTCAACCATTCTAGTAGAGCTCGTGAATAGGCCTCTTACGTAGTCCAAAATAGGGCAGGACATCAAATCAGTACTTGGAATCCTATCTTCCCCTCCCTCTTAGAAGAGTTTTGAACCAAAACATGGCAGTTGGTCATTCCAAATCCCTTCGGGGTCAAATACCAATCGACAAAATTGAAATTTAAACATAGAAAAATACTCTAGCTCTTGCAATATGGTCATAAACAACCAATGCTCCCTCCACTCATCATGGGCTCTATCAATCAAACCTTCCATTAGGGATCTTTCCTTCCATACATCATAGATCCAATCAACTATACCTTTGTAGTCCAAGCAACTATCAATTACGAGAAGTAACACGATCTCTGGGTCATACAAAAGATTATAGGCTCCTAGATCTTGTGCTGGCAGGATGTAAGATGACTCATTAGTCATAAGTACTTCTACCTCTTCAAGCTTAGCTAACTCAGATCTTACGATCTCCTCATTCGTTGTAATCAGTACCCTTTTACTACCTTACAAATCGATTCTTCTTCCTCTTTCCATCTATGTATCTCAAATCTTTCCAACACAAGAGTACCAAGAGTCAACATGATAAATCCCCAATACATGTATCCATAACCTTGGCCCTAATAAACTCCAACTGACAATCAATAATAACTCATAGGTACGATGCTATAACCGCTCATATTAGTGCCATATAAACCTGTCAAATGATTAGGATGTAATATTCTGATATGAGGAAGGCAAATGTAGTAATTCCTAGAGCTACCATCTGTGGCATTTATAGGGGGTAATGGAACCACTTCAAGAACATGGGGGCTCAGCCGTAATTAAACTCGGTCTTTCTTGCCTCGATTGCTCATCTCTCCAGCAACCTTCACCTCTCCTTCTCCTACTTCCTTTCCTTGGTCTTCTTTCTTGTCGACTATCTCTGTACGAGTATCCCTTTGCTATCTCATTTCCTCTTTGATCTCCTTAAGCTAAACAAGTATAACCTCTAACTATTTTTGTACATTAGAGTGACCGGCATCAAGGGTGGACTCTACTCTTAAGGCTAGTCAAATAGCTTCATTTAAGCTTCTTACTCTTGAGGGGTTAATACGTTGGGTAATCTCTAATCTCAATCCTCTCATGAATCGAGAGATAGTACACAAAAGAAATATATACAATTCACATTATCACAGGAGTGCCTTGTACTCTTAGGCAAATTCTTTGACTGGTCCTTGCCTCAAGGTAGACAACTCCTCGTACAACTTGTCTTGATATGATGGGGGTACAAATTTTCCTCTCAATGTAGGTCTCATTGAGCTACGTGTAGAACTTACCCCTTTGAGGATCCTTTGCCTTAATACATTCTTCCACCAAGTCCTAGCAAGGCCTTGAAGTTGATCCTTTATGATATATCGCTTCTCACATTCAAGGCACAAATACTTTTCAAAGACTTTATTGGCTTAGAATTCCCAATCTAAGTATTTATCTAAGGGTCCATAACCATCAAACATTGGTATTCTTGACCTTATATCTTCATAGTCATAGTCATAACCATATCTTCCTCGATTGTCATAAGCCATGTTAAATGGAGGTATCACTTCAGTAGACTAGCTCGGCTCATAAGAAGTCTTGTTGGCAATGACTGGAACTATCTAACACTTAATGATTCAAGAACATAACAGCTTGGATGCTTGCACAGCTCAGATCTTCCACTTTACTTCAACACTTCAACTCAACTCGAATATTAGAATCAGCTCGGCTATTAGGTTGAAGCAACTCAATGCCTGAGCTTAAACACTACATACCAGCTTAACAAGTTGAATAGGCAAACAACCTAACTCGGTAACCTTAGGAGAATGACAATTCGACTTAGCAAGTTAATGGAAATAACAACTTGGATGTGCACGCCTTTTGTCAGTCTTAATTTAAGCAGCACTTCACTAAAATGACATACTTGCACTTCTTCAATTCAGCACTCTCAATCAACACAACAACTCGGATAGCTTCTCCAAAGTGCAACAACTCAGCACCTAATGGTCTCATTCCATCAGCTCAGTTCAAACATTTACACTTAGAGCACCAAGCACTATGCCAATCCCCAAGACAGTAGCACAACCTACTAGCATAATTGTAATCACCACTAACACCAAATTGTCTAGCACAACACCTAAGAAAATATACCGCCTATTACAGCGGTAACAACTAAGCTTCCGTAGCTAACAATCACCAAACACTGTAAATTAATGTTGAAAACTCTTGTTTCAACACGAGTAGCCATAACATGTTCCACTAATTGTTGTTTTGATAACATGAAAGAACCCCATCGAACGACCCTCCATCTAAATTTAATGACCCAAACTACAAAATTTGAGCACGTTTGTAGAAAATCAAACACCTACTTCTCAATTTAAGGCACCCAATTCAAATCCCCTATAATTCCCATAGCTATGCTTACGTGACTCAAAAACTTTACTCAGTCTCTATCCTAACACACGTAACCTAATCGTATTCTTCACCAATACGGTAATAGACTTGCACGACTCTAATTTCTAGCCACCACTACTACATTAGTATAACGTCACTCCAACCCATAGCCAATATGACTTAAACTTACATGCACACTTCCAACGTAACTCTAGTAACCAATATACTCAAATGCACGAGCATATACAAAAATGAACCTCTTTTGTTTTCGCAATGGAGAACAGAGTACAACATAGCACAATAGGAACCACTCTTATTGACCTACAAATCTCCACTTCGTAGCTTAAGATCTCCAAACCTACTTCAATCGAACCAACTCCAATATCTACAAAAGGAACACAACCACTAATCAACAAACACAAACAAATCTTTGTAGCAACTTCACACGCTCCCTTTTAGAACTATGCTCTGATGCCAAGATGATATGAATTTGTAGATAAACACACAAACCTGATATCACGCATAACCAGGGGATGGGTATGAGCTGTGAGATGGTCTGAAAAAGTAAATGATAATCGATGATTTAGCAATCCCGTGCAGTAACTCTATAGATATGATGCACTATGTAACTACACATGGACCTAAGACTCACCGGATGTGACACACCGGTATCACACCCCAGCTTAGTATGGAATGTACCATCATACAAGAATACCTATTGAAAGCTTAACTCAACCTGCTCATTGATCAAAAGACAACATTGTTTACATGATGAAGGGGTTACTACATTGGAGTTCAACTAGATATTCTTCTACAACTTTTGTATACAACATAATATTTTGCATCAAAACATTAACCATTTTTTTCCCTTATTATCTTCACGATAATAGGATTCCTGACTAAGTATAGGTTTCATACAAAAGTCATTGACTCTAACTTATGCTTTCAATATATATATCCCCCCTTAGTGTTGGGCCCTTCATGATGCAGTTAACCTAAGGATAAAACATTTTATCCTACTGAAGCTAAGTGAGAGTGGATAACAAACAACATAATATAGACAATATTGCATATCACATACAATATTGCATATCACAACCGAAACATTTCAATCATAATTCACAGGTTCAACTTCACATATGCATCTACCTAACCGAGCATTTACTACTAGCAATGCAACATGTTATACTCATGCACGTAGCATGTATCAATACCAATGTCCTATGCCTTCTAATCTCCTTCCAATTAGTCAACATAGTCGAGCATTTGGATATAACACCCAGGAACTTATGAGTAACAAAAAGCTACCTGGGAGTAAGACCCCCACCAAATCGAACTACATACTATAGTAGTCTACTAATATCAAAAAGGGCAACAAGGAGTTACTTGGGAGTAGGACCCCCAACTTTGCTTTACAAAATTAGACTATACATTATAGCTTACCAAATCAAAGTGGGAACACTACTAAATTAGACTACATACTGTAGTCTACCAAATTTGACTATCAAAATAGTCATAATATTCGAGCAATGTAATCTATATACTTACAAAAACTAAGTTCATAAAGTCATGCTTTTTCCATGATCACTTGAAAGCCTCATTTTGAAAGTTATGACCCGTAGGTCCCTTTTTGTGCCATACTATGATATGTAATAATAACTCAAGAATATCCATCAGCATAATCAAATTTTAAGTTTTATTCAACCTAATTAATCTGTTTCCAGTTTTCAGACTCTCTATAGTGGAATTCTAGCATCTTACTTAAGGTTCACTTAGGTGAACACCTAGAAGATTGAGTTAGAAATCACTTAACTTCCCTTGTTAGCACAATCATTCGTAAGCATAAACCATCACCTAACATAGCAGTATAACAGTTTAATCAAGATATAGTTACTGTCATTCAAAATCAATACATCAACATCCACTATAGTAGCATATCAGTTCCCCTAAGATATACCCATAGTCAATCAACACAGCGTCAAGCAGCACACAGTATTATGAGTAACAATATATTTACTCCAAGCATGGGTTAGATCTACTTACCTGAGCTTAACAATAGCACAATATCTTATACTTCATGATGTGGTCCTTCCTTACTTATCACACTTATGAAAATATAAACATAGCTTCCAAGTCAAGTACCGTTTGAATATAAATTCTCATAAATTTCCCTATCATGCCTTTAAACTTTATTTAGCCATATCTTACTCATTCCTTATCCGATTTCAGTAAACTTTATATCTTTAAGGTCGTCATTTCAAGGACTATTAAGATATCTTAAGAATCAAGTCTATCAATATTTTCAAAAGTCCAAAAATACCCTTTTCTCATTACGACTCGACTGTATGCTACCTTAATTCTATAATTGACCCGAATAAACTTTAGTATTAAACTAAAAACCCTAAAATCATACTTTTCAAACTTATCCAATAATCCTTAATATACCCCAATGTTTTCATTTTATGTGAATTTGACAAGTATTTTACTAGTACTAATTATTATGTTATATATTAAGCCAATATATAAGCTTATATTAGGAAAATACATAATAAATAGTATAGGAACTCGATTAATTTCATGAAAAATCCTATAGACTTAAAAAAAATATATGTAGTTTAATTATTGACCATCAATTATACTAAACTAGCTATTATCAATTTCTGCAAAAATAACGATTTTAGCTCAGAATTACGAAAAATTAAGAAAAATAAACAAATTTATGTGTGAGATAAAAATTAAATATTCCAAATATTATTATAAACATCCAAAAGTCTAAACATGTAAGGCTCATTCATTAATTTCAGCAAAAACTAATTATTTTAATAATTTGATAAATTGGTAGTTTAATTCAAAATAATTATAAAAAATAGTAAACATGGAGATTTTCAAAAATTCTTGTTATTGTAATTTAATAAATTATATAAGTATGTTATACAAAAATTTTCAAGCCAAAGTAACATTATTTAGTATTTTGAAAAATTTATTTAAAATTCATCTAAATAGGGCATGTTCTTAAGCAAGCACCTTAAATCAATGTTATTTTAAGAAAATAAAATTACCACATGAAAATACATGTAAAATAATCTAAGGAAACCACACATAGACCTAAGACTCGCTAGATGTGACGTACTAGTCCAAGTGATAGGGTTACTCATCATGATCCTTACTAAAAGGATTGATAAGAGTAAATAGAGGAGAGCTTTCCAAGAGAAAAGACTTAACGGTTTTTCATTAATGCTGTGAAAATCCCTAAAACCCTATATAAGTGTTCTATTTATACAAAGTGGCAAAATTATAAATAAAAGGACTAAAAAGATGCCCTAGTGGCATTCCTGTAAATGTAAAAATAAATATGAGGATAATTTAGAAATAATACTAGAAATAGGAATTCTAAATAACATGAGCAAAAAAATAAACAGCCAAATGAGATTTTCAAGTGAGGGCTGATGTTGGATTCTAAGGAGTTATTGAAGACCTTAAAGCCTTGACCTAGGTGGACTTGAGCTTTAAGATGGTCTGTCTTATCTGAGGCTAATTCAATATACCCATAGCCGACCTGATGTTGATGAGGCTAACCTCCAAATGGCCAAACCAACCTAATATGGCAATGACTGACCTGAAGTCAACCAAACATGATAGTAGCTGACCTTAGATGATCGAGTCGTTTTGACAAGGACATGGCAGACTTGTTTAGAGCTGACCAATCGAACCAAGTAGAACTGGCCAAGCCAAGCTGGAAGGGTAAGATAGACCTAGTATAGTAAGGAAGGCCTGACAAAATAGGGCATAACTAGTCAGATAGGACAAAACTATCCAAGCAAGGTAGGTCATCTTGTATGGATGAAACTCATAGACAGATCTCTTTAGAAGCTCGACCAGGGTAGAGCATGGCATATTCAACATTACAGGGCATACCTAACAAAGTGGGGTAGGTTGTTCAGTACTGATGGAGCTTATAAATAGGTCAACCATTCGAGCAAAGCTTGTGAACAGGCCTCCTATCTAGTCCAAAATAGGGTAGGATATCAAATTGATACTTGGAATCCTATCACAAGCACCCAAAACATCTGACCGTATGAAGCTTCAAATTTCGAGCTTCAATGGTTCTAGAAGTGGGTATGAATATTTGATTGGGAGGAGAAGGTGGAATGTATTTTTTACTATTATCAATATGAGGATTATGAGAAAGTGAAAACCGCTGCTGTTGAGTTCTCCAAGTATACTGCCATGTGGCGGAAGAATTTCCAAGCTATGAGGAGATGAGAAGGATATAAAGAGATTAATAATTGGCCTAAGATGAAGAGAATACTAAGAAATAGATTTAAGTTGGATACTTATCTGTAAGACACTTTCACTCAGCTTTAGGAGCTTAGACAAGGAGGCTAAATTGTTAACGAGTATGTTCAAGAGGTCCAAATGCTCATGATTTGCTACAAAGTGGAGGAACCATTAGCGCGAACAATCTTTAAGTTCCTTATAGGCTTGAGGGGTGACATTCGAGACATTGTAGAACTCCAATGATTTACCACTATAGATAAGGCCATACGAATAGCTCAATGAGTGGAAAGGTAGAGAAGAAGCCAAGTACAGACCAGACCACTGACTAGCCGACTTAGATAGGGAAGTCACCAAGCTTAGTTAAGTACCGAGTTGATCCAAAAGGTAGATGTATGAGTCAAATAAAATGGCCAACCTAATAGTGATATGCCAACCCGAACTTATGAGAAAGGGCAAGGATCTAGAAGAAAGATGAGTGAGATCAAGTGCTTCAAGTGCTAAAGTTTTGGACATATGGTTGCTCAGTGCTTAAATAAAAGAATTATGGTCATTAAGGGAGATGTCTCGAAGCTAAAAGTGGAAAGTATTGATGAGGAACCCGAGGAAGAGATTATTGCTGAGAAAGAAGTCTCTCAAGAGAACGAACTGATTGAAGAGAACATGTCTGCCAAAGATGTGGATAAGTTGATCTTGGTTGTCCGACATGTAATGAACTTGGAACCCTCACGCAAGGAGAAGCAATGGGAGAACTAGTTTCATGTCACTTGTAAGGTGAATGATCAAGTGTATGCACTAATTGAGGATAGAGAAAGTTGCACCAATGTGGCATTAGCTAATCTGATCAGAAGGTTGAAGTTGCCACTATTGCATGCCCGAGGCTATATAAGTTACATTAGCTGAGTGAGAAGGAAGCACTATATATCACTCGGCAAGTACTATTACCGATCACCATCGGAAATTACTTTGATGAGATTCCCTATGACATTTTGCCCATATGTGCTTTACACGTGTTGCCAGGCCAACCATAGCTATTTGATAGAAGAGTTATCCATGACAGATACAGGAACATGTATGTGATCGAAAAGGATGGTAGGAAGGTTACATTGAACCCAATGCCACCAAGTGAAGTTAACAAACTGCAAGAAAAACTTGCTTGTGAATTAAAGAAAACTCTAATGATGAGTAGAGCTAAGCTTCGAGAGGCCATTAAAGCTGACGTACGAACCCTCATGTTGGTCAAACATCTATTAAAATTAAAGGAGTAGGGTAAACTACCCCTGGAGATAAGAGAGTTGCTGGATGAATATGTTAATTTGTTTCCAGAATAGTTGCTCGAGGGATTATCCCTTGTTTGAGGCATAGAACATTACATTAACTTAGTACTCGGCACCACCCTATCGAATGAGGCAACTTATCGGATGAGTCTCGAATAGGCTTCTAAGCTCCAACGACAAGTTAATGAGCTACTAGAGAGAGGGTATGTTAGGGAAAGTCTCAGCTCTTGTGTTGTTCTAATACTTCTAGTACCTAAAAAGGATGGAACCTGATGAATGTGTGTTGATAACTGAGCCATAAATAAGATTACGATCAAATACAGGTATCCTATCTCAAGATTAGAAGACATGTTGGATGAATTGAGTAGAGCTGAAATCTTCAGCAAGATTGATCTAAAGTCTAGCTACCATTAAATTCGCATGAGGCTGGGAGATAAGCGGAAGACTACATTTAAAACTCGACATGGACTCTATGAGTAGATGGTCATGCTATTTGACTTGTCAAATGCCCTAAGCACTTTCTGCAAATAATGAACCATGTGCTAAGAAATCTAATGGGGAAGTACATCGTGGTGTACTTTGACGACATCTTAGTATATAGTGCCGATATGTTGAGTCATTATGAACATGTCCGAGCCATATTGAATATCTTCTGTGTTGAGAGATTATTCGGCAATCTTAAGAAATGTTGCTTTTGCTAAGAGGAAATGGTACTCTTATGCTATGTAATAAGTGGAGGAGGCTTATGAGTGGACGACTCGAAGATCTAAGCAATCGTCGAGTGGACGACTCCTAGTACTTGTACTAAAGTTAGAAGTTTCCATGGACTAGATTCCTTGTACAGACGATTTATAAGAAATTTCAACACTATCACCGTACCCCTTATTAAGCTGACAAAGAAGAACATTGACTTTAAATAAGGAGAAAAGGAGGAGAGAAGTTTCGCTAAGGTGAAGGAGAGGTTGACCTCCACCTATCAAGACCCTAAAGGGAGCCTAATAGGATTGCCTGAAAATTTCTATATTACATATGCACCCATGATATAAAAACCGCCTTGCAAGTCTCTAAATGATAAATCACTAAGATTACTGATTTTTAAGTAATTAATTTATTATAACATATAAATATAAATAATTATGGATGTCCAATATCTCACAGTTCCTTAGAACCACAGAGAATCGGTATCCCCTATCAAATGATAAGATCAAGTAGTATTGACTTAAAATCCAAACTTAATAAGGTTGAAAAATCTAAGTACATAAGTGGTATTTATATTTAAAGTTTCACATGAACTAAACAACTTCTCTATAATTCCAACCTCTAAAATGTCTTAGTACTTGCACTCAACACTCGGCTCTTAACTTATGTCCAATTATCTATCATCCTATAAAAGAAAAACTATCGAGGAATAAGCTACAAGAGCTTAGTGAGTTATCCCTCATACTATACTGGTAAACAAGTTATTAAACAAGTTATTAAACAAGTTGTTACAACCATATGAATATATGTACACGTAGTATGCCAAACAATAGATGTAGTTGATCGATACTACATATAATATCGGATTTTAATGCCCTCTGAGATAAGAGTTGGAGATATATCGGCACCAATCACAACTAGACTCTAGCACTTGGGTTTTTAACCATAATTTGAATTTTGTATTTCGCAAAATATATTTCCATTTCTAGGAAGTCTAGTAGTACATGAAATCCTAGGCCTAGCAGTGAAGCGGCCTCCGCAGTCCACACTCATACCCTACAGCAAAGATCTCTAAACTCGACTCTCAGCCATACGGTTTGCGTCTCCATCGCCTAGTAAGCTCATAGGTTCAAGTAAAGTCATGTTATACGAGTGCACCGTATATAAACACTTTAATATATATAAACAACCCCCACAAGACCTCTCTTTACCTCCACGTAAAGTGATGGTCGAAATAAGTAATGCAATGCATGGATAATGTATGTCCCTTTTAATTTAAGATAAACCAAATATAATTAAGTCAAATTATGAGGCGATTAATTAATATCTGTAAACCATCCAAATTATGTAATAATCAATCATACAATCAAATCCTCAATTATTGTATTAAATAATATTTTTCACAGTAAGTAATCAGTATCAAGCACATGCATATCCCAAATCCTCACGCATCAAGTTATTACTATTTAATTTAAGTACACTAACTACAAATACAAAATAAGTATAGAGTCATCAAGAGTACTCACTCTAGTCATAATAATCGATTGGAAGATCCTCTCCCTCATCAGGATTACCTAATCATTATGAGATAATAAGGATAATAAGTAATTATATTAACTAACGGTTCTAGATATCTATCTACCTAATTATACTTAGATTATTATTAGTTTTTATCTAATTAGACTTTATCACTAATCGTATGTAACTCTTTCATTCTATTTCTGATATTTACAAACTTATAGTCATTTTTCATCGTTTTTGGATACACGTTCACATGGTAATATCTATTTTAGACATTAAGACCCGTGTTTTACAATATGGACTAAATTTATTGGAATTTTAATTATTGAAACTTAAATATTCTTATTGCTTATGTTTATATCCTATTTTAGTACTTAATGATTTAATTAGCCATTAGATTCTTTACTTAGATGATTTGACATTGTTATTACTATTTTATGTGCTCAAATAAGGCTCATTTAATTTGAGATGTATGTTATGGGCTTAAAGTAATTTCGGCCCATATATGTATACATTTGTACATATTGTATAGTTTATTATCTTACTATACTATCTTATGGTATTTTAAATAATTATGTTATAAATTATTTATGTATAACTTTTACACTTAAGTACTTATGTACCTTATACTTATGTTATGTATTTATATACTTCTAATACACTTGTATGTATACTAGTATACTTATACATATACCGTATCTATACCCATACATATACCTATATATTTATATGGTGTTATACGTATTTTCGTATGCCTTGCATAATCCCTTGATAAATCTTCATATAATCTGTATTTTTGCACCTTATAGGCTTATTTAGCAAGTTATATGTATGTATACTTAGTATACTCCTCATTTTAGGTTATATACATAGAAGATACTTACATATAAGGGTATCCATACACATGTACATCAAGGATATTCTTATATACACATACTTGAGCATATGTATATGTGCTCCTTCTCTATTTATCTAAGGATTCTTTTACTTATACTAAGTATCTCGCTAAAATTCTTACGCTACTACTTCACATGGATCCACTTGTTATACGTACATATATATTTCTACCTATATACTTAAATATTTCTACACTTCTAAGTATGGTATAAGGATTCCTATCTTCAACAATATATAAGTACATATTACATGTAAATTTCAAAACTAACCTAACATACACAACTAATTACTAATTAAGATAAGCGATCATATAAAAACATACCTTTCTCTCCTTTATAATATGAAAAGGAAGACAAGTATATATGGTATGTTAGTTTATAGTAGTAGTTGAAGTTGTGTGTTGAAATTGTGAAAAGGTTCAAGGTGAAAAAGGCAAGGGAAGTTTACAGTTTGGAAGTGAAGGAGAAAAGAGTGTTTTTGTGTCTTCAATTGTGTTTTAAAAATGAAAACAAGTAGGGTCTAGATGTGGGGAAAGATAGATGGCAAGAAGGAAGCAAAAGAGGACAAGATTACATATGTAAATGTATAGAAAGTTAAAGAAGATGGGAGAAAATTCTATATGACAATGACATTATGTTAACTTTGTCAACATGTTGAGTTGGTCAACCTTTGACTTGGTCAAATGTTGACTTAGTAAACTCTCTTAAAATTACATATAATTTGAATGCACATAATGAGGTAATTAAGGAAAATTGGGAAGAAAATTAAGGAAATGAAAGGAAATATGAGGTTTATTGAAATGATTAGTAAGAATAGTTAATGAAATCTTCCTTTAAGTATTTATATCCTATATACATCATTTAGTAGGCTACTTAATGTAACTATCATGAAGAATATCATTTAGGATATTAATACCTACTATATGTAATATAAGCATCAACAAAATACTTAACTCCTTATAATACTAACCTAGTTATATAATTAGAAGATGGATATGATCTATAATGCAATATATTAGTTTCTAATGGATTACTTTAATATTATATATATTTATGAATAATTAAAGTTATCTTTGATCTTTTACTAATGATTTAGTATAATACTAAGGATATATTGTCAATTAGGGTTTTAGAGTAAAGTATAGTGAATTAATACTTTTATATCTTCAAAGTTATAGTTTTAGGGTTTTATCACTTTCGGGCGAAATCTCTAGTGTTTGTATATATTTAGGATATAAAAATTTTTTACGCGATTAAATCTTCGATTGTTATTTTAGGGTTTTCATCTTAACTAGCCTTGTTAACTCTTAGAGTCTTCAAGTGCACTAGGGTCTACTTTGGGTATTAGGTTGAAAATTTTAGGGGTTTACACCACCCATGTACTAGCATTACCTGACTTCAAGAAGGTATTTGAATTGAAATGTGACGTGTTGGGCATTAGGATAGGTGCTATTCTAATGCAAGAGGGCCGACCAATTGCCTACTATAGTGAGAAGCTTAAAGGACCTCAACTAAACTACTCTCTGTGTGACAAAGAACTCTTAGAACTGATCTAAGCATTGCAAGTACAGCAACATTATCTACTGTCAATAGAATTTTTTATCTATACTGACCATGAATCTCTGAGGTACCTTTGAAGTGAGACAAAGTTGTTGAAATGATAGGTAAGATGGGTCGAATTCCTTAAAGGATTTAATTTTGTAATCAAATACAAACAAGGAAAGAGCAACATAGTTGCAAATGCTCCTTCAAGAAGACATGCGCTCCTAACAGAACTGCAAACCAAGTTGTTTGGGTTTGCAAGCATTAAAGAACAGCACTCTGGTGATCCATACTTTAGACCCATACTTATGCGTTGTATCAATGGAAGGACAGTAGATGAGTATCATATGGAGAAGGGATACTTATTCTGAGGAGGAAAATTGTACATGCCAACCTGTTCACTAAGGAAATTACTAATCAAGAAGCTTACAGTAAAGGACTCTCTAAACATTTTGGGGAAAGAAGAACATATGAACTATTGAATGGGCGTTTCTTCTAGCCGAAGATGAGGCTAGATGTACACTGAGTTATTGAAGGTTGTGCTGTGTACAAAAGGGCTAAATGCTAATTTGAACAAGGGAAAGTAATGCCTTTGCTTGTTTCGATGAAACCATGGACTGAGTTAAGCATGGACTTTGTTCTCGGATTACCACAAACTGCCCAAGGTAAAGATTCTATAATGGTCGTCATTGATAAGTTCAGTAAGATGGCACACTTTGTACCCTACTCTAAGACTAATGATGCTTCAACTATTGCTTCTCTTTTCTTATAGGAAGTTATTTAGTTACACGACGTATTGAGAAGTGTAGTTTCAAACAGAGATCTAAAGTTCTTAAGCCCTTTCTGAAGGACTTTATGGCAATAGATGGGGACCAAGCTACTATTCAATACTTCCTGTCACTCCTAAACGGATGGCCAAATAGTGGTAGTCAATCGTACTTTGGGATCGCTGTTCTAAGCTACAATAGGCAAGAACTTAGTTAACTAGAACGTTTGCTTGCTAGTGGTCAAATTTGCTTACAACCAAATAGTATATAACACAGCTAAGTAGACCTCCTTCAAAGTTATCTATGGTTTTAATCTTGAGATACCCTTCGATCATACCCCTATACTTGTATCTGAACAAGAAGACCCTAATGCGAAAGCTCAAGCATAGTCCCTTCAACACATTTACGACAAAGTTTCTTAGTAGATCAACCAAGCTACTAGACGAATGCGAGAGAAGGCTAAGGGTAGGACAACGAGATAGTGTTGGTCGGGAGACTTGATGTGGCTGCACCTAAGCAAAGAAAGGCTTCTGAAGAAGAGTAGGAACAAACTATCCTTAAAGGCTAACGGATCTTTTAGAATCCTTTAGAAGATCAATGATAATGCCTACAGACTAAAGTTACCAAGGGATTATGGGGTTTCTGATACCTTCAACATTGCCAACTTCAATCCATATCACCTTGATGGAGAGTTGATCGAAGACTATTCGAATTTGAACCCAAATCAAAATCAACCCAAAGGGAATGATAGGAATCGAGCTACTGGGCCTTTAACCTGCAATCGAGCCTGAAGACTAGAGGGATTGGTGAGGCGAATCCTCTTACTCCAATCATCTTGTGTTGAGACCAAGTTTCTCCTTGCTGCTGATCAACTCTATATGCCAAGTTGTATGGTCTCCTACCTCTCAAAAGTTGTGTGCCAACTTAAAGAATGCTGAGACAACTGCCAAACCTCGTGTTTCTACTCAACCATGTCCCGGCCGACCAATTGCTTAACATTGCTCTTGCCAAGAGATTAAGAGAGTTGCCCTAGACTAATCCTTAGTCACCCTTGCTCGGAAAACTAATCTACTTGTACTCTTTTATCCACATCCTCTAATGGCATCACCAATGCATCTCTGCCACGTGTACAGGACTATGTGTAGAATCTGCTAAACTAATCAATATTTTTCTTGAATATTCATTTTTACTCTTTGTATTCTTGTACATTACTTCTTTGGAGCAATATCCCTTTTGTTTTTTCCCTTTTAAGCAAGTTATCCTAAAATTCTCGAATATAAATACCCCATGTCCATGTAATCGAAAACAATCAGATTATCATTAATATATTGAATATTCTTCCACTCATAAACACCGATTGTTTACTCTCATTTCATTCTTATCTTAACCCTTAAGCAAGACGAGACGGTGAGTAACTTTATTGGGCCATCTCGTACATCATATCGAGCTGTGCCATGAGTCCTCGGAAGTTCCATTGGTACGTTATATCCTTTGGGGCTATTCATGGGTTTTGCTTACTTCTCCACTCATTGTTCATCCTTTCGCGAGTTTCCTTATCACCCTTTTCAAGCTTTTGGCAAACCCATCCTTGTAACTAGTCTTGTCTGTCCTTGGCTGCAATTCGCATCAAAAGATATAGGAATAACGGGCAGTTATGTAATGAGATCGTACTAGATCATAACTGTTCGTACTACTCCTCTAAGTTTAAACTAGACGTATTAACAAGTTGAGCTTTAAGGCCCATTGATTGAATTGAGCTTAGTCAACATTAAACGAGAATAGAGTTGCTTGGCTTATTGCCAGCCAAATAGCCGAGTGATGTTTTAGGATGAAAACTAACCATCAATAATATTTATTTGCCTTTCTTAATTAACATAAGGCAATAATGTCAATCTTATACAATATTTTTACTTTATTATAGAACTTACAAAATCAAAGCATATTAAAGATGAATAATGAAAAAGAGTACTTGAAGAATATTATCCAATTTAGGGAGGAAATAAGATAGGATTTGCATTTTAGTATTATTAGGAACCTTGTGCCTAGATTTCTTTTGGTAATTCCTTAAGGTAGTCTTTTTATCTTCATCATCACCTTTAGGAATATAAGATGATAAGATTGTCCCTTTACCACCTACTAATTAAATATTTAGGCATATTTGAAGTCTTTTTCTTATTTTTAACCCTTCCAACTTTCCTAATAAAGGAAAGTGCATCACCTTTCATATAAATATGTTAATACGTATTATAATTAAATTTGCTTGTGATATTGTGGTAAAGCTAGTAGAAGTACTCAAACTTTCATGTTTTTTCATTTTACTATCTAAACTTTAAACTCATTTATTTTAATACCTTAACTTTTTAAATGAGACAAATTGGCATCTTCGTTATAAGAACTATTATTATAAAATGATAGGATAATAATTTAAGTACATCAACTTTCATTTTTCCATTTTAATGCTCAAATTTTATTTTATTTTATTTTGGTACTTCAATTTTTTAAAGTAAAATAAATGAATATTCTTTATAATAAATTTTATGAAAACAATATAAAAAATCAACAAATAACAATGAATAGTTGCAACAAATTTAAAAAAGAAGAATTAAAAAAAATAGACCTAAGTCGTGAAATTTTATTTAATGCGGCTTTTGTAGATGATATCCCAGTTTACTAGTTTTTATATCACCAAATAAAATATAACGTGAATTATATCATTATTATTATTTATCAATAATAATAACAATAGTAAAAAATTGAAAATATATCAAAATGGATACATGCCAACAAAATCAATCTTGTGTTGCTCCATTCTAGCTTTACGTCTATAATGCCTTAAGCCCCTAGTGAGTATTACAACCTGCCATATATCCTTGCTAACTAGAGATATGTAAAAGTGCTAAAAACTCCACAAGACTAGTATGACTTGTAATTTCATAACATCTAGAACCGTATCTCTAAAATAATCACAAAAAGAAGTAGGAACATCATTCACTCATCATAGACATAAATTAGAAAGTAAATAAGTCCTCAATATCCCAGGGGGCTTACTCCTAACAAGTCAAAAAACTAAGAAGAAACGCATAAGCAGTTTACAAGCTCCAAAGACATCATAAAGTAATATCAACTTAAAGTGGAGTCTAACTCCCTCAACCTGTCGTATCGAGTCAAACTGACCAACATTAAGCTAGAAGGGATTAACACAATTTCAATTTCATAGGTAAAAACCATTTTTAGTCAATTTTATTTTTTATTTATTATTATTGTGCTTGTTGTTGTTGTTGTTGATATCTTTTTTATAACAATAATAAATTTGGAAATATAAAGACTTGCAAAAGTTGGATATTATTTACAAAAACCATATATGAAAATAAAATTTCAAAAACCAAACCTATTTTCTCTCTCTTTTTAAAAAAGTTCTTTTTTGAATATAATATTGTTAATTTTTAGTTTTTGGATCTTTTATAATATTTTTACAGTGGTTAGTATAAAGAATACCTATTTTTTTCATTTAAAAAGTTTTAGTACCAAAATTTAAAAAAAAAAATTGTGTAGTAAAATAAAAATAAAATGAAAGTTAATATAGTTATATTGTTATCCTAGTTTCTACTATTTTATGATAATGGCTATTATAGAAATACCAATTTATCTTATTTAAAAAGTTGAAGTATCAAAATGAACAAATTTAAAATTTAGATACTAAAATGAAAAAAAAAAATTATACTGGCTTTATCTCTTGAGATATTTATCAAACAGCTAATTAGTGAAATGACTAATCAATAATTAACATAGAAAAATAATCCAATTTTTTTCATATGAAATTATTGGATACCACCAATATAGAGCAATTAAATGACTTATTCCGATTTGATTAAACATATAGGACCTAATCTAATTTATGCATTTACACGGATGATTTGATCGACTTATGACATAGAAAACTTAAATGAATTTTAATATAAATATGGAGAACTTTTGATATACTTATCTCACTTTAAATTCTCTTTCAATTTGTAAACACAAAAATTAAGATGATATCGTTTGACAAATCTAATTGAACATAAAAAAAAGGTTGAGTATTATTTCTCGAGGTTATGAATCTAGATAACCATATTTAAAATGTTGTCGTATCTTGATTAAGGTTAGTTATTACATAACAATAGTAGTCGAAGCTTGAATACCCATGTCGAATCCAATAATCATAAGCTTTAGATGAAAGATAAATTCATGCAAAAAGGAACTCCATCCTAACAAATCCCTCCATGAGCAATTCCAATTCAGTCAACAAAAAGAAAAATTTAAAAAAAAAAAAAAGAGAGAGAGGAAGAAGACCCTATATTTCTTCTATTATTGGAAGCCCTAGAAATCTAGCGGATGCAAGAACATTATAATATCCATAAATTTCCATAATTTCCACGGCAGGCGAAAACAACCAATTGCACTAATGTGAAATGTGGACCGCTTCAACGTCATTCGCACACCATGATTCGTGAAAAAACCGATCAATGAAACAGTGGCAATATCCATAAATTTCTTTTTCTTTTTTTTTTTTTTCCTGTAATCATTACAAATGCATCTGAGGTGTCTCTATACAATGAAAATCTGTAACTGTAAATGGGTGATGAGCAACAAAAACATCCCCCAACCGTATCTCCTAAGCGATATTGGAGACACCTGACTTGTATAGGTGAGCACAGAAAGAATGGAAGAAGAAAAAGATCCAGTGAACCTTCCACTCACAGAATCATTCGCAACCCTCTCTAGAAATGTGTCCGGATCTTCATTGCTACACCAATGCTAGGGTTGTTTATTGGGAGAGTTCCTGAGACCACATGAATGAGACCATACACCAGGCATCATGTGCGCAATCATGTTCGGATCTACTCATCTTTCACAAATAATTGAACCGTCTAATAAAGCACCGTGGATGAGGATGTAACATTCAGTATGAATTATCAATCAGTCATCCACTAATCCTCAGTCTGCATCTCGTTTGGCCCAGGAGGAGATAATGGGGGGATTGCACAAGGGTGCACAGCTTCGTCCGTGACTAGCAAAACCCTTCTTGCATTTGCCTGCGACTCACTATTGACACCAACCTTTCTTGAATGGATCTCTCCGCTTTTATTATTATTCCTAGAAGAGTTGCTACTTTTAATGGATGTTAAAGGTTCCTTTGACAGAGTTGTCTGAGCTGCTGCTATCACAGAGCTGAAAACACCGGATTCCTTCAACCCTTGAACAATAACCTGTAGTATGGGAAGCTCATGGTAAATGTTTAATCAAGTGCCAAAAAAAGAGGCAATCTAAGATAATTTACCATATCATTTTACAGAAAATTAAATGTCCATACTCACCATGGGAGCATATATGCGAGTCAATATGCCCTTCCTCAAAAGTTTCAGTTTTATGGTTTTGTCTGTCCACACAACTCGTTCTCGGTACCTCAAACAAAAGAAATTAATAATTAACAGCATGACAGTCATCTCGGTATCAAGAAGAAATAAGAATGCACATTCATCACATCACAAACATCTTCGTTGATGGCATTTGACATTGTAAACAAGTTTTGATAAAAAAAATTACTACACCCTGGAAGCAGTAAGATGCCTTTACCAATCGAAGCAGATTCCTAGATTTCTAATGAAAGAGAATAAAATTTGTATGCAAATCTAAAGATACAACTCTCTTCCAGAACAAAATGATCTGACAACTGAGCACAATTTGATTTCATATTCTCTCTTCTTGTGGAACTTGGTTGCTGGGAAAGCAGTGGGTGAAGGCATCTTGGTGGGACCATCCACTAAAAGCAGGAAAGGTGGTACCTTTCTCAAGTAAAAAAGCATCTATCATGCATAGTCCAAATAATTATATAAGAGAAAAAGCATGTAAATTGCCAGGCAACTTACTGTATTCATTGAAAACAAAAATTGTACAAGTTTAAGCCATAAAGCATTCTGTTAGGACAATGTACAGATTCCTTCTCTTACCAGCGAAGCATTTCCTCCTCTGTTGCAGTTGATGCAATGATAAAGGCCTGCAGGATGAAAAACAACATAGTTGCAGTTAAATGGGGCCAAACATATTGTGTTTCTTACAATCCAAATCAAATTTTCACTTCATGCTGCCTTCGTACAATTTGACATGTAATGTTCCATGCCAACAATAAATAGATTAATCTCAAAGTTTAAAGAACAACTTTCTAAAAGACTAATGGTGCAATTAGGAATTAAGCACCACTTCTATGTTATGTGTGGCTCCTTTGTACAAAGTTCCATAATCTCCGCTGGTCCATAAATCTAAGTCATAGCGAGCAATCATTGTACATGTAGCCTGATCAACATGAAATATAACCAGGTATAAAAAGACAAGTGGGTGAAAACAGGAAGATCATCCGGCACTTGGCTTTATCCTAGATGCTCCAGTTCTATCCATACCCACCATATAGGCTACCGTGACATCCATATGCCCAATGCTATAAATAGATAAATGTGTTAATGGAGGATAATATACAAGGCATAGGAATTCAGTATCATCATAAGAAATATCACAGAAGAAGAGAGGAAAAGAAAGACTTGACCAGAACTAAAAGCTGTGAAGAAGGTGTCAAAGGCTGGAGATATGAACCGAACACAATGGAAACTTACAGCTCTATCAAATTCCAGCATGAAGCATCTTTTAACATCCTCCTTAGTGGGCTTGCAGCCACAACGATCCCGTCTAGAGGTCAAATCTGAAAATTTTGGATATGTGTAATGCAGAACCGCAGCCTCATCAAATTTGATCTCACTACAAAGTACAGCAGAAAATCGAATGACAAAATGGATCAACTGCCTAATAACAACTTTGACTCCATTGTTTGAGAATGTGAAGGTACAATATGGCAGAATACGTTATATATGAATGAAATTTAATAAACAAATTCACCATACTTGGGGGTTTTCATGTAGTTGTGCCATCTGTGAGCACCATTGGGGCGGAGATGATCTTGTACACGAGCAGCAGATTTTCCGTTTCCATAAGTCAAGAAATAGTTTGGATTTCCACGGGTAGCTTCCTTGTAATTGCCAAAGTATGTATCTTTTTGTAGATGGTCATAGTTCTTCTTAAACATGGATACCTTCAACAATGATAAAAAATATAAAGATTAAGAGCTCCATGACATTAACAAGGTATTGATGCTGTAATGCTGACCCACAGGCTCTCTATTTGCTTATAATTTGTGAAATTATATACATACTACATCAGAAAGAATAAACATGCTTCAATGCGAAGGAGTATCTTGCACATGCCCACTCTAATGCAGAAATTACATCCATAAGATCATGTTAAAGAGAGGCTGCAGCAACCAAGATGGTTCTTTTTTGAAAAGGTTTTTACTGCACATTGCTTGCTCATAAAATTATTTGACAAGATAATAATACAAAAGCTGCGTCAAAAGAAAAATAGCACAAGATGATGGAACCTTGTTAGGAAGCAAATTACTCCTTTTAACATGTCTACACTAACCATAAGAATTAATTCCAGCACTGCATTTGTTAAATCCTGTGCTAATGTCAGTAGAGTATGTGTGTGTGTGTGTGTGTGTTGCATCTCGTTCTGATAATGGAAGCACATGTGTGTATGTGCCTTAATGGGGTTGTTATTTATTTAATATGTAACATGCATAGAGATTATGGGTCAACAGTGGTTGGTACGTTGTTAGTAATGTTAGGAGTCTTTCTAGGAAGCAGTCGACATGAAAGGAGTGGAAATGGGGGGAGTGGGTCAAGGGATAACCTCCACTTTGTAATTGTAAAATGCAGTAAAAATGAATGAAGGCAGGCAAGCCTAATTTTAAACAAATCTTAAGAATTCATGAGATCGTTGGATTTTCTCTAATGAGCCCAAAAAACTCAGCCCCATTTGTTTCAGGAAAAACATTTTCTTATGTTTGTTAGGCTAAAAATGGCCTTTTCAATAAACATGTTCTCTTATAAAGCATAACACTTTCCTATTGAAGGGAAAACCCTAGCATTCTCTAGGATAACAATTTATGCTTTTTAGTATGGAAAGTTGTTTCCTGGACTAGTAACCACAGGTGTTATAACTCTTGGAAAGTTAATTCTATTTAATTTTAATAGGAATCAACCTATAGAAATATTTTAAATGTGTGAAAGACTTTAGGGTAAAAAGAAAGACTTGCAAAATTTGTTAAAAGAAAATATAAAATTAATCTAAAGAGATTGTAATAGTGAACATAAAAAATTCATTTGCATTTTATATTTCTACTTTTATATAAAAGGTTGGCAATGTATGTACAGTCAAATACTAATATTACTTTATCTAGGTATGACTATATTTTACATAAAATTTATGCCAAAACACCAGAAAAATCTTTTCAGCATATTCTTCTAAACACAACTAATCATGTTAAGACATGTTTTGTTTAAGAAAATACTTTGTTAACAAGGACTTTTCCTTGAAATAAATGGGGCCTTAATTTCGTCATAGACAAACAAGGAAGGAAAACTCTGAAAGGTGACTTTAGGAACTGATATTATCGTTAGTAAACCTATTACTAGGAGTCTAATCAGATCCTGTAACAAACTTCAAATCCTTCAGTTACTCAACTAAAATCACACTACAAAAACAAAAGGCCGGAATAAAAACAACATAATAGTGAAACCATATTTTTTTACCCTTAGCAGAAGAATGAATCTAGTGTACCTCACTGAAAGGCTCCTTGATATCATCTTTTTCCACGCTGCTCTCCTGGTACATAGATTTGATACATCATCATTGATTGTGATATGGACTTAACAATTCAACCACAGAAAGGTGATCATGGTGGCACATTGTATACATATTCAGGTCATACAAACTTAGCTTCTCGATATATTATTATCAAGATGTTGTTTTTCCACATTGTAGCTATGTATTTCACCATGCGAAAAGTGATTTTCACCCATCATCCTTCTAAGCACCATAAAATAAGGATCTGCACAATTTTCTAAGTTCCTCACTCACATAATTTGGAAAGATGACCATATCCACATTTTCCGGCACATCAGCCAGCAACTGTCTCAAGGAGTATTCATGAGTTCCAGCTGGATATATCATTTCATCGGTGTCAAGATGTAGGATCCAATCCATGCCAGAATTCTGAAAGAGAAGATAGGGATGTCAAGGAACAATTATAGCTGGGAGAAAAAATTCTCAACAATGAGTTGTCAAGCATGTTGCATCCGTACCCTTGCTGTGACAATAGCCATTTCCATATTTAAAGATTGCTTCACAAATAACTCATAATTACAAGGCTTGTAGAAGAAGTTTGCCAACCAAGTCTCATTCCAGATACGACTGATAACCCAAAGAAATAACAGAACCAAACAAAATGAACAATGTCAGGAAAGGAGGGGGAAAAAATTCAAAACATATTTACATCAAGGTGTGCAGAAAAAACTTTTCACAGAGGGCTATCCCAAGTTGTATGATACCAAGATTAGGCCATCCCATGTTTGAGTTCAATAGGCTTTTAAATTTTTTATTTTTTATTTTTAAAAAAGAAAGGCTAGCAGAATCAGGAAGAAAGGACTAAAGAGGGCTAATTACTGGCTGATGCAATGTATATTCTCTCTGTGGATTGGTCTTTCACTTACTTAGAGGAATGTATGCTTGACAGCACCAGTTCTAAAGCCAACGACTACTCAAGATATAACCAAGAACTATCATCTTTTAGGGGGAGTTCAAGCTGAGTAAAATGACAGATGATGCAGGATACAAGGATGATGAACATCTCAGAGTGTGTATATTACTAACCTCTTAGCTTGCTTTTCCTCTAACTCTCTGGTTCTATATATGACTTGCACCCCCTTAAAAAGAGAGATATTTAGCATATTAATATATATTCATATTGAACTGACAGGCATCAGATTAACATAGTGAATAGATCAATGGAATGAAGCTATGAACAACAGGACTAAAAGACAAAGTTTATGCTACTAAAAGAGCAAACGAGTTGTCTGTATAAGGAGAGCTTGACTTACTTTAATAGATTCCAAAACCTTTGATACAGTAGGTGAGGCAGCTTTTCCTTCAACAAAAAGGAAAAAGGTTGAAACACCAATAACCTTATGGTAGAAAATCCATGGCAATATCTGCTCTAAACCAGCAGAAGTGCTTGTTGTAATGCATATCTGAATGGCAAAACGAACGGTGAACAATGATCATAGAAAGAAGCCTTTGGTAGCATGAACATTTTAGAACAGCCTCAATATTTCCTTAATATTAAATCAATCACATCATTAAGATCTATAACATTATTCAGAATCTTGACATAGATATCACAAAAGCGAATATAGAAATCACAATATAATTCCCCAAACAGCAGCTCCTATTTTACATGTTAAAAGAATTAGTTCATTAGTGAAGATGCAGTTCAACATAAATCTTGCCTTCCATGTAAGGAAAAAGTGTAACAGCAAATTACACATTTGAAGTCATCTAAGATACAATATTATTTACATGATTATGCATTTCAGTAAGTTCATAACAGCAGCTGAATCATTTTCATAACGAAGATGCAGTCCGACATAAGTATATTGCCTTACATAGGAGGAAAAAGTGCCACTGTAAACTATTCATTATGGAGTTTATGATTAAAGCAGCAGCTAAATCATACAAAATTCAATAACGAGGCTGCATTTGTTTCAAAGAAATCTTCTTTGGATTTCGCTAATAGAAAAACATACAACCATTTGCACTTAATCAGATATTATTTCCCAAAAATGAGGAAAAGTTATTCCAATTTCTCTCGGAACAAAAATAATTTCCCTAAATTCTTGTTTAATCACCACAATTGCCACCTGTTTCTACCTTGTATCTTCCTGACCAGCTACTTCCCACACATTAACATTGCCACTCCAGCCAGCATCGGTAGCTACTCCTACTAACACAACCCCTTCCAAATCTAACGCATGATCAATAATAAAAGTAGCAAAAATTGAAAATTACCGATAACAATTTTTTGCAAAAACAAATGCACTAGAGTACACCATCACCATGGTACGATCCTAATGCAACCATGTGACTGCATCAAATTCTACAAAGAATCGATTAACTTATTTCAAAATAAAAACGAAGCAATATGAAATCTAACATAGATCATTGCGATACCTCATTCCTGTTGACCAAGTTCACATTAACACTTGAAACTGAAAATCGAAAAACTGAACCAAAGTCTGATCGAATTGATTCCTCAAGCAAATTCTCCATTACTCGTTCAACAAAATCACAATTCATTCATCTCTCTTTAAATATATATACATACACGGATATCTTGTAAGTAGTAGCATGACGAGCTAGTAACATTCCAATAAAAAGATTAAATCACACCAAAAGCATGAATTTAACATCCCAACAAAAACCGCGCACGTGGGATGTACGAATGGAGGAAAAAAAAAAAAAACACGTTACTGAAAAGAAGAACGGACAGACAACTAACTGACCTTAGGTCTTAGATCCGAACTGAAATCAAACTTCCAATCGCGGAAATAAGGAAACGACGCTGAATTGGACTGACCGAGAATATCAACACAGTCACGATGAGGTGGAGAATCAGTTTTTCGGGTGGGATCCATGCCCGGGAACTCATGGACGTCCGGAGACCATCGGGTGATTGGGTCGTTTAAACCGCCTCGCCACTGGAGAACGAATGCGAAGCATGCAAGAGTCAACGGGAGGACAGTTAGGAGCAAGAGGACACGTGAAGTGAAGGCTTGTTGCGAAGAAGAGGATTTTAGGGACGCCATGGGAGAGAGAGAGAGAGAGAGAGAGAGAGAGAGAGAGGGAAGGAGGGAGGGAGAGAGGAGAGGCTGTGTTGAAGAGAGAGAGAGAATGTGAATGTGAATTTTTTAAAACGTTAATAAAGTGCAGTGAAGAATTTGAGCCGTTTTGTTGTTGGCATGAAGAAGACGAATGAAGAATGGAGTTCTCATTGCAAAAGGCCGTCTTTCTCTTTCAGTTTACTTTTCTTATTATTTATCGTTTTACAATACTTATATTCTCCTAAACCATTGTTAGGTCAATTTAGTAACACACGTACTTGTAAAATGTTGTTTAATAATAACTTAGTTAAAGCCTACCTTGCGCGGATTTCGATTTAAAATCTATATTTATTTTAATAAAATAATTTTTCTTAATATCGGATTTCAATTTTGAAATATATCATAATTAACATGTTAAACACATATTTATATTTTAAAAGTTATGAACACCCCTACCTAGAGGTTATTTTGCACTTAGAAGAAGTAGAAAAAGGGATAAATATAATAATTTGATTCTTTATCATTATAATAAGTAGTAAATAGGAGAGAAATTTAATTTTCTTTCCTTCTTCGTCTTTAAGAAAGAAAGAAAAAAAAAAGTAATTAATTATGACACATTTACTATAAGAAAATTCTATTATAGAGAATCATTTATTGAGGAAAAATGAAAAATTAATTGTTTAATTATATAATATAGAAGAAAGAATATTTTTAATTTGAATATTATTATTATTATATATATATATATATATATATCCTAAAACTTCTTTTTTTTAAGGAAATTTTAAGTCTTCAATGTTTAAGAGAGGGCATTTTCAAACACTATTTATATTTCCATTATCAAACGATATTTATGCAATCTGAGTAGCTTAAATAATTAACCTAATTACATAATATAATCATATATTAATTAAGCAAATTGATTAAAAATTTTGAAAATCTAAAAATATTTAAAATTAACAAAAAATTATTTTAATCACGCTCTAACCTTATGGTAGCCACAAATTAATAGGTTGGTTCCAACCCACAACTTAAAGTGCGTGGTAGTAGTTGGCCTAATTGAGGGGAGTTCCATTGCCTTAAAAATAAAATGAAAAAAAAAAAAAGTAAGGAAAAGGAAAAAAAAAATGCAAAAAGCTTAGTCATGTTTCTTACCATTTTTTTTTTATTTTATTTTGGAGTGCAACCCCCCACCACTAGTGCTAGTGGTTCATTTCTACAAATCAAATTGTGGTTATTCTAACTATCTATTAGCTTGGAATGCCTATAGTTTACTCTTTTTTCCTTTTTATTTTTAATTTTTACAAATTTATTTACTTTTTGTATTTTATTATATTATTTAAGGCAATTATTATGTAGACTAGTGAAAGCTATGACATACCATTTATTAATAAAAAAGTTAATGGTGTAAGAAAAACTCCTCAACTATAGATGTTTGTAAACATTGAGTAATAAATTGAGGGGAAAAAAGCTTAGACTCAAATTAAGAAGTGGAGAAATTTTAAGGACTAAAAGTAAACTTATCCATATAATAAAAATGGTTCACATATTAATGATACATTTCTTGAATCATAAGAAGTTATAAGTAAGAATAGTGAGAAAATGTAGATAGCTAAAGGTATTGTAAAGAAAAAATATAGATGAAGATAAAAGAAAAAAAAAAAGATAACTAACTTACATATAATGTTAATGAAAAGTTTCAAATGATAAAAAAATTCAAAATTATGTATAAATAATAAATTCTAAAAAACCAATGATAACTCTTCAAAAAAGAGAAAAGAAATTTTCAAGCATCAATGTTTCATTCTTTTTCTATTTTAATCATAAACCTTTTTATTTTTTGTATTTGAATCGTTAGCATTTGCGAACAAATCTTTCTTTCAATAGCATTAATTTTTTTATCCATATATAGCATAAGGCAAGGTTTAGTTAGTTAAAATAATAAACAGGAATGAATAAGATAATAACAATCTATATATTATTAAAGCAAATTATAAATAAATAAAATAATTCAAAAAGATAAAAAGGTAAAAAGATCAATAAAATTAAATAAAAAGTAAGGTGATAAAAAATATATATTTTGAATAAAAATACTAAATATATATTAATTAACTACATGTCTTTCAGATAAATATCCAATCTAAAATAGACATATTTCTTAAGATAACACATATCTACTATTCCTATAAAATAAAATTACGTCAATATAAATCACATAATTTTAATTACCTAAATACCAATACAACAAATGTGATTTACTTCAAATGCAACTTTAAAACTTTAGCATTTTGCTAAATCTTATCTTCTAAATGGGATCCTACATATAAAATATTGATATTTTGGTTGCACCATGTCACAAGTAGTAGGCTAATGCCTTTGCGGCAAAGAGCTTGATGAGCAATTTTAAAGATTATGAGTTCGATTCTTGGAGAAAGTTCAAAATTGTATGCTGTACATGTCCTTTGCAATGACATTTATGTAGTTACTTTTATATAATTGGAATTTACGTGAAACCCAAACTGTAGTTGAGAAAGATCCCAAATTGGGAAATAAATAAGATAAAAGATAAAAACAATTGAAAAAGAACTTACATATGAAAATCTACCTCTGACATGACATTTATTCTTTGATGGAGGAAAAGCTGCAAACCTTGATATCGCATTAAGACGTCCTTTTATTACAATAATCACACAATCAACAACAATAACACCAGTTGAGTTGGAGATGGATGGCTAAAATATAGGGAAAGGAGAAGGAAAGGAATTAAGAGGAAAAATATTCAAATTCCTTTGTTTGGTTTATGGGGGAAGTAAAGGAGAAAAAAAAGCAGGAGGATTTGTTTTCACGGGCTCTATACACTCCCAAAATGGAGAGAATGAGAAGGGAAAAAGAAAAAAAAAAAAGAATTGATTTACCTATTTATTCCTTTTTAAATTTTTTTAGTTATTATTTTTAAGGATATATTGGTAATTTAGAAATGATTACTATTCTTCCTATTTTTCTTCCTTCTATTAACTAAACATATTAAAAGGAATCAAATACTTCTATAATTTCTTCATTTCATATTCTTTTTCTTTACTTTTCTTCCCTCCTAATTTTTTTTTCCTCTTCCAAAAAAATTATAGAGAGAGAAGGAGGGAAAAAGAGAGAATATCAACATTTACAACATGTATAAGTTTGCAATATTTTTTATTGGAAAAATGATAAAATCTCTGACAAGTTTTTTCCGCTTTTACATTCACAACATGGTATGCTCCAGAAATTCAAAAATTCTTACAAAGTTAATTGGATATGCGTGATGGTATAAATGGCAAACATTTTATATCAAGACATTTTAGGCGGACATTATATGAATATTGTTTTTTAGGGTAAAAAAAAAAGAAAAAAAAAAACAAGATAGATAGTTAGCCCAAAATGAATAAGTTTACTACCATGAATCATAGATACATTGGAAGAATCACATATATGAGAGGATCAATATTTAGTTGATTTTTCGAATAGTTAAAATAAGTATCAAAAGTAATTCAAATAGAGGATTAAATGTTTGAGTAGTTAATATAGAAGATATATGTTATAATATGCGACTTGACTAGAAAAATTGATTTTTTCCTATATAATTCTCTCTCTATATATATATATGAATAAACAGTAGCACCTATTGATTTGTAGGGACAAGTAGCTTTGAAGGTAGATATTAAGCATTAAAGATAAATACTAATTTCAATGCTCTAGAACCTCCAATCATTTGCGATGGGTTATGGTTACAAATGCCATGGAGAGGATAATTTAATGAAAGGATATGTTAAAATTGATTTAAAAAATCTTTAAGATAGTATTTAATTGTATAATTTTTGTGGTACATGATTAGACAAAAACTTTTGTTGTATGTTTGGTTTGTAACTTTATTTTGTGGCTAGACAAAATATTCAAATTTTATTTCATTTATACCATGATACAAAAATAAAATTTACTAGACAAAAGTAAAAATATTTTGCTTTATCAAAAATACCCTTCTATTTTATAATATTAAGTCAATTAATGTTATTTTTATTAAATGTTATAAAAAAATTATTTATTTTATAATATAAATAATTAATTTTTCAATATAAATTTTACATTCAATATTGTGTAAATTAAATATAGTATAATAAACTTGTACTATGCAGTCCTCTTTATACTTGTTTGTTTAGCTCTCTTTATCCGGTTCAGTCCTTATGATGCAACGCTACCTAAAACTCTAAGCAACAAATGATATTAATCCTCAAAAAGATGAAATAATGCATATGTATAAATCCTTACTAATTAATCCTTTTTTTCATGAGTAAATTATAATCATCACTCTTAAATATTTTAACATTATGTGAACCTTGATTTTTAAAAAGTTAGTACTCACAACTCCTAAACTAAGCGTAAATTTTATTTTATTTTTTTTGTTATTAGGTTAACACGTATAGAATAAGTTTATCTAAACGCTTACATGGTAATTTATCCATATATTGAATTAATTAAAGCTAAAAAATTAACTAAAAAAGCTTATGTTAATTTGAATATATGGATAATTTATTTAAATTAACTAGAAAATTGCCATGTAAGCTTTTACATAAGTTTATTTTACACATGGTAGCTTAATCAGTAAAAAATTAGAGATGGTAAGTGCCAACTCTTAAAGAAATGGGAATCTATGAAATTTTTTAAGTTTTTAGGAGTAATACATATAATTTATTCTTTCAAAGGATTAATTATAAATACATGGTCTATATTATAATAGTTTTGAAAAGAAGTCACATTTTTGGTAATTTACCCTAAAATTATATATATAACAAATATAACTAAAACCTAATAAATCCTATATACTAAATAGTATGCATTGAAGTGAGGAAAACAAAAAGGAAAAGAATTAGATGTGTGAGTGTATACTTTTACATCAAGAAAAGACTATAATTCCTTGAACATAAAAACAAGAGGGAAACAATATATATGGATAGGAATTACTACCACCTATTAATTTCCATAATATTGCTAGTGGGAACCTATTGACTTAAGGATCTACCTATAGTAATTAGCTTCCTTACCAACCTCACCCTCCCAAACCCACCACTTGAAAACCTATATTGTTATAATTTTAGATATTAATTAGGCAATTTAGTGAATTGTTACAAATATTAGAATTAGTTAGTCAAGAAAGTTAAGAAATAGTTGTAATTAGTAAAGTTTGTTAGGAAATTAGTTAAAATATGAAATATTATAAATTGCTTTTATTAGGAAATTAGTTAAGATAGGAAATACTATAAATATCTCTTGTAAAAGCCAAAATATTATCATTTCATTTATAATCAAATTAAAAAATTATTATTCTCAAGTTCTTTCTCTTTTTCTCTGTAATTTCTAGGAGCTTGTCTTTAATTTAAATTAAAGACAGTTATATTTTTCTTGTTCATATGAGTAGTCTACGTAAGATTCTATATATGGTGCTCTCATTGCTTGTTCTCGTTACTTGTTTTCGTTGATTAATTCATTTCTCATTTGTTTCTTTTCTTTCACCATCATAGCTTTTTCATTTGTTACTCAATTTTATTCTTGATTTTTAGTCACAATTAATTTGTAAGATCGTATTACTATGGCACAAATACAAAAATCGCCAGAGCAAATAATGATGCAAATACAACATCAACTTAGAAATTGATGGTATGATTTGACAAAAGCTGGGAAGATTTAAGTAAACTCACAACAAGTAATAAGTAACTGGAAGAATTAATTATTAAATGTATTGACAGTATGATGAAGGTATTATACTGACTATAGAAGCCATGAATAGAGAAATTTTTTAAGAAACAATTCAAAAGGGTGATAAAAAAAATGTAGCCATTGAAAAAAACAAGATTCCAATATTAATATGAAAGATAATTTCCATCATGATGAAGAATTGGCAACTCCTAAGCAATTTACTACCATAATGGATCTTGTAGAGGGTTAAATTGCTATATTAATATATTGGGTTAAATCTACTATTTATTTGGCTTAATTTTGGGCTAGGTAATAGGGTTAAGGAGCTTAGTCCATAATTGTAATGATTTAGGAAGAATTGGCTTGATAAGCTCAGAACGAGGATTGTTGGATTGGTCCATTTGGCTTTAACCTTTTTCAAGCAAGGTTATGCGTATAGGGAAGGCTATTGGCCTTAGACCTATTAGTTAGCTCATTTAAGATAACCATAAACTGAGCAAACTCTATCTCATTTGTTGATCACGAAAATGTTCTAACGGATGCTATTTTGCTCAAAAGCCTATTAATGCCTAGCCTTTCCTTCTCATTTGAGACTTTTAAAGAGAATAGAGAAACAACATTGCTTTACAAGGACTTAACTCTCTAAGATCAAACAAACAATTCAAGCAAAAAGCTAATTTCACTCGCTCAAGTTACAAGGTAAATGCTTGAGGTCTCTTAAAACTGCCTTATTTGTCACTTGTACATTTGAGATACTGAGATTGCCCTACTTCTACATTAGCAACTCTACTAAGGACAAGTGATTGCAAATACATGACACTTCTTAAGAAGAGAACAATTAATATGTCTGATACCACATCCCAAGAGCTTAACACTAATGTTGAGCTTATTAAGTAGAATCTACTCTTACCACCTAAGAATATTAATCAGGACCATTTAGTACCCTCTAAATCTCGTACAAATAATGCAGACAATGTAGGAAGTCATGAGGGCTTTAAATTAGTTCATGGCTATGTTTTAACCCATTTTCACTAGAATGGTTGCTACTATTGCTATCTAATAGGGTGGGGTTTTGCTAAATCTTGTAGTTGTGACACAGTTAGGCGCTACTATCTATTCTCAATCGGTTAATGCTCTAGTTGTTGAAGGAGATTTTCACCAAGGAAAGGGTGATGAAACCTTCCTACCATAACTTGTACAATAATTGATCCCTGCAATAAGGAATGTAAGAGTCCAGTTAAGTGGCCTTTCATCCTCATGCATGCTTGCTCTTCCATCCAATCCCATCATCTAGGTAAATCTACTTTTATACCCTAATGTTGCTCCTACTTTACTACCTGTGTCTATGACCTTTGCCTTAAGTAGCCTTATGTTCATGACAACCTTCTAGGTGGCTCCTTAGATCATAGAGTCTAAGCAACCTTAAATGTTATGAGCTTAATGACCTAAAAGAATGTCAATTCTAATGACTTTCCTTGTTGCTGCTAAGTGAAGGCATTGCCTCTTACATACACAATGATTCGCACATTCTTAGATGATTGGGGGAGGAGGGATATCAATAGGTCCAGCACACTACTCACCTCCATATGCACTTGAGCAGGTAGCACACCGGCATAAGTACTAATCTCATACCATTTTCCTTAACTTGTACGTTAATGACAAGAGTAACATCAACTACTTCATGGGGATCCATTTGTTTCTTTAATGTCATCATCATTATCATCACCACCACCACCACCATTGCCATCTTCTAAATATACTAGGGATTCCTTATAATTCACTAAGTCTATATCACCATTGTTAACCTCAAGAGGCACTCAGGCTGCCCTTCGTGTCAAACAGGGAAAGTAAGCTCCCTAGAATGTACCATAAAGGAACCTTGCCTGAGAACTTAGCAGACTCTAATGGTTTTCCATTAGAAACCGAAGTAATAATAATGTTGGTTCAACCTCAATTGTGTAACTTCAAAAAGTTTGACAATGTCTTCTAATGCTATAGTTACTCTCTCTACTAAGTAATAAATATGTGGGTCTGAGTACTCCATTAAGGGATGATGGTATAGCATAATCCCTTCTTGCTTGTGTACGGGGATCGTTATTAAGCAAAAATAATGATAACATAAAGGATCCTAAGCTTGCCACACTTCCATTTTACTTATTGCAGGAACTGCAATTTAGCGAAAGTAGTGATGGCGTGAAGAATCCTAAGTTTCTTCAAGAGAACCACATGCTTAAGCTTTACAGTAATGTACGCCACCCAATAGCTTTATCTCAATGGAAGCAATTTCCTAAGAAAAGAAAATTGAGTATGTAAGAGAGGTAACTCCCCCTTGTCATCCTTGGAATGGAATAAGTCTTCTTCAATGGTGAAACAAGCGTTTACTAGAAGCTCTTCACAAACAAAGCTCTCAATGTATAAGGCTTCTTAAGGCTCGTCGCACATGAGGCTTGTTATGTGCAAGTGTAATACCTTAGGATTTCATGTCCATACAATATCTTTAGGATCTGAGCTCTTAAATTTAAGGTGCCGAGCAATGTTATCCATTTTATTTTAAATTTCACAGTAAGGTTAGAAAATGTTAGATGAAGGAATTCAAATAAAATCAATTTCTCAAAATAAGCTATATAAAAATATTAATTTGAGAAAAAACGTTAATTTATCAATAAAGTCGACAATTATCAAAACATAAACTTCGAGCTTTTTGATATAATGAGATATCAGAGATAAGTTATTTAACTTATAAAAATAATAAATGAAGTTAAATTATATGTAATATACATGTATTGATATAGAATATGCATTATATGTATTAAATACACATATATAATAATAAATTATTATTAAAATAAGGTAAATTAATATAAAATAATGGAAAATTAATAAAAATAAATAAAAGGATAAGTCATCCAATAATGTGGTAGCCTAGGATCAATTAGAATTGATTAGTCAGTAGGTAAGATACAAGAAATTGGTATCTTATGCTTTAAAAAATAAAAAAATGACATGTGTATGTTACATGTCTAATTTTTATTAATTCTAATCCATTTGGAAATTATAAATAGGGCATGCACACTTTAAAAACAACATTTTAGAAGTATGAAAACATAAAAAAATCACTCAAAAAATTTCGAAAAAAATCAGAGAAAAATAAGAAAATTAAAAAAAAAAAAAACAGAACACGAATTTGGTCTAGGCCGATTTAAAGGGTTGTAGGAGTTTTATGGTGGTGGTCATTTGGGGTCAAAGAAAGGACCACTAAAGGAGGTGTTCTAATAAAGTTGAGTGGTTGGTTTAGGTTAACTAAATTTTCGGCGAAAACTTTGTAAATTTTCTAAAAATATCAAATGATGTTATTTAATTATAAAATTTGGTTTTTTAGAGTTATTTTATGTGTAGATTAATTTAGTAATTTTATTTTAGTTAAGTAATTATTGGAAATATAAGGTCCTTAAGAAATGGTTCTATTTAGATGAAAATTAGATTAAATTTTAAAAGTATTAAATAATGTCCTTTCAAGTTAAAATTTTGTATGTAATATGAGTAATATATGTATTTAATTGTAGTAACAAGAATTTTTTTAAATAATCATGTTTATTATTTATTGTAATTATTTTGGATAAAACTGGCAATTTTGCTATTTTATTAAATTAATTGGTTTTTAATAAAATCAATATATGAACCCTATGTATTTTGATTTCTAAAAGTTTATATTGATATTTCGAATATTTAGTTTTTATCTCACATGTAAATTTATTTATTTTTCTTAATTTTTCTGTAATTTCGAGCTAAAACTGCTATTTTCATAAAAATAGATAATAGCCAATTTTGTGTAATTCATGATCCATAATTAAACTATATATTTTTGTGAGTCTATAGGATTTTTTTATGAAATCAATCAGGCTCGTATACTATTTGTTATGTATTTTCCTAATAAATACATACATATTGGCTTAATATGTAATATAGTAATTAGTACTATTAAAATAATTATCAAATTCACGTAAAATAAACACATTGGGGTATATTAAGGGTTGCTGGATAAGTTTGGAAAGTATAATTTTTAGAGTTTTCAGTTCAATATTAAAGCTTACTTGGGTCAATTATGGAGTTAGGGTAATGTATAGTCGAGTTATTGTAAGAAAAGGGTATTTTTGGACTTTAACAATATTAATAAACTTGATTCTTAAGATATCTTAATAGTACTCGAAATAACGATTGTGATGATATAAAGTTTATTGAAATTAGATAAGCAATACGTAAGAAATGGTCAAATGAAGTTTAAAGACATAATAGTGAAAGTTTATGAGAATTTGGGTTCAATCGATAGCTGACTTGGAGACCATGTTTATATTTTCTCAGGTGTAATAAGTAAGGAAGGATTATGTAGCGAAGTTTAGGATTTTTTGCTATTGCTAAGCTTAGGTAAGTAGATCTAAACCATGCTTGGAGTAGACATATTGCTACTTATAATATTACATGCTATTCGATGTTATGTTGATTGAATATGGGTATATCTTAGGTGAATTGGTATGCTACTATAACAGATGATGATGTGATGATTTTGAATGATGGTAACTATATCTTGATTATATTGTTATGCTGCTATGTTGGGTATTGATTTGTGCTTACGAATGATTATATTAACTAAGGAGGTTGAGTGATTGCTAACTTGTTCTTTTGAGTGTTCACCTAAGTGAACTCTAAGTGAGATACTAAAATTCCACTAGCGAGAGTTTAAAAACTAAAATTAGATCACTAGGTTGAATAAAACTAAAAGACTAGTTATACTAAATGATATACTTGAGTTGTTATGGCATGACATGGCATAAAAAAAACCTATGAGTCAGAACTTACGAGTAAAAACTTTTAGAATAAGGCTCCTAAGTGATCATAAAAAAAAAAAAGCATGGTTTTATGAACGTAATTTTTTGAAGCATATTGATTACATTGCTCGAATATTATGACTATTTTGATAATTAGATTTGGTATACTATAGTATGTGGTCCAATTTGGCATCATTGCCTTTTTGATTTGGTGAACTACAATATGTAGTCTAATTTTGTAAAACAAAGTTGGGGGTCCTATTCTCAAGGAGCTCCTTATTATCCTTTTTGATATTGGTGGACTACATATGTAGTCGAATTTAGTAGAGGTCTTACTCCTAAGCAGCTTCTTGTTGCCTATAAATTCTTAGACATTATATTCAGATGCCTAGCTATATTGACTAACTGGATGAAAATTGGAAGGCATAGGATATCGATACCGATGCATGCCATGTGCATGAGCATAGCATATTGCATTACTACCAATAAATGCCTGGTTGTATGAATGCATAAATAAAGTTGACCCTACGAATTATGATTGAAATGTTTTAATGTTGATAGGTGATATTGTCTATATTATATTGTTTAGTATCCACTCTCACTTAGCTTCAGTAGTTGAGGGGATAAAATGTTTTATCCTTAGGTTAACATTATCGTGAAGGGCCCAACACTAGCGGGGAATGTATATTGAAAGCGTAAGTTAGAGTTGGTGACTTTTGTATGAAACCTATACTTAATTGGGAATCCTACTATTGTGAAGATGACAAAAAAAAAAAAAAGTTTGTTCATGTTTTGATGTAAATATTATACTATATACATAAGTTATAACTAAATATCCATCAAAACTCTAATGTAGCAACCCTTTTATCATGTAAACAAAGTTGTCTTTTGATAAATGAGTAAGTTGAGATAAGTTTTCAACAAATATTCTTGTATGATAGTACATCTCATATTAAGCCAAGATGTGACACAAGTCATGTTGCTCTTGAAGGTCATAGTACTCCAGACCTACTCGCTTAAGGCCTGCAGTGCTTAAGGTTTATCGAGTCTTCTTTAATGGTGATCTTAGAGTCCCCTCAAGTCTCATTGTGAGAGAAGACTGCTGTACGTAAGCCTTGCCCCGCTCGTAAGCCTTGCCCTACTCAAGGCCTACTTGGGTCCTTCTACATTCAGAGCTTGTTATATAAGATGCTCATTGTACTCGAGGCTTGCTAGGGCATACTATGCTTGAGGCTTCTCTAAGTAAAGTCTGTTATACTTAAGGCTTGCTTACTCAAAGCTTACTTCTAGGAGTGTAATCAAATCAAGTCAAACTAAACAGTATTAGGCTTGAGCTTAAGCTCAACTTGAGTTCAATTAAGCTTTAAATTTTAAGCTCAAGGTCAAGTTGAAAACATATATGGCAAGTTTAAGCTCAATTCAATTAGCTCGATTAAGTTCGAACTTATTATGAAGTTTCCCTAATTAATATCATATTTTCTTATTTTAAATAAATTAAAAATTATAAAAAGTTCGATTAAACTCGTTAGCCTAACAAGTTTAGTATTTTACAGCTTGAGCTCAACTCGATTTATTACTCGAGTAGCTTAAGCTTAAGCTTGAGCTTAACTCGACTATCACCGAATTGAATTAGAATAAAACTTGGGCCGAGCTCAAGTAGTTTGCAAATCGGTTCAATTCATTTACACCCCTACTTGCTGCTCTTGAAGCCTATTAGGACTTATCATGCTTGAAGCTTACTCATTGGAAGTCAGTTCCTTGCTAGGGAACTATTAAGCCTACTTTGCCTCTTGAAGTGCATATTAAGATTGACTAGAGGCATTATTAATTATAATATTGTACTTACAAGAATAAGGCAAGATAAGACATATATGGTATTAAAAAAAAAAAAGAAAAGAAAAGAAAAACAATTGAAGAGGGATTCTAAGTAATGGGAGAAGGCCTACCATGCTTGTCTTCACTACAAAATGATAGCCTACCATACTTCCATTCCACTCGTATGTGGAAACTACGATCGAGTAGAAGTGGTAATAGCATGGAAGATTCTAGTTTTCTTCAGAGAACTGCATAATCTGGCTTCTCTACAATGTATGTTATATAGTCATCTCATTCAGAGGTTAATTCCTTCAGGAATGCGAATTAACTCCCTATATCCCTAACATCTCCTCATACTATTATTATATGATATTATGAGTTTAGTTCCATATGAATGAACAGGTGGTACTACAGTTAAAATAACTATGGTACCGCCAGTTCATTCACATGGAACTAAAAAGGATAAATCTTCATATAGCTATCTGAATGTAGTATATGTTAACCTTTAAGAGCAACTATATTACAGTTGTTTAGTCCTCAAAAGAGCAATTTATAGGGAGGGATTTTGTTTGGAAAGAAAGAAAAAAGAAAAGAGTGTGGAGGGGGGGTTGGGTAAAGGTGGGGTAGTAGGGTAATATAATAAATTATTATTCATACCATTTAAAATCCTCCTATTGATCTTATGACAGAGACTTAGCAATACCATTTTCTAGTCCCCCTTTCTTTTTCTTTCTTTCCAAACAAAATCCCTCCCTATAAATTGCTCTTGTAAGGGCTAGCACAACTGTAATATAGTTGTTCTTGAGGGCTAGCATATACTACATTCAGATAGTTATATGATGGTTTATCCTTTTTAGTTCCATGTGAATGAACAAGCAATACCACAATTACATTTAGTTGCTAAACTCCATTTTTTCTATAAGTGTATTATTTTTGGGTACTAAAGAGGGTAGCTTTCTTTGCTTGTTTCTAAAGTACAACACTAAATCTCCCTTCGAAGGTATCTGTAGAATCAGCACGAAGCTCGTGTTTGAGGAACTAGAGACTACCATTAGCACGAGGTGGCAAGCTTCTCAGCGCTTGGCTTTATCTTATAACATATCTTTAGAAATAGTTTCATTTAACCACTTATCCTAAGGACTTGGGATTGGTGGTGGGCATTTATCTTAATGCACCAACAAGTCCCTCAACTTCACTGCCTCCATACCTTGACTTAGATTGGTCTTCAACTCCTTTATTAGAAGAGTGTGATATAACTCTCTTCTTTGAGCAGGAGAGTTAAGACTCAATAAATTACAAAAGTTGCACCACTATTGCTAGTATGAGTTAAGTTTATGACTAAGAGTTATGGTGATAGGGATCATGTACTAATCATACACTCCCAAGCTCAAGTACTTGCTTATATGGTTTGCTGAGTTGTCCAAGGAGAGTTACTCAGAAGAGCAGTGCATTCCCATGTCTAACCTGTCGAATTATGAGGTGACTGACTTATATGCCGAGCCAACCCCTCTACAACACATCCATCCAAGGCCAAGTATCGAATCTATATATTGTTGACTTAATACATGCCGAGGCCGAGCTAACACATATTTGAGCTGACCACCCGAAGCCAACCTTATAATGTACTACCTTTTAAACCAACCCTTTCTTAGCACCAAACATCCAAGCTATCGAACTATCGAGCCTGACTTAATCTGTACAGAACCCGCTTTACTCGACAAACAGCATCATTAGGACCACAAGAAGGACAATTGACGTGCCTTATTTGTTTGACATTCATACTATCCTTTGTAACTAAATATCCATCCTTTGGTCTGATTACAACATTACCCTTGTAAATTATTCTTTTTCCTTTACTAGTAGGAATCCTTTTTGTAATTTACACTAACCTAGGATTTATCTTAATTAGGTCCTATAAATACTTGTATATTATAATAGTTGTGACAATCAATACAATCAACATTCGAACATTTTTCTTCTTGCATGAGCTTAGTATATCTTGTTTAGTCTTGACTACTTTTATCTAGCCCATTGAGAGTAAACTAGTGGCGAGTGACCTCTAGTCACACTTGTACATAATATCAAATGCAACTAAAGCTCATATGAGGTGTTGGTGCATCATATCTATCGTCGATACATGAGGATCCTTGTTTAACCTTTGACTATCATTTATCTTTCGGATAGACTTGAGGTTCGAACCTATCCCCTTAATTCGTACAATATCGGACGTCATGTGTTCATTTACGTTGGACCATATCAATGGACTTCATGAATATTAGTGCTTTCCTCCATACATATGATAGAGACGTGATTGGAGTTGCTATTTCAATGAAATTGGTGGTCATTATGACATGAATGCCTTGTTAATATCATGATATTGGCTTATTGCTAGTGCTTAGTGTTCATGTAACCGAGATTACTCACATAATTGTTGCATGCCAAGCCCCTATCAATAATTGATGAAGGGACATGAACTCATGAATAAATAAGAAAGAGATATTATTCAAGAAAAGAGAAAAGGAAAAGGAGGCTAAAGGAAAAATAGTTTTGATGTGTCATAGTAAAATCTATGCATGAATTCATGTTAGGTTATTTCGGAATTGTGACATACTGATGGACAAATAAGGTTATAATGAGATGTAACAATACATTTACCAAGAGAAAGGAGATGTGAATGTTTGTTCTTGTCAAGACTTGGTTACAAGCTGTTTTCGCAATAATCCCTCAACAAACCAAGCTCTTCCATCACTTGCTAAAGGAACAACGAGTGAGATAAAATAAAAGATTAATCACAGTGTATTGTATACATAATTTTGTTTGCTTGGATTAAGCAACTCCAATTAGAGGAATGTGCATTTCCATGCCACTAAAACTATATTCAAATGAATGGAGTGCTCTTCTAATTGCATTAACTGTTTAATGGTTACTCTTGACTTTGACTCTTCTTTGACATTTATCTTCGGTTTTCACTTGTAAGTGATTGGAGTGCAATGTCATGTGTCGAAGTGGCTCCATGCATCTCTCCTTTCAAGAGTGTAGGTGTTTCTTGACTCACTTGATCATGGCATCCCGATTGATATCTTGATCATGCATGCTTACTTATCATTGTTAGTCGATTAAAGAGAAGCAAACAAATCTTGAATGAAAAATAAAAAGTAGATGACTCATTGGCATGGGTTTACATAACCAACTTGACAAAGATCAAGAGGATAAATATTGAGGAGTTTGAATTTGATAGGACGTGAATATGAATAATGTATTGTAGATATGAGATAGAGCAAATCTTTGAGAAATTGATTTAAGAACATGTGATGCATGATCAATGGTTTAGTTGGCAAAAGAAGCTAGGTGTGAAAAGATTCAAATTTGAGTAAAGGTTTTGGTAAATGTAGATGATGTTTAATAGTATATTTGGATTGTGAAGCAAGATATGGTTGGTAAAGCTTGAAGAGATTTGAAGTGTTGAGAACATGATTATGAGTGATGCTATGCTAGATGGGAATTCTATAGGTATTGAGTAAAATATTGTATAAATAAAATGTATTAATTGATGATAGGATTTGCTTAAATGATTTTGTATGAGGCATTTTCTCCTATGAGGAATATTCGGAGCTTTTATTAGAGGTGATGAAAGGGGCGATTCAACATGATCTTTGATTGAAAAGAAAGGGCTAGGTGGGGGGTAGGGGAGGATCTAATTATAGTTTGAATCAAGTCATAATAGTTTAAAGCAATATTGGTACATGTGTGTTAATTCACTAAGATTGATAATTCTTCTAAAAAGAATTGACCCTTATAAAGAGAGCTACATATCAAAGAAGATTTATCTAATATATTGCCATAGGGGCAACATCACTCTAGTAAGCTTAGAGCAACATGCGCAATTAGATGGTTTTATACATATGCACTAAAATTTATAATAAATAAATTTGCGGCACTAATGCTAGACTAAAATAATGTCTCTAACTAAGTGGGTGCACTTGGTGGTAGTATAGCTAATTCAAGCATATGTATGCCATGTAGCAACCTAACTATTCAAAATAAGTAATTGATGCCTAAAATACTTAGACTCCATTCAAGAATTTTGTTTAGGGGCCAAAATCTAGAGGGCTAAAATTGTTATATTGATATATTAGGCTAAACTTACTATTTATTTAGCTTGATTCCTTAGGTTAGGTGATAGGGCTAAAGAGTTCGATCTATAATTGGGATGATTCAAGAAGAATTAGCTTGGTAAGCTAAGAATATGGATCGTTGGATCAATTTATCCATCTCCAATCTTTTTTAGGTAGGCTCATGTACTTATAAGAAAGGCTATTAGCTTGGGCCCATTAGTTAGTTCATTTAAGATAATCAAGAACTGAGTAAACTCTATCTTTGATCACCAAGATGATTTAATGGATGTTATTTTGCCCAAAATCCTATAAATATCCATCTTTTTCTCCTCATTTGGGACTCTTAGAGAGATTAGAGAAGCAATATTGCTTTGCGAGGACTCAGCTTTCTAAGATCAAATGAGCAATTTAGGCAAAAAATTGATTTCACTCACTCAAGTTATAAGGTTAATACTTGAGGTCTCTTAAGGTTGTCTTGTTTATCACTTATGTATTTGAGATACTGGGATTACCTATTCCACCTCCCTGCCTCATTTTCTCCTAATCATCCTTTCGTATGTCATTCTCCCTTTACTTCTTTGAAACCATGTGTAGCGTGTGACTCAACATGTGCATGATTACCCTAGTCAAACCTTACTTCTATAGATCTCATGGAATCATAGTACAAGGAGTTAGTAGGAGAAATGCCATTGAAGATATGCTTTTTAGCTATAGAAATCATCGAAGCTCAATTGTCTAAAGACCAATGGTTGGAATACTATGATGGTAAATAAGCACATAAATTCAACACATGGTCGATTACAAGGAACTTGGTTGGTAAGATTATGCTTGAAGATCTGTCCTATGTGGGAATGGTATTATTGAAGGAAGACAAGCAGATGAGACCCCTTGAAAAAAGATTCACTTTAAGTTTCTTGATTACTATTAATAAATTTTTACTTTTATTAAATATAATTAGTTAAATGCTTTTTTTTTTTTTTTTTTACTTATCTTGTTCCCTCAAACCTTGAGGACAAGGTTTTTGTCAAGGACAAATGAAATTGTTATGATTTTACATATTACTTAAGTAATTTAGTAAATAGTTGCAATTACTAAGATTAGTTAGTAAGTCAATAAATAGTTGTAACTAGTAAAATTTATTAGGAAATTAGTTAAAATAGGAAATACTATAAATAGCTTTTGTCAGGAAATTAGTTAAAATTGGAAATATTATAAATAGTTTTTATAGAAGTCAAATGATCATTATTTTATTCATAATCAAATTCAAAAATTATTATTTTAAAGTTCTCTCTTTTTCTCTCTCAAATTTCTAAAAGTTTATTTTTGACTTGAACTAAGGACAATTATATTTATTTTGTTCATATAAGTGGGTTGCGTGTGTTTCTATCATGTATCTATATCTTTGTAGTAAGGTGCTATGTGTAGAGACAATTTTACCATTTCTAAAAAATAAGTATAGTTAAATACAACAAATATAACTAAAACTCAATAAATCCTACCTAACTTGTAATTCTTACACTCGTATTAATTCGTATTAAACTATATCTGCATCCCCAGAAAAATGTGGTGTATGGTTTGAGCTTGGTATACTTTATTGTTGTTTCGTATTTTTGTCCAAATTTATTTTAATTTAAGCCACGTTCATCCTTTAGTACGAATATTATGGTCTCAGGCATCCATCGCTATTATATTTAAGTATAAACATTTACTCAGCAATTTTCTCAATTGAAAGAATAGATTCCATAACATACAAGTCACCGAATAGTAAAAAGACAATTGGATGGTAAGTTTCCATCCAAAATTTAGTTGTAAAACCTCCTGCCTTATCGTATGAATGTACGCATCTTACTTTACATGGATTCTGCGTTTTGGCGTGCTGTTCTGTGCTACTATTATTTATTTATTTTAGAGAACTGAATTTCATTCATTAAAATACCTAGAAATACAAGTATATATAATACTGAGAAAATACATTAAAAGAAATGATGATTAGAAAATCTAATTTAAAAATGGGTACGTTTCCTAGATAAAGATGGATGGTATTGACCCAGAAAAAATTCCTACACTAATGAAACCCAAGATTCTAGTTGAAAAAGATTCAGATGATAAATAAAATTGAAAATAAAAACAATAATAAAGCCTAAATCTAAGTATATGGCTCTAACGCGACCTTCATTCGTCGATGACGGAAAAGTTGCAAATCCTCGTATATGAATTAAAACGTCCTCTTATTATAATCACACAATAAAAATGGCGGTTGTATCGGTTGAATTGGCATACACGACCAAAAGATAATGGTTACATATTGATTAGGAAAGGGAAAAAATATTGGGTGTAAATTTCTAAAATTACACAACAAATATGACTATAAATTAAAAATAAACATAAAAAATTAAGGGCAAGAATGAGGATTAGATTAATTTTGGAGTAAGCAGGAAAACTAAATCTGCAATAATAATTCATTACATAAAAAAATAATAATTAAATACAAATATATATATATGAAAATGCCTACAAGAATGTATATATATATATATATATATATCTATCTTTCTGCATTTTTTTTTTTGTGGTAATGGCAAAGCTTACGGGAACTTGTATTGTATTTATGATATATATGATAGTTGCTAAACTATAAACTATACCTAGTATATTAATATTAGGGGTGAGTTGATTAGAATAGTTAGGATATGAGGTTTTACTATACTCAATCATACAGATACAGGTTTCAAGTTTTTTTACTTAGAACCTATTTTATAGTATCTTTGAATCACCTTATACCTTATAAATTCCATAGGATATCTTGTGGAACATATATATATATATATATATATTTCCTTTTGTCCTCTTTTAAAACCTTTTCTTGAATGTATAATCAATGTCAAATAATAACTGCACTATCACTAGACTACAAGTAATATTTTGTATAAGTTACAATGTATTTTAAATTAAGATAATATAAAATTTTGATAGGTAAAATAGAGAATATTTCCATAATTGGAAATGTTCAAATCTTTGGTTAGATCATATAGAAATTTCTTTCGTTTTCTTTTTTATTTTCAAATCATAAAATAAAATTTTTATTAAATCATGAGATTATTATATGTAGAATATAAAAACCATAAGTGAGTAATTACAATATGATAAATTAGATAATAAATTAAGAACTAAGGTTTTTTTAAAACTTTAGTAGACTAGAGTTAGTGAAACAGGAAGAATTGGGCCGAAGGAAAAAAGATAGGGAAAGAAGAGGGAGTTTTTACTTGAAGAAGGAGAAGAGGAGGAGAGATGGACTAAATAATAAATATAAGCAGTGCACGATGGTTTAGTGTGAGCTGTGTGTTTGTCATTATTTTATTTATGATTAAAAGAGGTATTAATATTTTTATTTCTTAATATTATTTAATTATTTGTACAAAGTGAGTAAAGGTATTATAAAACATGTATCTTGTATATTTTAGAGAATATGTTTTATGATAAAATATGGTACCTCATATTCATATCCATAAGTTACTCTATAGGAGTCCGAAACCTTCTTTATTATTTTCATTAACCATTAGAAACCTATTTAGTAAAGCATAATCTAGATGGGTATTTTATACAATGAAATTATTTGCTTACCCCTAATTAATATAATAGCTCTAGACATATGGCAGTACTACGGAAAAAAAGATATATGGTTTTTAAAACCGCGGCAAGTGCGGATATATTTCACTTATATGAGAAATTTCCTTGCTTTTGCAAATTGCTTTCGGAGTAAAATTTTCGGACTGCCATTAACCTTGTCTTTTTGAATGAAAAAAGAAAATGCGCAGCTAAGAATGTAAATAAAACAAATACTTGCAAGTTATTTGATTTTTTTTTCTAATAATATTTTTTCTCATAATTTGAAGGTGATGGGATTTGAATTAGACTAGTATTTATATCATCAGACTAACACAATACAAGTTATTTAAATTTGATTCAATATTTACTCGACTTTGACTTTACCTCAATTGAGTTAAACTCGAGTTATTCAAGTAGCTTATTGAGTTAAATTCGAGTTTTATAATGTTCAGCTTGATTAACTTATAGTCAGTCTAATTGAATTTGAGTTAAGTTTAACTATAAGTTAAGTTTACGTTGAATATAGATATAAGTATTGTTTTAGTTAAATTAATAATATTTTTCAAGACTTATCAAGTTGAAACGAGTTTATTGTATTGAGTTTAAGTTTAAAATTATAAACTTGATGAAGTTTGAGCTTGAATTTTGAAATTTCAAGTTTAGTTTGAGTCAGTATCACCTTCACAAAATTGTTTTACAGCTTTAAGCGCTACGCACCGTAATCGTATTGAAATTAGAAAGTAATAAAATTACTGTTTTCTAGTTTTTAATATTTTCTTAAACAAATGATTTCTTCTGGGGCCATCTTTTACTAACTACTTTAATACATAACTAAAATATGCAATTAAAATATTATTGGCTCATTAACTTTTCGATTGTAACTTCAACTCTTTAATTAAACTTATCAGGTCGTAACTTAGTCATTTTAAAATGGTTTCATAAATGGAGATCTGAGTTTGTTTTCATTCGGTGGGCAGAAAGCAAAGCAGGTGTAATTTCCCAATCAACGTCGGCTGGACACCCATTTCTCAACAAGACGATGGATATCCAAAAGATATCAAAAGTAATATTACCAAAAATAGAAAAAGAAAAAATGGAAACTTTGAGCTTTTCAACTTTATGTCTTTAAAATTAGAAAAATTACAACGGAGGGGATCAACGTTTAGAGGTAAATTTAATTAAGTGATCAACGTTTTAAAGTTATTCAAACAATGGATAAACGTTTTAAAAAATTCAAATAAGATATCAACATTTCGCAAAATGGTTTAAATGAGGGATTCATAATAGCTAACTTATAAAATTATTTAAACTATTTTATAAAACGTTGATTTCTTATTTGAACATTTTAGAATATTTATCCCTTATTTAAACCACTTTATAAAACATTAATTTCTTATTTAAACCTTTTAAAATATTAATTTCCTATTTCAACTTATATCTAAATGTTAATCCCCTTCGTTATAATTCTTCCTTTTAAAATTTAGTACACTATGCACTTGTCATGCTTGTAATAAATAAGTTTATTAATATTAATAAAATTACTTAAAAACAAAATTATATATGGCATATACTATAAGGGGAAAAATGTTAGTGACCCCTAATCATTAATCTAGGTTTAGATTTATATTTTAAATTTTTAAATATTATAAATCACCTCCTTAAATTATGATGGATTAGCAATATAAATGACATTCCTATTTTTAGTTTAAAAGTGTTACACTACTATTATTGTTTAAGGTGTCTTAAAGTATATTTTGATAAGATTATATGTATTTTTACACCAACGTTAAAGTTTAAGGGAGTCATTTATAACTTATTGGAGGTTTTCAATTTATGAAAGTTTAAGGAATAATTTACAATATTTAAAAGTTTATGGAATAAATCTACACGTAATTTGATGTTTAAAGGATAGTTTGCATTTTCCACTATTATTTAAGCTTTATATGCCTTTTTTGAAATGACTATAATAGCGAGATTGTGGAAGAACATAGTTAAAGAAAAATTGGGAGTACCATCAATTGGTAAAATATTATAGAGGATCATTTTGATAATTAGGTTTTTAATCTAATTTAATGCCATGAGCCGATATCTTAGGTTAATGATAGAGTTTAGGAAATCGGCCTATTAAAAATGTCTTAAGGAGATTTGGTTTAGTAAGCTTAGAATGGGGATCTTTAGATTGGATTTTCTACTTTTAGCCTTACTCATTTATCTTGTGTTTGAAAAGTAGACTTAGAAATTGTCTTTCTAAGCTCATTTGGGTTTTGTTTGGTTTAATTGGGTTTTAAAGAAGCCTAAGTATGCTTTAAACTTATTTAAAGATAAATTAGGCTTCTTTTAATTATTATAGGCTCTTGGATAAATCCAAGCCTATAAAGGCTAGAAAGATATGATAAGTTTCAATAATAAAGCTTAATCTCAACCCTTTATGTTAAAACCATTTGATGGATAAGATTGACTTCCAAATTCTATAATCATTTAGAGCATTGACAAGCTTGAGACAAATATTGAAACTCAGTTGAAATCACTTTAGAAAATATCAAATAGGCAATCTCCTTAAGAATGATTTGAGAACAATCAAGAACATTAAGTTTGATCTGCTGTTACGTAAGCGTACTTAAGATATCGAGTTTGCTTATTTTTCCTCTCATACCTCTTCCTCATAACATCCCTTTACGTGCCATCAACTTAAGATGTCTCCTAGATTGATTCGTACATCTATTGTACGTAATTGATTAGTTGGAACAACCCCACCATATAGATATAAAATCACTTATATCTAAATCTATGACTTATATAGGTATAAAAGGATTATTTTAAAAAATAAAAATAATAAAAACACCACCTACACCACCCAACAAAGTCCTTAGTACAAGTTTAGTTTGTTGAGAAGAATAAATGAGCATAAGAATTGCAATTTTTTAGAAATAAAATAAGAATAATAAATATTATTTATACATCATAGTGTTTTTTAGGTTTTATGAATAAATAAAATTTCACACCTGGCAAATCTTTCGCTCTATGGAAATTTACTAGATAAGATTATAAAATAGTTATTTCTTTGGTCTTGTAAAGAAATTGAAATTTCTTAATTTGTAGTAATAGCAATTATAAAGAAATAGTGATTATGCCAACCAAAATCATAAATATATATTACAAAGGGAAAAATATAAATTTAGTGCTCTACGTTTACTACCTTTTCTAATCGAATCTTTAACATTTGCAAATACCTACAAATAAGTCCTTTTATTAACGGTGTTAATTTTTCCATTGGTAGAACTTAGAAGATACGTGGCACTATTTGATTAGTCGACTTAATTATACTATGAGTAATCAACATATATAATAAATAAATAAAATTATAAAAAATAAAAAAAATCCAAAAAAGTTGCACAATTAAATATATATATATGTATATATATATATATTTTGCCACTAGAATATAGGTGGGTCGTATAACTTACCACAACCCTTTATGGAGGTAGGCCACCATCCTTACCCCCTTATTTAAAAAAAATGGAAAAATGGAAAAAAACTTAAACGGATCAAACACTACATCAGTTAATTCTAAGTAATGAGTAGGGTAGTTTTTCTCATGAGGTCTCAATTGTCTAGAAGCATATATAATAGCTTTTCCTCCTTGCATAAGCACATAACCCTAACCACTCCATGAAGTGTCACTATACACAACAAATGGCTTGCCACTATTTGGGAGTGTAGGATGGGGGTGGATACCAGCCTCTGCTTAAGTTCTTGAAAACTTAATTCTCACTCATTATTCCATTCAAATTTCTTACCCCTTTTGTGTCAACTAAGTTAATGGCTTGGCTATCTTTGAGAAATCCTTAACAAATTTGTAGTAGTAGCTTGTTAATCCTAAAAAACTCCTTATTTCAACCATTGTTTTTGTCCTCTACCATTCCACTATGGCCTAGACTTTTTTGGGATTTATAGAAATGCCTTCTCCAAAAACTATATGTGCAAGAAAGGTTACTTGATCTAACCAAAAGTCACACTTCGATAGTTTTGCATACATCTTATTTTCTTAAAGAGTTTATAATACAGTATACAAGTGCTCTTCATGTTGTGTAGCATTAGGGGAATAAACCAAAATGTTATCAATAAACCCTACGATACACTTATCCAATAAAGGATGGAACATGCGATTCATTAAATCCATGAATGTCTTAGGTATATTAATGATGCGCCTAGGAGCTTAGTAATCATTAGGACTTATTGTAGAAGATATGAGCCAAATGGGTCCTTAAAGAAATCGAAGAACATAGAATGGAGTAGTGGCAAACGAAATGTAGTAGCTTACATGAAGTTGCTTGGAGGATGTAACTTACTAATGAACACAATACGACTTGATACTTGCTTGATGCGACGTACAAATAATATTAAGGTCTACCCGCTACTAATCTTAAGTTACTCGGTAAGATTATATTAAAGTTTAAGATAATGTGCTTGGAGAGGAATATCTCACAAGAACAAGTATATTTAATATTAGAAAAGGATGATCTATCTTGGCTACAAGGAAAATGAACTATTTATAGTAAGTCTCTAGGACAACATTATAAATAAGGAAAATTACAAAAAGAATAAAGCGAAAATGAGATTCCCAGTATGTAAGAAAGGGATAAATAGGACCAATGAAGAAAAGTGAAAAAAGTAGTACAATGTCAGAAAATGGATAAGTGGAAGCTCATCGGTGGGTTCATACTAGGGAATCTTTAGGCATAGCAGCTGAGCTTAGGTCATGATATGGCGATTGTAGATAGGCAGCATCAGGAGTTGCTAAAACAAATAAGGAATGCCACTATGTAATATTAGTAGGCCGAAGGAAAAGTACATGGCGTGTAGAGGTCTCGGCTTCGGCACTCAGTAGGTCGGTCTCGACACTCGGTATGTTGGCCTTGGTACATGAGGGTTTGGGTAACTAAAGTAGGAGTTGATGTATATAAGTCTTAACCTTGGCATTCAGTAGCTTGGCCTTGGAAAATGAGTGGTCGACATTGGCACAAGGGTTGAAATAGAGAAAGGTATACCTTAGTGGAGTTCTCAAGGAGTTTGCCCATCGTTCTTTTGTATACTATTTCTCATTGTCAACAGAATGACAAGAGAGAATTCCTTTAGCGAGAGACTGGAAGCCTCTTAGGTGCATGCGAGTAAGTAGGCCAACAGTCGACAGTTCATCAGTTGGTTAGCCTAAATGGCATTATTAGGAGCTTATAGTGCTCATATCAGGCTCTAAATGCATTTTTTTGGCACATCTTTGGGCTTAATTCTCAATTTGTGGTATCCTGATTGTAAATTAGTCTTCGAAAATACACTAGCTCCCTTCAACTAATCAAAGAGATTATCGATTCGAGGTAAAGAATACTTATTTTTTATTTTCACCTTGTTTAGTTCCCTATAGTTAATACATAGTCTAAGTGATTTTTCCTTCTTTCTTATGAATAATATTAGTGCTCCTCACAGTGAAACACTCGATTTGATGAACCTTTCGTCTAACAATTCTTGAAGTTGTTCTTTTAATTCCTTTAACTCTTGTTATGTATGCAAAGCGTCAAGCAAGTGTACCTAGTTAAGTTATATTATAGTTAAAATGAACATAAGTCCAAGTGTCGATCCTATAAGGAACCATACGTATAAGAACCTAAGTTACTAGTAATTTACCTTAAATTATCGATTATCTAACTTAATAAATTAGGTATAATTATGATTAAACAAGCAGGTTTAATAAAGGACAATAAATAAAACAAGAGTAATAAAATAAACTAAGCTAAATTAAACAAAACTAATAAAACAATCAACATGAATTAATTGAGAGAAATACATACACATGATCCTTATTAAATTGTTGTTATCTACTACTTAGTTTTATGCAACCATTCAATTTGAATTATTCTTTGAACTATAGAGATGCTAGATTTTAATTAATTGGACTCGTGTCTTTATCCTCTTCCTAATCTTCAAACTCTCTCTACTTGAATTACTTCTAAATAGAGCGTCGTAGGATCACATTAAGAACCTGGATCCTGCTATTAGGTTAGCTATGTAGGTTACCCTAATCTGGAGAAATCAGTACCTAATCTCTTAGTGTACTCAATTCCCTCTAATTATACTTGTTCATTTAGTTGCAAGACTTACATCTCTATAGCAAACTCATACATCAATTTAGCAACCCCGGTAAATACTAATTGAGAGAGTATAATTGGTGTAATTAGATCATTAAAGAATAAAATTATGGATGGAATAAAATGTTGTTACAAGAACTAAGATTTGATAATAATTTACTAAGAATAATTCAAAGAACAACATGAGATTAAAAGAAGAAATAGTAATGTTGAGAAACCCCTACTAATATTCTAGCCTACAACTCTTCTAAAGAGGATTCTCTTTGAAAACCTAAATCTAAGGGTCTATTTATAGGGAGTAGGGTTAGGTTTATAAAGAGAACTTAACAAAAATAGGAGATTCGTATGTCATAGCATGTCCATGGGCTAGGTATACGGCTATGGATTGTGGGCATACACTTGTACTTTATGTGAAATCTTGAAAACTTAATGAATTTACATGACGTATAGAACATAGCCAAGGACTACGGGCATGGTACTTGATCGTGGTCTTTACTAGACTTCTTTTCTCACTCACAATTCGCTTGCTTCAATTCAATGCTTTTACTTTGGAATACTTCAAAATTTGATAAAAATCCTTGAAAGTTTTATAAAATGCTCTAGAAGTCCTTGAAAACAAATTTTAAACTAATTAAGTTTAAAATATCATAAAATTAATTAGATTAATATTTGAAATAATACACAATAATCATAGAAAATGTATACTAAATTCATATTATCAAATGCCTTCATACTTAAGTTTTTACTTATCTTCAAGTAAAACAATAAAAGGTAAAGTGAAAATTTCTCTAAGGACAAGATGATTATAACTAATCTCAAAAAAGTGAACCCTTAAATTTCAATATGTGAAACCTAAGCGACTTACGACTGCTACGATTTAGGGTATTTGAAAAAGGTTCTTCAAATTGAACGATATTTTAACATCAGGTGCAAAAAGTTAAAGGAAATACTTTAGTAAAGTTTGTTTTGTAAAATTAAGTGAGTAACATATTTAAATTAATGAAAACGTATTTTTATTAATAGTGAATATTTTTATTATAAACCTAAAATATGAGATTGGATTATAAGGAGACCTTAAAATTAAAAGTACTTAACCTATAAAAATAATAATTTTTAGCAAATTGAGAATAAAATAGTTAACATAAGTATCATGTGTATAGTTGTAAAATCAAAATTTAAAAATAGTAATATATTATATATATATACCTAAATTAATGTTACAAATAAGTTAAACAAATAAAAAATACTTAAGGGATAGTTGGAGGATTCCTTTAATCAAGTAAAGGGTATGGCACATTGCTATATAGATTAAGAGCACCTTACATGTGATTAAGTATTGTAAGAAAATGTGGAAATAAGGATAAGTGACACTTTGGAAAATTCATCAACAACAAAAGGAGCCTTATAAATTCAAGAATTCACTTTTGAAACTAAGTTTAGACATTTTAAGAGTTGAGAAAAAAAGTGGAAAGCTTAAGAAGTGTTAAGAAGGATTTTTACAAAAATTTGTAAAAAAATAGAGAGCAAAATAGAAGGATTTCGAGTTCCCTAAGCTAATCACCACTTGCAAGTGGAACAAGACCACCTGGTGATAGGAGAGGCGGCACTAAGGTTAGCTAACATACTCTATCCTTAAATAGTGGTTGGAGTTTTAGGCGATGGTGTGTTTCGGTTTTGCTTGACTTTTCTTCTAAATTTCTAAAAGTAGAAAACAACGTCCAAAAATTATGATTTTTGGGTTTCCCATGTAATTTTTCATGTAGAATCTAAAAATGAAACCAAATTTTTCAAATTCAATATGTATTCCTTAAGAAATTAAGCCAAAAACGAATTTTTAATCCATTTTTCAAAAGACTAAATGATGTTGTTTTGATTTCAAAATTTTTGTACAATCACCACTAAGTGTCCATTTTGATTCTATGGAAAGGGTTTTATAAAATTTAGAAGTCGAATTTTTGTGTATTTTCCACGTAGCTTGCATGTGTGTTGAAACTTCATGAAAAGAGAGTTTAATTGGGTAATTTGATTTCCAAGTACTAAAATATAATTGTATTTGAGACTTGAAATATTGGGTTTGAGTATTGAAGTATGAAAGTAGGGTTGTGGATGTTGAAGTTAGGTGATTTGATGATTTAAAGAGTGTTCTATGCAGTTTAGAATATGAGTTAGAGTATCGGGTAGATGAAATGTGAAATAACTTAACGTGCAAAATGTAGGTCAGAAATTGATATAGAGGGTTAGTTGATTTATGGAAAAATATAATTGTTTACACGATAATTTTTTTTTTGTCTCATATACATGTTTAGTTATATAGTTAATTTGAATGATATATTAATAACACTACAACAAATTAGATGTATAAAAAGTAATTTATTAAAGTCTTTTTATTTTAGAATCAAAAGGGTATGGTAAGGAAATGAGATACAATAATATCTACATAATGTTGAAAAAGTCAAAAACTATGTTAGAAAGTGCACTAGAGAGACCTTGTATACAGAGGGTAAGTAAAAAACTATTTGAGATCGAAATTGCCTTAAAAAGAATTATACCAAGACTTGGACCCTAAGTATAAGTAAGGTAGTAATCTTGCTTATACTTGACATATATTGACTCTAGATGTTGTGCATGTTTTATTTAGGCAAAACAAGCGAGGAGGAGCCTTGGGTGCAAGGGTAAGCTTTAAAGGGAAATCACTAAGTGGCCCTAGTGAGTAGATTGCTTATATTCTAGAGTACATTTTATCTACTGTTAACTTGTTGAACAGTAGTGAATGTGCTTGCTCTTATATGTAAATGTGATATGTTGTTTGACAAGCTGCTGTAATGATTCCTAATCTTCTAAATGTTTGTGTCTCTAATTGACTCATGTTTTATAAACGCAATTTGTGTTGTTGTTGGCTATTGTTTGATTTTCTGATGCTTGGTTCTATATTAACTTAACTAAAGAATTAGGTACTAATTGTGCTTTCTAAGGTGGTCATCTAAGTGAACCTGATATCAAAGCTTTAGAACCTATAAGAAATGTAAGTAAAATGAAAAGCTAGAATAGGAATTGAAATTGCTTGCCATTGGTGTGACAAATGGTTGATGCATTTATGGCATGGCACAAAAGTGGCTTATGAGTCATGTTCTCTAAGCTTAAGAGTTGTTAGGCTGAGTGTGACCAAAAAACTATGTTTTACTCAACAAACAAATTGTTTAGTAAAAGTTGGGTTTTTGTGCATATAGATTTGCAAACCAATAATCGTAACCACAACTATAATTACTACTAAGATGGGTTTGTTAGGTTCCTAAAAACTTGTCCAAATGCTTGGATTGAAGTTGACCAACCAGATGAGGGCTAAGTTACATTAGGATATGGGTACCAATGCATGCTATGTGCATTAGCATGACATTCCATTATTACATATTCATGTTTGTGAGTGAACTTAATTTCATGTTGTGTTATGGACTTGCTTTTATGTTGTTATACGTGAATGCTATATTTTTGTTTTGTCCATCCACTCTTAGGCAGCTTATAGTACGCTAAGGGGATAAAGTGTTTTATGCTTAAGTTTTGAAGTAAGAGTTGGGGCAAGTAACTAATGGGGGTTACTTTTGGAGTGTGCTAGAATAGTTAGTAACCCTTTGAGAAGAATATTTCAAGTTGAAATGTAGTCTTGTTTAGAGAATTTATAGGAAGGGAAAAAAATGTACTAGTTTGTATAATGATCTTTTGAAATATATAATAGTAGTACATATTTGTAGTTTAAAAATTTGAAGCTAAACTTTGATAGAGGCACTAGACATTGGAAAGTTTAAGTTTTATGTAAAATTAAGTGGGTTTATTTGCGTGATGTAGCATCCTTTGTTAATTCGGGATGTGATAGAATATCTTAATAAAAATCTTTTTGAATCACCCTTTTTCCTTATCTTCATAATCTCTTTAGAACACTTCGAAAATAACAACTTTAAGAACTATTGAATTTCAATGATTAATCCAAATAATTCAAAGTGAGCCACATCATTTAAATAGAAACTAAACTAAAGATTAAAATAAACATAAATCAATTAAGAAAAAGTTATAGTGATTTCCTCACTCTAACTCAAGAGGAGAGAAATCTTCTCTCATTATTTTTTTATTTGGAAAACTAGACTGGATGCATATTTAATTAGTTAATCTTTTGATTGTCCCTCTATTTCTATCAATTTTCATTAGGACGCTTTTTAAACTCAAATTGATATATATATATATTGAAGCTTGATTAGTATTGAGAAAGTATCTTGGTTTTTTCACAGACCAAGGCCGATCCTTACTAATTTGGGCCTTTTAATTACTTTAGTAGTTGTTAACAGGAAATCACCTTACTCTTTTAAGGGACCGAGGCCGATCCTTAACAACTTTAATTGAATTTCCTTTTGTTTTTGCGATTGGTAGTGGGAAAAGATTTTGCTCTTTTGAGGGACTAAGATCGATCCTTACCTAGCAATTCTTTACTTAATTTAATTAATCAGCTAATACCTCCAATTACTTTGATTTTCAAGTGACTTTCAAAGGACAAATCACCTTTGTTCATACAATCTAAAAATTTTGAAAAAGAAGGATGTATAACTATTCTCTAGAATTAAGCTTAAAAATCAAAATAACTAGTCTTTAATCCATTTACACCTATCTTAATTCCAAGTCCAAGTCTAAGCTTAAGCTTAAGTAACGAGGAACCCTGGATCATAAATATTCAATCACTTAAATTCAACAAAGTGTTCTAAATTCATAAAGGATTAGGAAAATTTGAAAAAAATTAACCTACTTAATTAATATATTTGGGTAGAGAGTAGGGTGTTGCAAATTTCTATGATTTTACGAAAAATTCTCAAAGGCTTAAGTGTGCTTGTAAAAATATAAGCATACATAATCTATACTTTCTCCCCCATACTTAAGTTGTACATTGTCCTCAATGTACATAATACTAATGCAAATTAGAAAAAATCAACAGTAGGAGAGAAAGAGAAAATAAGAAGGAATTGGGATTTCCTTGGTTTTAGCATTGATCCTTGAAAAATGTAAGGTCCATAAATTAAATTCCATTGACCAATTAGTGCATTGTTTTCTTTGTGAATCTTTAAAAATAAACTTCATCTTCTTCCTTAATCTCATCCTCTTCATTTGACTCTTAGCTAAGTCAGGCTAAGATATGGGTAGTGGAGATGGTAGCTGAATCTCTAATGTGCCATGATCACATCTTGCCTTTACAGAGCGTAATCTACCTTATGTGTTAAGATCCACTAGTTCTTTAGTCTTTTTACCATAAATTTCTTGATTACATCAACTACTAAAGAAGATGAACTAGGTCATTGCTGTGATGATAAGGAAGTAGCCTCACTAGTGGCTTAGGAAGATCTTTAGGTGCCAGATGTCATAAGTCAAGGGAGCAGGAGGATCTAATGCTCGCATGCAGGGCAAATTTCGGTAACAATAGAGATTCTTTACTAGGCGAGTGACAAAGGGACCTACAAAAATATTCTTTAAACTTTAAATGACCATCAATAGCCTGGTCCTTAAGGAACCAAGCCATCCTAATAGCCAAGTTGAGGGGTCATCTATTAGTAATGTTGTGTAAGTACAATATATCCCTCTTATTTACTATACCCTGGCTATTCCCTCTACCAATAAATCCTTAGCCAACACATAATGTATTAAGCTTAGAGCAATCAAATTAAAGGCTTTTGACCTCTTTAGGTCATAAGATCCTTTAGCTCCTCTAGTTAAATCCATCTACACAAGAGATTCAAGAATACCCTGAGGTGGCTTTATATGGTAATTCCATGTATTCTCGAGTCATCACATAATCTATTAAATACAAATCCATATGTATGGTCAGATCATCAAATGTCATAATTACCTCAATGCCATTATACCTAAATTGGACAGTGTTTTGCTTACCCAACTTGAGATTGTTAAAGGCTAATATGATTGTACTAAGCACTTCTAAAGTTAACTCCTTGTGTATTGGCTCATTGATAGTCAAAAGTCGATCCTATCTACTAAACACTATCAATTGCCTAATTCTGGCTTCATAGCCGGTGTGGGCAAGTGCTTCCCAATTTAGATAGGTAGTTTGCCTGAATCCTTTCTTAGATAAGCAAGAGTATTCTTTTGTTGCCACAAGTAGCAGAATGTCAAGGTTAGGTGTATATGGAGAGCACTTGAGTTTTTATGTGCTGTGTCTTTTCTCTAGGCATGTTTTGTAATTAAAAAGAAAGAGGAATTCAGTTTTGATAAGAATGACAATTCATGTTATATGGACAACAACTAATTCAAGAACTAAACTCAATTATCATTCTTGATTCATTGCTAGTTTATTCAACTAAGCAATCTAGGTAATGACTTATTAACAAAGAGATTGTATATTATAATGCTAACTTTATGAACACTATGGATTAATGCACTTATAGGATTGATTTCAAAATTCAATCCTAGTTTTATGCATGATGTTTAATGACATGTATATTAGCAGTGGATATACAAGTCCCTAAAAATTCTTGAAGTAGCACATATTACGTATTGAATTGCTAATTTCTTATGACATGGATTAATGAAATTATAAGCTAATGAGATATTGATTTTTGATCATTGGGATAACCCAATAACTTCATAATTTCAATAGTCTTGAACATTAGCATTCATCATACAAATAATTGAAAACTTGTCCATAGTAATTGTTAATATTCAATTATTTATAGCAAATCTCCTATTTCTAATTGTAAGCCCCAAAATTTCACGTCGTCATCTCTCGAACGAGTAGTTTAGAGTGTGTACAGAAGTGGGCTGATTAGAATGATATTTCACGAATGAGTCTTAAGGAGTAGTCAAGGATAACCTATGAATCCGAATTATAGTAATATAATAAAATAATAATATTATAGCTAAAGATGGTAAATTTCACTAAATTATATTATATTATAATTTACCCACTATAACCGAGCAATTTGGGTAACGAAAATTTACCAATAAAATAATATATAAATATATTATGTGTACCTCGGGTGTTATTAATATATATATATATATATATAAATATGTACCTAGAAATGCTAGAAAATATGCATAATTAAATAAAAATTTATAAGAAAAATAATAAAAAATTGTTAAAAGTTTCCAAATAACTAGAATTATGTGGGAATAGGCATGGTGAAGCTCCTGTACAGTTGTTGGCTAAAGAATTCACCTAATGACACATAACCATGCATGGAGTATGGGGTATTTAGGTTTGATGAGAGAGAAAAAAAATTCACTTTTGCATTAACTAACCTAAGGATCATTACCAAGGGTCTCCATTAAAATCCTAGGGATCTTAGAACTCCAAATATATATATATATAGGAAGGACTAAATCAATGAAGGAAAAATATAAAGGAAAAGGGACAAACTGAGCTATTTACGAGTACACTTGTCCGAAGAACACTTGTGCATGAACCACCACCACTACCTAATAGTGGTGGCGGTGACTAGAGGTGTTGATAAGGAGGGGGTAGCTAGTGGTGGCTAGATAGCCAAGTTTTGGTATGTCAAAAAATTAACACAATTTTACTTAATTTTATAAAAATATTATTTGAACTTCAAAAATTATGAAAAAAAAAAATTATTTTGGCATATTTTTACCTATACTTTTAGAGAAAAATATCAATCATAAAAGTTTTAATTAGATATAGGACCTCCTTAAGAAACTGAGCAAATTTAAGCAATTTTCGAAGTTGTTTTAAATAAACCTATTATTGTTGTTTTAAAACCAATTTTTTTTTTAGATAAAAAATTTGCATTAAACGAGTTTTCTGAACCTTCTTCTGAGACTTCAATAGCAAGATGGAACTCGATACCTAGCTTCCATGACTTGTTAAAGATAAGTCACAACCGTACTTAAAATTATTAAAATGAACTTATTTACTTTATATTTAATAACACTAAGGAGATTGCATTCCATATCTAGGGGAAAATCAAAGTGGATGAGACCCATATGCACATGTATAGAGTGTCACATGTCTAGGTAAATGGGATCATTGCTTCACCACACTTTAAAGTATTGTTTAAGAATACTTGAAAGCCTTAGTATATGTCTTGTTTGTGACTATAAGTTAGTTACTTGTGTATATATAATGTATGTATGTGGATATGGTTTTGCTATTTTAAGTGCTAGACTTATGTATTAATTATTTCATGATATTGTTTGCATTGAACTATTTGAAACTGCTTGATTACCCAAAAAGCAATTTGAAATAAACTCAGCTTAACCTCTAACTGGACATACATTGTAACTTACTAGGTGAAACAACTAAGATTCTTAGGCTAAATATGTACCCTTCAATGAGGATAGCTGAAATGGTCCTCTTCCTACTTTTAGTCGAACTAAGTAACAAAAAAGGAGGTCGTGGATCGTGTTTTGAAGTAAAGTCTTAGGTAGAGTGTGTTTCTCTATTGTACAAGCCCTAGTTTGGTTTCGATCCGTGAACTGCACAATGCTAAACTCTTTAACCTGAATTAGAGCGGGTACAATTTCTCTGATATCACGATAGATCGGATAATGAACACCCATTGCATCTAACTAATCTTACTTGAAAACCTTGTTTCTTTGGTATCAAATGTGTGCTATTATCTCTAGCCTACTTACCGAGAAAGTTGTCACTCATTCCCTTATAGTCATTTTGTAGGTTTCCTACTAGATATATTGGTATTACTTTAAGTTCCAAAAGTGTAGAAAACGGGGTTAGGGAGTGAGTTTCAAGACCAATTGACTAGATTCCTATTTTGTTTATTAACTTTACTAACCCTCAAGAAAACTAATAGGGTTTATTTAGGTGACCCCTTAGTTTTCAATTATTATTACCTATACTATATTCTATAAACTTATAGACTTTTATAAATCCTTATTATGTCATTTTTCTGAAGTTATTTATAAGACTTGATTTCTTCTCAAGCTTTTATACTACAAAATCTCTTTCAAAAGCTATTTTGGAAAGTTGCATTATAGGTTGAAACCTTAAACGCTAAACCTAAGCAATGTTCTTAGCCATTCACTTAAAGCGTAACTCTTCTAAACTAACTTTGAGCTGTCATAATTAAAATGAAATAGAACATCTTAAGAACACTGAGAGTTGGGGAAAGAAAGTGAGACGTAAAAGGCTTAAACTTGTAAGATTATATGTAAGTTACATTATTTATAAGATTGTATATAATATAAGGCAGTAACGAGTCATTGGTAGTGTTAATCTAACTTATATCATGCTTACTTTTGGAGTCTAAATCATTGACTCATTTATGCTTGATGATGATAATAGGTGATGAAGAGCTTATGGATTGTAAGGTTAAATTGTAGGAATTTTTTTGAGATGAGCTGATGGGAGAATGTTCTATAGATTTGGTGAAATTACATGATATGCGTATATGATGTGAACCGTAACTAAGAACAGATAAGGTCAGTCACTGGATGGGTTCAAGCTTGTAGAAAGCTCAAAAGGAATAATGAGAAATGGTGTAATAGGACAAACACAAATGAAAAGTAAGCAAAAACCTACGAATAGCTCCAATGGATATGATGCACCAATGGAAGTTTCAAGGACTCATGGCATAATTTTATATGACGCATGAATCGGTCTGGTGAGGGTACTTACCACCTAGCCTTGCTTTAGGGTTAGGATAAGAGTGAGATGAATGTAAACAAAGTAATATTTACGAGAGAGAAATGTCAAGTATATTAATATTCAATCTGATTATTTACAGTTACAAGTATAAGGGGTATTTATACTCGAGAATTTAAGGCAGCATGCCTAAAAGGAAAAGACAAAAAGGCCATTACCCTAAAGAAGTAATCTACAAGAACACAAAAGAGTAAAATGTATATTCTAGGAAAGCAATGATTAGTGTGACAGATTTTACACATGATTTTGTATACGTGGTGATACTGTATTGGTGAGGTTGTTGGAAGATATGGATAAAAAGTATGGTCAATTGGCTTGTCTGAGCAGGGGTGGCTTAGTTAGTCTAGACTCTCTCTCTCTTGGCATATTGGCAATGATGATGCTAAGTAAGTAATTGGTTAAGCATGAGTGAGAGTGAGGATTGGTTGCTGTCTCGACTTTCCACTTCTTAGTAAACTATTTGTGAGAAATAGGGAGCCATTCGACTTAGCATGTAGAATGAGTTAGTAAAGAGATACTCAGCCCTAGTAAGAGTCAGCTAGAGTAGGAGAAACCATCATGCCTAGCCTTCTAGTCCTTGGGCTCAACTACAGATCAATGTTCCAATAGCTCGATTCCCATCATTCCTTCCAGGTTGATTTAGATTTAGGATCAAATTTGAATGGTCTTCGATCAGCTCTTTGTTGGGGTGATATAGTCTAAGGTCGGCAATATTGAAGGTGTTAGAAACTCCATAGTCCTCTAGCAGCTTCAATCTATAGGCATTATCATTAATTTTCTAGAGGATTCTAAAAGGTCCTTTAACCCTTAGGGATAGTTTGTTCCTCCTCTTACTCGGAAACCATTCCTTACTAAGGTATAGCCATATTAAGTCTTCTTGTTAGAATTGTTTAGCCATCTTATCCTTAGTCTTCTCTTACATTCTTTTAGCAGCTTGGTCGATGTGCTAAATGACTTTGTTATAGATGTGCCGAAGGGATTGTGCTCTAGCTGAGGCATTAGGGTCTTCTTGCATGATTATAGGTACAGGGGTATGATCGAGGGGCAACTTAGGATTAAAACCATATACCACTTCAAAGAGAGTTTGCTTGGTGGTGTCATGCATTGTCTAGTTGTAAGCTAACTCAACCATTGTCAAGTAGACGTCCCAATTAGCCAAGTTCTTGCCTAATGCAGCTTGGAGTAGTGATCCTACAGTGTGATTAACCACTTCTGTTTGGCTATTAGTTTGAGGGTAACAGGTAATATTGAATAGTAGTTTGGTCCCCATTTGATGCCATAAGGCCTTCCCAAAATGGCTCAAGAACTTTGGGTCTCTATCAGAGATTACACTTTTCGGCACGCTTTATATCCACACAATCTCTTGTAAGGTATCTACACAATCTTTTGTAAGAAAAGAGAACCAATAGTCGAAGCATCGTTAGTTTTGGAGTAGGGTACGAAGTATGCCATTTTGTTGAATCGATCCACGATAACTATTATAGAATCTTTGCCTCGACTAGTATGTGGTAGTCTGGGAACAAAGTCTATGGCTTCGTTGGGATAAGCAAAGGCATCACTTTCCCTTGCTCAGCTTAGCACTTAGCTTTGTTGCACACGGTAGAGCTTTTGATAACTCGGTGCACATCTCTCTTTATTCTTGACCAAAAGAATCAACCATTCAACAGCTCATAGGTCCTTTTTTCTCTAAAGTGTCCAGAGAGCCCTCTACTATGAGCCTCCTTGATATAACTCCCTTAGGGAATAAGTCGGCATGCATAATTTTTCACTTCGGAACAAGTAGCCATTTTCTACATAATACTTGTCCACTGTCCTTCCATCGATGCATCATGCAATTATGGGTCCAAAGTGCGGATCCTCATAATACTGCTCTATGATACTCATAAACCCAAATAGTCTGGTTTGCAGTTCATTCAAAAGTGTATGTCTTCTTAAAAGAGCATTTGCAATTACGTTACTCTTCCCCTACTTGAATTTTATTACAAAATTGAATCCCTCAAAGAATTAGATCCATTTCGCCTACCGCTTCGATAACTTGGTTTGACTTCGGAGGTACCTCAATGACTTATGGTCAATATATATGACAAATTCTCTTAATAGTAAATAGTGCTGCCATACTTGTATTGTTTGAATCAGTGCCAAGAGTTCTTTATCATATATGGAGTAATTTAACCAAGGTCTTCTGAGCTTCTCATTATGGAAGGCAATCGGTTGGGCTTCTTGCATTAGGATAATGCTTATTCTAATGCCTGATGCATCATATTCCAACTCAAATATTTTTTTGAAGTCAGATAGAACTAACACCAAGGCAGAGGTTAATCTTTCTTTTATCTTAGCAAAGCTCCTCTCCTCCCCACCCTTTCTCCCCATCGGAAGTTGGTTTTTTCTTCGTTAGCTCAGTAAGTGATGTGGCGAGGGTTATTGAAATTCTTAGTGAATCATTTATAGAACAAAGCTAGGCCATGGAAACTTCTCATGTCTACACAAATAGTAGGGGTTGGCCACTCGACAATTGCTTGGATCTTCTCATCATCTACTCATAAGTATCCCCCATTGACTACATATCCCAAGAATACCAATTCCCCCTAATAAAAGCAACACTTTTTGAGATTGCTGAATAATCTCTTGGCCCAAAGGATATCTAGAATGACTTAGAGATGTTCATAGTGACTTGGTGTTGAGCCTTATTCTAATTTCCTTAATTTAAGATATATCAAACCCATCTCGTTTAATATAAGTTACTCGATATTAAATTAAAGAAATTTCTTTTCTTTAAAAAATGGAGTCGCCAACTAGTTTAATTGGTAAAAAAATAAAATTAGGGTTTTTAAGTGGGAAAACCGTAATTTGACCACTAGTTTGCAAATATTCAAAAAAAAAAAATAATTTTTAGAAAATTGAATTAGAAAACCGAGTTTGAGGGCTAACCAATTAAGACTAAGTTATCTTGTGAAAATTAAAGAAAAAACTAATGGGATTTATTTTTTTAATTTTTCTACAACTATTAAAAATATACCTAAATTCACAAAATGTAACTAAAAATAATTTTTTATTGTTTTTTATTTACAATTTTTTTTTAAGAAAAAGGGAATTTTTTAAAAATTTTTTTAGATAATTGCCCTAAAAGTGCTTACATACCTGTTAGTTGAGATCAAATTAGTCGTAGTTCTTTTTTATAAAATTTTTAGTGAATGGGTTATTTTTATTTTGAAAACTGAGCTAGATTTACATTTTTTTATCAATTTATTATTTATGAAAAAAACCTAAGAAATCTAATTTTTTTGAATCAAATAAAAAAACCCTAATCAACTAAATCTTTTTGAAAAAACTCAATTTAGATCTTTTTTGTTTTTCAAAACCTATATGTGTCAAAAAGTATCTTTCTTAAATCTTAACTTCTAAGATGTGATCTAGATACGTTTATTTAAAGAAAAAAAAAACATAATCTTGCTCAAAATGTAATTGAGTTTATCTAAAAAAAACATGCAATACGAAAACAATAAAAACTTGTACTAAAAAATAAATTAGTAAAAATAACTAAATTAACTAATAAAATAAAAATAACAAAATAAGAAATTTTACTTACGAGTTAAGTCGTGCGTTGAATACTGTTTTCGGATGGTCATGAGCATGATCAAAGGCGTGTTGGTTGTTGTTTGCACTTATCACAAGCATGATCGAAGGCGTATCAGCTTCTGTTTCCACTGATCATGGGCGTGATGGAGGGTGTGTTGGTTTTTATTTCTACTTATCACGAGTGTGATTGAGGGCATGTTGGCTTTTGTTTCTACTAATCACGGATGTGATGGTTGGTGCGTTAGTTGCTATTTCCCCTTATCATGAGCATGATGGTTGGTGCATTGACTATTGTTTCCCCTTATCACGGGTGTAATGGTTGGTGCATCTGTTAAAGGACGTCTGGATTATGATTGGATGTACACTAGCAAGCGTGGGCAATCACAGGTGGTGTTGTTGGCGACAGTGGGCAGTACTGTGGGCGATGTAGGCGGTGCTATGGGTGACAGTAGACGATGCTATGGTGGTTGTTGCGGTGGTTGTGGTGGTTTTTATGGTGGTTTTTTACATGAGGGTGTTTTTATTGTGTGAGGATATTTTTAAGAGAGTGAAAAACCGTCCTCAAATCCCTTGTTGATGTGCTATTTATAAACTCCCAATCAAATCTTTCCTATCGAAGATACGAAAGATACGATTGCTATTCTTCAAAGATTCATCTTATCTTCTAGAAACCCTAATTTATTTTGGGCGTTCTTTATCTTTTCAAGGTCCAATCCGATCAACTACAATTTAGCCCAATAATTTCCTAATCTAATTTGAGCCCCTCTTAAATTAGATGAATTTTTATTTTATATTAGTCTGGCCCAAATTTAATTAAGCCCATATCGTCACCTAATCTGACAATTTAACTTAGTTCAATTTAACACAACACGACTTGACTTATGACTCAACTTGCTACAACTTGACTTGATTTTCTTTTTTATTTTTTTCATTTTTTCTTTTAATTTTCGTTTATTTATTTATTTATTATTATTATTTCTTTCTATATTTTTTTATTTATTTATTAACCTAGCTCAATTAATAAAAAATAAAAAAATTGGCAAAAATGAGGTGTTTACACTTGGCATGTCGGCACCATAAACCAAGATGTTGTCAAAGTACATCATGACACTTTCCGATTAGATGTCTCAACACATGATTCATTAGTTTTATGAAAGTACTTAGGGCATTCGATAAGCCAAAGGGCATTACCATCCATTCATATAATCCATTTCGAGTCTTGAACGCTGTTTTCCACTTGTCTCCTGGCCTCATCCAAATTTGATAGTAGCCAGACTTAAGATCAATCTTGCTAAAAATCTTGCCCCCACTCAATTTATCCAACATATCTTCCAACCTTAAGATAGGATACTTGTACTTGATAGTAATCTTATTCACGGCTTGGCTGTCTACACACATCCATTAGTTTCCATCCTTTTTCGGTACTCAAAGGGTTGGCATAGTGTAAGGGTTAAGACTTTCTCTAACATAACCTCTTTCTAATAACTCATTGACTTGACATTGAAGCTTAGAAGCCTACTTGGAATTCATCCAAGAAGCTGACTTATTTGGCAGTGTGGTACTAGGTAATAAGTCAATGCAGTGCTCTATGCCTCGAGTTACAGGGAACCCCTTAGGTAACTACTTTGAGAACATATCGACATACTTATCCAGCAACTCTTTGATTTCTTAAGGTAGTTCACCTTGCTCCTTCATCTCTAATAGGTGCCTGACCAACATAAAGGTCAGCTTGACAGCATTGATGGCCTCTTGCAGCTCAGCTCTTGTCATTACTAGAGCCTTCTTCAATCCACAAGCAAGCTTTGTTTGCAATTTATTGATTTCTTTTGGCCGCATTAAGTTCAGTATGATCTTTTGGTCATCCTTCTTGAACATGTACGTGTTCTTATAGCCATCATGGATAACTCTCCTGTTAAATAACCACGGTCTACTTAGCAATACGTGGGAAGCACACATGGGCAGTATGTCATAGAGAATTTGGTTAAAGTAATTCCCTATAGTGATTGGTAGTAGTATTTGCCAAGTGACATGTAGTGCTTCTTTCTCACTCAACCAATGCAACTTGTATGACCTCAGGTGTGCAATAGTAAGCAACTTCATTTTTGAAATAAGGTCGACTGATGCTACATTGGTGCAACTTCCACTATCTATAATGAGGGTATTAAGCCTAATTTTTCATATTCCCGGTTCGTTTTATAAAATTAGGTCTTCTTTAAACCGACCAGTATTAAACCCTTACCCGTTTAATACTAGCCCTCGACTAGGGTTTAAAGAAAACCATTTTTCAACTTGAAAAGATTTGGAGTCGCTACCTAACTAGAGTCGGGAAAATGGGTTAAGATTAGTTATAACTTAGATACCGGTCTATCAATTTATAAAAACCAAGTTATAAAACGGCTTTTTGAAAACCAAAGAATCTAGATCCGGGGGTTAAGACTTTTAAACCCTTACGGGTACTATTGACTTTCCAAAATTAACTTTAATCCTTAAAAATCACCTTTTTATTTTATAAGATGGAACTCAATTTAACTATTCTAATTGGATAAATGAAATAATCTAAAATAAAAAAAGGAAAATTAGGTTTTTTCATTTTTATCGTTACCTCATAAGTGTCTACGTACCCGTTATTTAGGATTAGATATACGTAGTTCTTTTTTATGAAAACTTTAGTAGGTGATTTTGTTTTAATTAAACAAATGATTAAGTTTACGTTTTACTCAATTTTAGTTTATTTAAGAAAATTTGTAAAAGGTCCTAAATTGAATTTTATTTTTTCTCGAAATTCTAAACTATCTTAATTTGAAAAATGGTTGATTATTTTTATTTCATTTTTGAAAAATCAAATTTTTTTTAAGTGACAAAATAATTTTATATATTATCCTACCTATTTTATTTTGATTTCATTATGTCAACTTATTTATTTACTACTTATTATATTTTATTTATTTTTATTAAACTAGTAAAAATAAAATAAAACAAAACAAAATTACCCTTTTCTTTTTCTTTTTATTTTCCTTTGTTTTCCTTCTTTTTTTTCTTTTCCTTTCTTCTTTTTCTTTCCTTTCTTTTATTTACTTTTACATCTACATTTTACATGGATGAAATAATAAACAAAAAAAAAAAAAATACTACAAAATAAAATAAAAAAGAAAAGAAAAAGAAAAACAAGTCTCGGACCAGAAATGGAACGCAGGTAAGGTTGGACACGGTTCGCGGGTTGGATCTTGGGTCGACTGCGGGTTATCGGATCAGGATCGCGAATTCGGGTCGGACTTTACTTACTTCAACAGTAACAATAGCTTGATGGTACAATTCAGGGCGATTCAAGGGGAATTTTTGGTAAGTAAGTGTGGATTCATGTGTTTTCGATTGGAAATAGTGGGGGTAGGTCCAATGCTATGGCTTGGGATAGGGGTTTAGCGGTGGTTGTGAGTGGCAGTCGGTGGTGGTGGAGCTTCTTGTTGCTTGAAGGTTGTTGGAGATGAGTGGGTGATTGGTTTCGAGGTTAGGGAACCAGAAGAGCTCAGTTGTAGAGTTGGTTTAAGCCTAGGGTAGTCGGGAATGGTGGTTTGAGTGAGTTGTGGTGGTAGCATTAAGGGTTTGGGTGGTGATTGCTGGTGGCATTACTGGAGGTACGACGGGGGTTAAGAGAGGTTGGGTTAGGGAGCTAACAGAGTGGGGGTTACGGTTATGGTGGTGGTTGGGCTTGAGCTTGGCTAGAGAGAGGAACCCGAAGAGAGAGAGAAAGCTTAGGAGTTGAATCCGAAGCTTAAGAATGGTTTTATGGGTGATTGCGTGTTGTTCGTATCCCATGATCATCAATTTATATACGAATTCATCTTAGAAACAAAGGAAAGTTAGAATAAGATTTAATGAGAAATGCCCGAAAACCTAGTTTTTTCCCAATTTTTGAAAGCCGATTTGAATGTACTTTTGACTGAATTTGGACTTGTTCTTAAAACTAATTCGAAGCCTGCCATGTTTAGTACAAGATTGATGCACTTGTGTGTAGAATTTGTGCAGAAATGGAAGCTAAAGTGGAGGGAGTGGGCTGCTCTTGAAAAGGAAAAAGAGGGAAAATCGGGAGAAAATTGAGGGAAAGTGCTGACGTGGCATTACGTCAGCCAACTCGATGAACCTCGACCTGCCACATGTCATCACGTGACATGTAGCAGCTGATGTGGCATGCCATGTGGATGCCAAGTCAGTAAGGTCGTCCAATCTAATGATGCCACGTATCGGGATAAGTGGCGTAACTAGATCTTGATACTTAGCAGTGTGTTAGCCAAAAAATAAGAAAAAGGCCTCCTTGTCTTTGCCAAGATTCGAACTTAAGACCTCCTGTTCAATGCTAATGTTATGTCCACATGCTTAATTGTTAGGCCGTTAGCTTGTGCCTTGTCCATATGTGTAATTAAACTGTACATATGGATTCGATCAGCCTGAGCTAGATTTAAACCTAAGCCTAAGTTCAATAGCCCAACTTCTAAACCTAAATTAAAACTAAAAATCTACTCTAACAAAATGTTATTTTCTAAAATCTTTTATTTTGTTTCAATTTTTTGTGACTTTTTTTATTTTATTATTATATTTTTAAAATTTTTATGTACTTTTCCAAAATTTTCCATTTTTTGTATTTTTTCTAAATTTCCTATCTTTTGTGCTTTTTCCTATTTTCCTTTTTTTTCTTTTTTCTTAAAATTTTCTTAGAATTCCTATTTTTCTAAATTTCTTCTTTTTTGGGGGTTTTCTTTAATTTTCCATTTTTTTGAACTTTTTTCTAATTTAGGACCCTATAACCTAAACTGAAAAATAAAAATAGAGCAAAAATTAGGTGTCTACAGAGGGCACATACCTGATTATTTACCTTACAGGTAGTATGAAACAAATTCTCCCTCTGCTCCTCCTTTCATGAGGGTTCCATGTTCATTGTAAGTTAGACAAACATGATTAGCTAGTCTAAGTCCTCGGCGAATACATCCTCTTCGATCAATTCTTTCTCGGTAGTGATCTCCTCCTCAGGTTCCTCATCCATACTGTTTACTTGTAGCTTTAGGACGTCTCCTTTAATCACCATAGTTCTTTGGTTTGGACATTGAGCGGCCATATGTCTAAACCTTTAGCATTTGAAGCACTTGATTTGGCTAGTCTTCCTACTTGATCCTTGCCCCTTCTCAAAAGTTCGGGATGGCACTTCAATGTTAGGTCGACCTTTGAGTTCAGTTGGGACATCCATCTTTCTGCTCAGCTCCATACTCAACTGTGCTTGGTGACTTGCCTATCCAGGTTGGTTAGTTGGCAATTTGGCCGGTACTTGTCTCTTTCTTTATCTCTCTACTCGCTGGGCTATTTGATGGCCTTATCCATTGTAGTAAATCGTTAGAGCTCTATTATGTCTCAAATGTCACCTCTTAACCTAGTAATGAATCTTGAGACTGTTTGAGCTGGTAGTTCCTCCATTTCGCAACATATCATAAGCATTTGAAATTCTTGAACATACTTGTCAATAGTTCGACCTCTTTATCTTAACTTCTGAAGCCAAGTGAAAGTATCTTGAAGATAAGTTTCTAGTACGAACCTGTTTTTGAGTATTCTTTTCATTTAGAGCCAAGTATTACTCTTGTGATAGCCCTTTTGTCTTCTTATGGCTTGTAAATTCTTCTACCATGTAGTGGCATATTCAGAGAACTCTACAGCAGCAGTTCTTACCCTCTCATAATCTTCATATTGATAATAATAAAAAACACACTCTACCTTCTCTTCCTACTCTAAATATTCATTAACATTCCAAGATTCATCAAAACTCGAAATTCGAAGTTTCACATAGTCAAATACTCTAGGGACTCTAGCTCGCTCTTCTTTAAAGTATTCTTTCTCGTCTTCTTCATCTAGTTCCCTCAGATCTATTCTTCATCTTACTCATCTGCCTACTCTTTCACCTCAAACTAGTTGAGCTGGGTTTTGACCTTTAACAGGTTGAGTAGCTTGTGGGGTGTTTTGCGCGGCCTTAGTTAGTCGGCAAGACAACGTATGAACAACTTAGGTTAAATCCACCAAGAGGTTAGCCACTTCATTAAATCTCTTGCCAGTGCTTCTGGAGGTTCCCTAAGATTGTTGTCCATGGTATATAACTCTACTCTCATCTCTAACATCAATGTTTATACTTGGGTCAGTCATTTTCTCCATAAATTTAGAGCTCAAACAAACATTTCAGGAAATTAATAACTAGCAAACACAATAGCTAAGATGAATACAATAACGTGCTTTGTTTCACACTTGCAAAACAAGGTATGAATAGAACTTCCAACATAAACTACAACTTAAACAAAACCTCTGCTTTGATACTAAGATGATACAAATCGTGACCAAGAACAGATAATGCTAGTCGCTGGATGGGTTCAAGCTTGTAGAAAGCTTGAAAGGAATAATGGGGAATGGCACAAAAGGACAAATGTGAATGAAAAGTAAGCAAAAACCTACAAACAGCTCTAATGGATATGACGTACTAATAGAACTTCCAAGGACTCAAGCATAATTCGATATGATAAACGAATCGGTCTAGTGAGGTTACTCGCTACCTAAGGGTTAGGATAAGAGTGAGATGAATGTAAACAAAGTAATGTTTATGAGAGAGAAATATCAAGTATATTAATGTTCAATTTGATTATTTACAGCTACAAGTATAAGGGGTATTTATACTTGAGAAATTATGGCAGTATGCCTTTAAGGAAAAGACAAAAAGGGCATTATCCTAAAGGAGTAATCTACAAGAATATAAAAGGTTAAAATGAATATTTTAGGAAAGCAATGATTAGTATGATAGATTCTACACATGATTCTGTATACGTGGCGATGTTGTATTGGTGAGGCCATTGGAAGATACAGATAAAAAGTACGGTCAGTTGGCTTGTCCGAGCAAGGGTAGCTTAGTCAGTTTGGACTCTCTCTCTTTCGGCATATTGGTAATGGTGATGCCGAGTAAGTAATTGATTAGGAATGAGTGAGAGTGAGGATTGGTTGCTGTCTTGGCTTTTTGCTTCTTGGTACACTATTTATGAGAAATAGGGAGTCATTCGGCTTGGCATGTAGAATGAGTCAACAAGGAGATACTCGGCCTCGACAGGAGTTGGTTGGAGTAAGAGAATCCATCATGCTAAGCCTTCTAGTCCTTGGGTTTGGTTGCGGGTTATTGGTCCAATAGTTATTGTGTAAGGAGGTTATATTGTAATGGTATCAATGCTATAATTTGCAATGATTAAAGAGTAAAAAATGGAATTACTAAAGGAGGTATAATCGGAGACAATAGAACTTTCTTTACATTTTCAGTGATTTCCTCAGTTTATCATTAGGTGGTCTTGTAAACTTTCATTTGGAGAATGTTAGTATAGAAAATCCATTATAATAAATCTGAATTCCTATTGAATGGTAAGAAAACCCTCTATGGTATAATAAAAATTTAGTGGTGACTGATTAAAATTGAGATGAAGGTTATGAATAAGCTTTTGAGAATACTTTAGATGTTGCAATCACTTGAACTAATAATTAAAGGATGGTAATAAGTAGATGTACAAACTTAAAGGTGTAAAATAGAGCATCAAATTGAATCTTTGGTAGAAATTATTTCTGAAACTTAAAGTAGTAAATGACTAGAGACTATATAAGGGAACTTTATGATGAAATTGTTAAGAATAATGGAGAAGTGTATTGATTTATAATGTTTTAGATTCCAAAATAGGTAGTAATCAATTTTGATGTCTATTTAAGGATGGTGAGATACATATAAACAGGAATGGAGTTGATTTTCATTAGATAATGTACAGATCATTGAAGAGTCGGGTAGCCAGTTAAGTTAATAGTTAGTAGGATTCTATAGTAAATTTTCAATGATTAACTTCTTTTCAATAAAATCATTGAGTAGTAATTCGATCACTTTGGACATATACTTAGTATAGCTTTCATAAGGATTCTTGCTATTTTGGTGTGTTTAATGCTAATAAAAAAATGTTAACTCTTTTGATAATGTAGATATAATCTTATCTAAATAATTAACTGCAGTAGTAATGGGAAATAGAGAATTTGGAAGGGTGAATATGTGATCTTTCAATAGACATATGTGGAAGTTATCTATATGATTTTTGTTTGTGTAAAGGACTAATTCTAATGTGATTTCTTTTGGATATGAAGTTAAGTTCTAACATAATTTTTTAGAGTAAAGTTTAGATTCTGATGTACTTCAAATTTCTTATTGATTTAGTTATGACTCTGTATTGGGTTAATTAGAAACCATGTATTTAAGTAGAAGATGTGTGATATCTTCATATGTTTAATAGCTTGTATGCAAAATTATGGTTAGAGGAAAGATAATGTTAATGTAGTCCTTCTTTGACATTGGGATAGAATCCAAGATAGATTTCTTTAAGGTAGACTTTGAATTTTGGTGTAATTTTTCTAGGAATTGTTACTTGAGAATTGGAGTATATACTTTCTAATGAAGTTAGGTATACTTTGAGATGAATATAAAAGGAAGTTTCTTAAGTAGGTTGAGCACTGGAAAGCTGGAATTTGAAACATATATGAGGTTAGAAATATATGACTCTGAATAATGTTAAATTTACTAGGAGTTGTATGTGTGGAGATTGGCTTAAGCAAATGGATCCCAAACGAGTGATACTAAAAAATATGGCATTTGACAAGGGTTTTTTGTCACTATTTTGCAATAGGAAGAAATTGTAATGCTTTGAGAATGTAGAGGCTATTGTATCAAGAGTTTGACTACAAGTGATATGATATTGATAGGTAATGATTTGTATTTGATTCCTAATGAGTGGAGACTTAGACATTACATGGGATACTTCGTTGTTATTTTTTGGAATATAGGATATGATGGGATGAATAATTGATGGATACTAAAATTTCAATAGAAGACTTATTATTAGGAACTATATGGCATGGAGTCAGTAAAGAATAATTCTTTTAGAATGTAGTTTAGAGACTTGAATTCTATGTTAAATCCTAGAGTTGAACATAGGAATTTCTTCTACTTAGGTAACATTCCACTAATATTGCTTGTATAGGAGAACAAACTTATCACATGTTATATGAATATCATGAAAACTTGATCAAAATGCACATTGTGGAACTTTTATGATAATATCAAAACAAGAGATTCTCACTTAGAGGAGTTAATTGGGACTAAATTGTATATTCACTTGAAAGTTATATGTGATTATGTGTAGGGTCAATAATCACTTATGAAAGGGAGATATTTGGTTACACAATAGTTGGACATCTATGAAAATGATTAGAGAGTAAAAACTTATTTTCAAGTATTTTTATACCTTAGGATTCGCCAATGGATAATTTCTCCCACTTTTGGAAGATGATAGACCTAACATAGGCTAGATGGATGATAATTAAGGTAAATACAAAATGATAAGGGAGGTTACTACAATATTTATTGGCTGTGAGAATATCTTGGGATTAGAGTATAATGAAAGTTACACTAAGAGAATTTATTTGAAGAGGCTACTGAACCTTTTGAATTTATTAAGATGAGTTCATACTTTATGGAATGAGATAGGGAAAATCTACCTTAACTAACTTAAATAGAGTTGAGATGGAAGCATTTAGAATTCTTAAGCACTAAAAGAGCTATGTAAAATATTTAAGTTAAAGTTAGGAGTTGGATTCTAGTAGGACTTAAGGACACCAAGATCTAAATGTGTTAACAATTTAGTTTGCAGTTGAGGAAGAAGCCTAAAAGAATACTTCTAAGATGATTTGGAGAATAATAGTTAGACTAATGGTGGTGAATAGGGAGTAACAATAGGATATGAAATATAAAACCTGTCTTATTTGAAACTAAGGGTTGAATTTATCCTAGTATGTACATAATTAAGGAAGTTGAAAGTTCCTTATCATATGTTATTGTACATTGTAACATGTCTAGAAGTATGGATTGGAAGTATGAAGGATTGCAAAGACTGTAATGACTAGAAGTAAGAATATAGTAAAGACTTAGAACATTAAGGAGTTTGGATCCAGCTGGCTAAAAAGTGAAAAAAAAAAAATATTTGAAAGGAAAACAAACAATGAAGAAAAGTTTGGATACTTAATAAACTTGAATAATTCACGGGAGTTATACCTTGGAAACACTAAGATGATGATCTTATTAAGCATATAAGATTAAGATCAAGAAAAAGATGAAAGACACCCTATTTGGAGAGATAAAAAAAAAAAAAGATAGCTAATGATAAAGCATGTTACTATAAGAAAATGTATGAGAATGTTTGAAATGAATTGAATGATTTATGGAAACAAGTAATACTTTTGTGTAACAACGTTAGGTTATGGAATAAATAATGAAGCTGTTCACCTTATATTGATCATAAAAGTAAGTGAAGGATTAAATGGATGTTATTATATTGAAATATGATGGTTGAACAGTGGTATTCTCAAATGTAATTTGTACTCATATAAATCTACAAGATGGGGATGGCAAATCTATGATTCCTATGTTCCTTTTACCTAAATTTATTAAAAGTCATGTGTCTTATTCTATGAATCCTTTGCCTTTGAGTGGATTTAAACACGTTATGTAAGTCACAAAATTAAGTCAATGTCTTGGTAATTCCAAATCTGTGTCAATTTTAAGTCAAATTCATCTTTTGAGTTAGTTCTATCTCCTTTTGAGTATGTACAAAGGATTAAGATTTGCCAAACTTAGTTTTAGGATGGCATGTGCTAGTTAAAGGAATGCTTAAACCTTAAATTGTGAAGGCAATAGAAATTTTGAGGTGGCATCTCAATAACGTGGTAAAGTTAAAAAGAAAAAAATATAAATTTATCTAAGAATTTGTGATAGGAGGTGAGCTATCCATATAATGGATAATTAGATTCAGAAAGTTATTGAATAAGATATGGAATAATGATGGAGGATAAGATATGCACTAGTGGTAAGAATTGGATTGCAAGACTGTTAGAAGTGAAATTCTATGTAGATGGAGGATCGAAACATAGTTCAAAACTGTCATATTTAAGAACCGTAGATCTAAATGACTAGAACTTAAATTCAAAAAGTAATTGAAATCAGGAACCAAGTGAAAATACAACTTTAGAACCTAGTTTAGAAGGCATGAGTAGATATGAGATTAGTAACAGATGACGGAAAACTTTATGGACTTAATAATGAATGAGAAATCTATGGATCTATTGTATCTATAAACTTAAACTAGAGTCAATGGACAATATATAAATAATGGGAGTTTATGATATAAAGGAAATACCTAAAGATATTTGGTAGGAAAAGATGAATATGAAATATAAACTTTACCTAAGAGTCTAGTAGAATATTATAAAGTGTACTACATCGTGATAGTATGTAAACTCATAAAGAATTCAAATACAGTATGAGAGTTAAACCAATGCACCTATACTAGAATTATATACTGAAGGAATCATCTATGCAAATACTGGATAAACAAATCTCCAAAATCAAGAAATCAAAACATAAGATATGTGAAAGTACAATCAGGAGATAGCTTTAAGCTGAACTAATTGATAATAGGGTTAATAGATCTATAAGAGGGTTGTACAGTGGAAGAGAAACCTATTCAGTTACTTGATAAATAGATTTAGAGATTACAAGATTGAGACATGGTTGTTCTACGGATGAAGTTAATGATATACCTTTTATCTTAATTAATGATATATGGATGAATATTGAAGCCTTTACATGTGAAATAGGTAAGACGGATAATTGAAGTTTTGAGGACAAAACTTTTCTGAAGAGGGGTGGAAATATAAACACTGTAATTTTGCGTAGTCATCTTGAGCAAGTAATTTAGGGCGTATGTGAAAGTGGGTTGATTAGAATGATATTTCCCAAATAAGTCCTAAGAATTAGTTGAGGATAACTCGTAGATTCGGATTATAGTAATAAAATAATAATATTACAGCTAAAAATAGTAAATTTCGCTAAATTATATTATATTGTAATTTATTTGCTATAATCGTGCAATTTGGGTAATGAAAATTTACCAAACTTTAGAGATAAATTATTTGCACTTTAAAATTATAAAATGAAATAAAATAATATATAAATATGTTATGTGTACCGTAGGTGAGATTATTATATATATATATATATATATATATATATATATACACACACACACACACGCACCGGGAAATGCTTGAAAATGTGCATAATAAACTAAAAAACTATAAGAAAAATAATAAGAAATTGTTAAAAGTTTCCAAATGACTAGAGTTATGTAGGAATAGGTGTGGTAAAGCTCTTGTATAGCTGTTGGCTAAAGAATTCACCTAACCATGGACTAACTTAAGGATCATCATGAAGGCTCTCCATTAAACTCCTAAGGATTTTAAAACTTCATAAAAAAAAAGGAAGAAATAAATTAATGAGGGAATAAAATTAAGGAAAAATATATAGAAAGAGGGACAAACTGAGTTATTCATGAGTACACTTGTTTGAAGAGCACTTGGGCATGAACCACCACCACTACCTAATAGTGGTGGTAGCAGCTAGAGGTGCCGACAAGGAAGGGGTAGCTGGATGGCCAAGTTCTGATTATACTTAATTTTATAAAAATATTATTTGAACTTCGAAAATTATGAAAAAAAAAAAATTATTTTGGAATATTTTTACATATAATTTTAGGGAAAAGAAACTGAAAAAATCCAAGCAGTTTTCAAAATTGTTTTATATAACCTTATTGTTGTTGTTTTGAAACCAAATTTTTTTCTACAACTTCTCTATATTACATGTATGAATCCTATGAAAAGATTTGAGCCAAAAATATTTTCTATGATTTTTCGTAATTTTTAAGCCTTTAAATTTTGATAAAAAAATGTAATTTTCCAGAAATTACGCACCATTAACTTTGTGGAAAACAACATGCAACAAGGATATAAAAGTACTAATTTATCATAACTTACTTTAAAACCTTAATTGACAATATATCCTTAGTATCCTACCAAATCACTAGTAGAAGATCAAAGATAACTTTCAATCATTCATAAATACATATAATACTAAAGTAATCCTTTAGAAATTAGGATATTGCATCATAGATCATATCCATCTTCTAGTTACATAACTAGGTTAATATTATAAGGAGTTAAGTGTTTAGATGATGCTTTAGTAGATATTAGTATCCTAAATGACAATTTTTATGATAGTTACATTAAATAGCCTACCAAATGATGTATAAATATCTAGAAGAAGATTTCATTACCTATTCTTACTAATCATTTCAATAAACTCTATATTTCCTTTTGTTTCCTTAATTTTCTTTCCAATTTCCCTTAATTACTTTATTATGTAGACCTAAATTACATGTAATCCTAAAGAGTTGACTAAGTCAACATGTTGAAAAGTGAACAAATTGTCATTGTCATCTAGAGATTTCTTCCCTTTTTCCTTAACTGTCTACACATATCTTTGTCCAATTTTGCCCTTCCTTTGCCGTCCACTTCTTCCCCACCTAGGACCCTACTTGTCTTCATTTTTAAAACACAAAAACAACACATAACAAAGTCCTTTTCTCTTTACCAAAACCATGACCCCCTTGCTCCCTTAATTCCAAACACTTCCTCAACTTCACTTTCATAATTCCAACTACCAAAATAAACCATCATCTCATATATACTTGTCTTCCTTTTCATATTATAAAGGAGAAAAAGGTATGTTATTATGTTATTTTCCATCTTATTTAGTAGTTAAATGTATAAGTTAGGTTAGTGTAGTAACTTTTGTGTAATATGTACATTTTTGTTGTTGAAGGTAGAAAGCTCCATACTTATGCTTAAGAGTGTATAAATACTTAGGTATATATATAGAAATACCTATATACATACAACAAGTGAGTAGATGTGAAACGTACATATGAGGGTTTTAGTGAAATCTTTAGTATAAGTGTAGGAAATCCTTAGATAAGTGAAGAAGGAGCACATATACATATGTTTAAGTATGTGTATACAAGAATACACTTGATGAACACATGTATGGATACTTTTATATATAAGTACCCTTTATGTACATAACAAAAAAAGAAGAGTATACCAACTATATATGCATATACCTTGCTAAATAAGCTCTTAAAGTGCAAAAATATGGGTTTGGTGAAGCTTTCTTAAGAGGTTATACTAGGCATACGAAAATATGTATGTAACCATATGTATATACTGGTATATGTATAAATATAAATACGGTATACGTATAAGTATACGTATAAGTATACTAGTATACATACAAGTACATTAGAATTGTATGTATACATAACCTATGTGTATAATACATAAGAGTATAAGTATCAAGTATGTACATATGTAATGGATGACATAAGCGGTGGCATAAGCAATTGATGACATAAGCGGTGGCATAAGTAATTGATGGCATAAGTGGTGATATAAGCCTATAAAATAGTCAAATATAAGATGACATAAGGAAATAATATATATATGTATATACAAACATATGGGCTGAAACCTCTTTAAACTCCTAAAACACATCTTAAATTAAATTAGTCTTAATTAAGTACATAAATTAGTAAAGACAATATAAAATCATTTAAGTGTAAGAATCTAATAGCTAATCAAATCATTGAGTACTAAAACAAGATATAAAATTAAACAATAAGAATATTTAAGCTTCAATAGTTAAAATTCCAATAAATTTATTCTATATCGTAAAATACGAGTCTTAACATCCAAAATGGATATTATCGTGTGAACGTACGTCTGAAAATGATGAAAAATGATTATAAGTTCGTAAATATGGGAAATAGAATGAAAAAGTTACATACGATTAGTAATATGGTTAAATTGGATAAAAATTGATAGTAATCTAAGTAGAATTAGGTAAATAGATATCTATAACTATTAGTTAATTTAATTGCTTACTATTGTTGTTATATCGTAATGATCAGGTGGTCTCGACACGGGTGAAGATCTTCCGATTGATTACTACGACTAGAGCGAGTCATTATGGTCGAGTAAGTATTTATCCTATGATTCCATGCTTTTATGTGATTGTAGTTAAAGAACTTAAATCATTATGTTAATTGAATGTTGTATGGGGTCGAGAAATGCCTGTGTATGCTATTGTGTGTTGATTTGTGAATTTACCTTAAATATGGATAGCAAATTGTTGTTGCATAGTAGTATAAATGATGATTTTATGCGATATTGTTTAGTCACAATATAATTAGACTTAACTATACTTGGCTAATAAAAAGAAACTGGTACATGCATTGACATGCATCGCATTGACATGCATTACATTGACCTAAATTCTAGCCGTCACATCACACGGGGGTAGCGAGAGGCTATCGGGGGTTGTTATTATAAATTTATTGGTTCTGTACAGTGCAATTATACAAAATGACCTTACCTTGGCCCGTGGGAATATTAGGTGTTGGATGTGCCAATCACCTGGCTAAGGATCGAGTTTAGAGGCCTCTATTTAAGAGTGAGTATGGACTACGGGGCCCTACTTATGATCATAATAAAACTTGTTTTTTATGAAAATAAAGGACTTGTTTGATTTAAATACAGAACGTAAAGTTCTATAGTAAAATAAGTTCTAGTATAAAACTAAGATCTAACTGGTGTCGTATATACTTCAACCCTGACTTTGGAGGGTATTAAATCTGAGTTGTGTGTATTGACTAATTAATTATACATATTGTTTGGTATTCTATTTGTTCATTCATTCATATGCGTAAATATAATGTATTTATAACTTGCTTATGTTGTGACTGAGGGTTTTGCTCATTAAGCTTAGGCTTATACCCCCTTAAACTTTTGCTGCAGGATGGCTTATTTGTTAAGGCTGGTCGAGGGATGCCAGAGGTTAGCTTGGGGACCTGGGCAAGAGCAAGCCATTTAGTGTGTTGAGAGAGCTGATTATGTAGACTTTTACTTATGTACTTTTATTCTGTCGGTAATATAGACCTAGATATACTAAATTACTGCTTATTGCAAACTTTGTAGTTTAAGTTTTATATAAATATGTTTAGGTGATGATATCATGTAGATTTGTATATTCTTGGGAAGTTAGTGGTTATAGAGCCTTGTATATTGTATGAAGAGTTCATGATTAGAAGGGTAACCAATCAAGGGTTCTTCATATAGTATATGGCGTTTGCCATGACTATCCTCTCCTCAGTTCGTAATATTGCTCCAACCCCATAGGATTTCATGTACTGAGGCTAACTAGTCGAGTGTTGAGGATGAGAACCCTGTACGTTAGGTCCTTTTCTTTCGGCTTACTGAATAGCAACATCCTTTATTTGTCTTGGCAACTTCAAGTACCCTTCGTCAACAGCCTCCCCAATGTCAGTACAACTCAACTTTAGCATCCCTAGTCTCCAGAACATGTACCTAACCACAGCGTGCCACTTGCCATTCCTTTTTTTGACATTATATTATGTTCCTTTATTCTATTTATCCCTTTTTACCCTTGTGGAAATGTACTATGATAGTATTTTTGTATTGCCCTTTGTTGTAATTACTTAAGTTTCCTTGTTACCTTAGGGACTTACTATAAATAGTTCCTTTTCCTTATAACTTAAGATCTGACATTCCTTGAGATATTGAATATACTTATTCTTGTGAGATATTTCTCTCTAAGTACAATCTCTTTACACTCTTATTCTAATCTTGCCATGCAGCTCGAGAAGGTAGACCTTGACATTAGCTTATGCATTAAATCAAGTGAAGTACTGAGTCGTATTATGTTTATTGGTGAATCACATCCCCCAAGCAGCTTCAAGCAAGCTATTGTGCTTTTCAGCTTCTTCACTTCATTTTCTTTATTATTACAAAGGACCAATTTGGTTCCCTTTCCTTATGATAAGTTCAAATGATTACTGAGCTCTTAGGTACATCAAATAATCTTGGTATCAAAGCTTAAGGTTATGATTGAGAGTTAGTTTCAAAGTAGTTGATCTTGTTATAGTGTATGTTAGTGTGTTTTGTTTTACTTAGTTTTCTTGTGGAAAAACACAGTAAGTTTCGAATTGCTCTAAGTTGTTGTGTTGTCAAGTTGTGTAAGGATTTTCAGTTAGAGTAGCTGATTTTCTGCAGTCTTGTATTGAAAATGTCGAATCCTAGTATCCAAGGAGAGATTAATGATACCAAGAATGATGCTTATGATCGTGGTTGTATTACCTAACAAAGCCCACATATTATTGATGAGTTGATACAAGACTTTGCTACTATTGTGGCCAACTTGGCTATTTTCTATACAAAGGGTTATATAGACCAGCCCTCAAGAAAGAGTTGTTGTTAAACAAGGTCGAAAAGTGAGAGAAGGGTTGAGAAGGCAGTTGGATGAGTAATGAGCGCCAAAACCAATTAATATGAACCAAGCTTTACCTTGACATGCTAAAAGAGTTGTGAGAAGAAGACTTGAGTTGGACGAAGTTGAGGAGTATGAGGAGGATGAGTAATATGATGGGGTTAAGGAGCATGAGCTTAGAGCTCCCAAAGGAGCTGAACATCTTAAGGTATAGATTTCAAGCTTTAATGGGTCTGATAGTGCTGATGACTACCTAGATTGGGAAGAGAAGATTGAGAAGATATTTGACTTTTATGATTACAAAGATGCTGTTCATATTTGAGTGGCTGCATTAGAATTTTTTGGGTATGCTGTAATGTGGTGGAAAAAGTAGTAAAATGTGCACCAGAGAGCCCGATGTGAGATCTGAATGTGGAATGAGATGAAGAGAGTTCTAAGGAGCAAATTTATTCTAGAATATTATGAACAACACTTTTCGATGACTCTAAGACTTAAGGTAAGGTAATAGATCAGTAGATGAGTATGTCTGAGAATTCCAATTGCTGATGATTAGATGTGATGTTGACAAGCCTAAGACAAGGCCTATAGCACGATTCATCTCTAGGCTAAGGACTAAAATTGGCAATATAGTAGAGTTACAGAGGCTTAGAATTCTAAATGAGGCCATCTGAATGGCATAGAGGGTTGAAAGGTAGAGGTAGAGCTAGATTAGCCGAATGCCAAGTAGCCGACCATGATTGCCAACTCGAAGTGTTATGCTGAGTTAGCCTAGAAACGATCGAGTGTAAAACAATTTTAAGGTGGATTGCTGAGGATAAGTGTCGAGCTGACCTGATGATGGTTGAGGTGAGGGCAAGGCTAAAGAGCTTGAGGTCCGAAGGGACTAAGGTTAAAGCTTAGGGAGGAAGACTTGAGAGATCAAGTGTTTCAAATGTTTGAGCTATGGACATGTGGTTAGTCAATGTTCAAATCAACGTGTCATAACTATCAAAGGAGACAAGCCCTAGTCCGAAGTGGAGAGTGCTAGTGAAGGGGAGGGCAAAGAGGGAATCAATTAGGTGCTAGAAGGATTTATGGAAGATCTCGATGTCATGACCCTACTCGAACTAGGGGTAGAGTATTGTTTCATCAAATTTCTGAGTGAATGGTAAGCTCTGTGCATTAATTATAGATGGAGGAAGTTGTACCAATGTTATAGCGAATGGAGTACTTAAGGCCTTGAAGTTGTTGACCTACTTACACCCTAAACTGTACAAGATTCATTAGTTGAATGAAAAAGGGAGGTTTACCTATTGCCAAGCAAGTTAGAATGCCCATTACTGCTGGTGATAGATACAAGGATGAGGTGTTATGTGATGTCCTCCCATGTATGCTTCACACATATTGTTGGGTTGACCCTGGCTGTTTGATTTGAGAGTGTTGTATGATGTGTATAAAAATGCCTATATGTTCCAAAAGGACGAGAAGAAGGTTATACTAACCCTAATGAACCCTAAAGAAGTGCAAGAGTTGTAAGAAAAGATTACTTGATCACTGTAGTAGAAGTCCCTAGTGATTTCTCGAGCACAGTTTTACAAAGATGCTAAGATGGAAGAGTGTGTGCTCTTGTTAATAAGGAAGCTTTTAGAATTACAAGAAGTCGGAAGATTACTTGTTGAGGTGTAGATATTATTATAGGAGTATGATGACCTCTTTCCTACCAAGATGCTAAAAGGTTTACCACCTATGAGAGGCATTGAGCATTGCATTGATCTTTAGCTTGGAGCTATTCTTTTGAACCGACCTACCAAAAGGCTTAACCCCAAGTAGTCAATCGAGCTGAAGAAGAAAGTAGATAAGTTGATTGATCATGGATATGCCCACGAAAATATAAGCCCTAGTGCTGTATTAGCTATCTTAGTGCTAAACAAAGATGGCTCTTAGAGAACGTACATTGATAACGAAGCAAATAATAAAGTCATTGTTAAATAATGATATCTGATCTCACGGTTGGATGATATGCTCTATGAGTTGCATGGTGCCCATTTCTTTTCGAAGATTGATATGAAGAGTAGTTACCACCAAATACGAATGAGACAACGAGATGAATGGAGGACTACCTTCAAAACAAAGGATGATCTATTTGAGTGAATGGTGATGCCGTTTGGTCTAACAAATACACCAAGCACCTTAATGCGACTTGTGAACTATGTTTAGAGGACTTTAATTAGCACATGTGTAGTAGTTTACTTTAATGATATTTTAGTTTATAGTGACAATCTTATTTCTCATGATAAGCACTTAAGATCCGTGTTTAATATCCTCTATGTTAAGAAGTTATTCAACAATTTAAAGAAATGTATGTTATATCAAAGCGAGGTTGTATTCCTTAGATATGTTGTTTCTAAGGGAGGAATCAGAGTAAATGACAAGAAAGTTCGAGCTATCTTCGAGTGGCTAATGTTGACTAGTGCTGCTGAAGTGAGGAATTTTCATGGTCTAACTTCGTTTTATTGAAGATTCATTTGAAATTTTAGTTCCCTAACTACTCCACTAACCAAGTTGACTAGGAAAAGTTTTGAGTTCAAGTGGTTTGAGAAAGCTCAAAGAAGCTTTGATGAGATCAAGTCTAAGTTGACCTCATCCCCAGTACTTGCCTTGCCTAATTTTAAGAAAGTTTTTGAACTAGAATGTGATGTATCTGGAGTTGGCATTGGAGCTGTTCTTATGTAAGAGCATAGACTAATTGCATATTTTAGTGAAAAGCTTAGAGTAGCTACCTTGAATTACTTAGCATATGATAAGGAATTGGCAACATTACTTATTACCGAGAGAGTTCATTATCTACACAGACCATGAATCTCTTAAGCATCTCAAAGGAGAGTAGAAATGTTCTCAATGTCGTGTAAAGTGGGTTGAGTTTTTAGAAACTTTTTGCTATGTCATTCGATACAAAAAGGGAAGTACCAACACGGTAGTCGACGCATTCTCACGTTGACATTTTCTCGTTACGGCATTACAAGCTAGAGTACTCAGATTTGGCACCTTACCCAATCAATATGAGCTTAATCCATATTTTGGGCCCTTAGTGGCTAAGTGCAATGTTGTAGAAGTTGTGAATGGGTTCTATTTAAGCTAAGGGTTTCTATTGAAGGGAAAACAAATTTGTATGCCTAATGGTTTTGCTAGGAAATTATTTGTTCGAGAAGCCCATGTTAGAGGCCTAGCCAGCCACTTTAGTGAGAAGAAAATAGCTGAGTTACTAAAAGAACATTTTTATTGGCTTAGGATGATGAAGGTTGTGTGTCGAATTCTTAAAAGGTGCGAGGTATGTAAACATACAAAGGTTAGAAAGGAGTCATGTACAGAGTACGCACCCTTACCTATACCTGAATGGCCATGGACTAATCTAAGTATAGATTTCATGCTTGGCCTATCTCGAACTTCGAGACGACATGACTCTATTATGGTAGTAGTCTATTGGTTTAGTAAGATGAGCTACTTCATCCCTTATCACAAAGCCAATGATGCTTTACATGTTGTTAACCTCTTTTTACAAGAGATTGTATGGCTACATGGAGTATTAAGAAGTATTATGTTCAATCGTGACTTGAAGATCACGAGCTTCTTCTAGAGAACCTTAAGAAGCTCGATGCTAAGCTCATGTTTAGTACTTCTTACCACCTATAGACAAATGGCCTAATAGAAGTTGTAAACAAGATAGTCGGTAACCTCTTTCGAGCTATTATTGGGAAGAATCTACATGATTAGGATCTATACTTACTCGTTATTGAGTTTTCTTACAACTACTTAGCTTATAGCTTAACAGCAAGGTCACCATTTGAGGTCGTCTATGGACTTATCCCAAACTTACTCTTGGATATGGTTACTAACCTAACCTCTTAAGGAGAAAGACAATCTGGCTTGCAGTGTACCAAGAAGTTTTAGAAATTGCATTAGAAGGTTAGCGAACAATTGGCCAAGACTATGGTCTAACAAAAGGAATAGGGAAGATAAGGAAGGAGGTAAGTCATTTACAACCTTAGAGATCTTGTTAGGATCCACCTTAGCAAAGACCGTTTCATAAGAAAAAGGACAAACAAGTTATCCCCTAACTCAGTTAGACCTTTTAAGATCCTTAGGCGGCTTAATGACAATGCGTATGAGCTTGAGTTACCCGAAGGATACGACGTGTCTCCTACTTTTAATGTCATTGACCTGATGCCCCATCTACCAGACGATGAAGAAGACCAAGATTTGAGTGCAAATCTTCAATGACCTTAGGGAACTAATGGATTGCCAACCTTTGGCCCTCTTACTTGCACGCGCCTTCAAGGTCTGTAATCTTTCACTAGAAGAATTCTCTTTCGCCAGCTTGCCAAGGATGAAACATAGTATACAGAAGAACAGTGGGCGAGCTCCTTGAGAGCCCAACTTGGACCTTAATTTGTTCTAATCCTTGTGCTGTCATTGACCACTCATGTGCCGAGGTTCACCAACCCAATGTTGAAGCTGAGGTTAATACACACCAAGCCTTACCATAACATACAGGAATTTCATGTACTGAGGCCGACTAGCCGAGTGCCAAGGACAAGACCCTTACATGCCGGGTCTTTCTCTTTTGGCCTTCTGAACAGCGGCATCCCTTATTTGTTTCGACAACTCTAAGTACCCTTTGTTAGTAGGCTCCCTAATGTCGATACAACTTAACTTTAGTATCCCTAAACTCTAGAACGTATATCTAACCGTAGCGTACCACCTGTTATTCCTTTTTCTGACATTATACTATATTCCTTTATTCTATTTATCACTTTTTACCCTCTTGGAAATATACAATGATAGTATTTTTGTATTGACCTTTATTGTAATTACTTAAGTTTCCTTGTTGCCTTAGGGACTTACTATAAATAGTCCCTTTTTCTTATAGTTGAAGATCTTACATTTCTCTCAGATATTGAATATACTTGTTCTTGTGAGATATTCCTCTCCAAGTACAATCTCTTTACACTTTTATTCTAATCTTGCCTAATAGCTTGAGATTAGTGAGGTGGACCTTGACATTAGCTTGTGTGTCATATCAGTCATGTTGTGTTTGTTGGTAAGTCACATTCTCCAAGCTGCTTCATGTAAGCTACTGTGCTTTTTAGCTTCTTTACTTTAGTTTCTTTATTATTATGAAGGACCTATTTGGTTTCCCTTCCCTACGATAAGTCCTAGTGATTATTGAGCTCTTAGGTACATTAAGCTAGTCATTTGCATTACCAGACTCATTAAAATTTAGAATTTGTACCTTAAGATGCTTGGCTCCTTTAGGGGCATGAAGTTAATGCTCTTTGAATATGTGATACTGCTCCTCATCCTCATGTTCCTCAACTTCATCCAACTTAAGTCTCCTCCTTGCAACCCTTCCAATATGTTAGGGTGGAGCTAGGTTTACATCAATAGCTTTAGCTGCTCCATATTCACCTACCTGTGTTCTTGGTCTCATTCACCAACTCTCTCTTAATGTCTAGTCTTTGTGATCCTCTGTATAGATATAGCCAAGTTGGCTATAATAGCAATAAGGTCTTGCAATTGTTTGTCAGTAGTTTATAGGGTTTGTTGGGTAACACGACCATGACCATGAGCATCACTCTTGGCATCATTAATCTCCCCTTGAACATTAGGATTCAACATTCTCAATACAAAACTTTAGAAATTTCCATTACTTGACAAAAGATTACACACAACTTTGTTAATATAATTTCACATAGTGACTTAAGAACTTGCTCTGTTTTCTATTAGAGAAACATAATATAATAGAACATACACACTAACATGAGATAAAAAATTTGTATTAAATGAGTTTTCAGAACCTTGTTTAAAGACTTTAATAGCAAGATGAAACTCAATACTGAGCTTACATGAATTGTTAAAGATAAGTCACAACTGCACTTAAAATTATTAAAATGAACTCATTTACTTTATATTTAATAACACTAAAGTGATTGCATTCCATATTTATAGGAAAATTGAAGCGAATGAGACCTATATGCACATGTATATAGCATTATATGTCTAAGTAAGCAGGATTAGTGCTTCACCACATTGTGAAGTATTATTTAAGAATACTTGGAGGCCTTAGTACATGTTTTGTTTGTGATTGTAAGTTAGTTACCTGTATGTATGTAACATGTGTGTGTGAATATGGTTGTGCTATTTTAAGTGCAGGACTAATGTATTGATTATTTCATGATATTGTTTGCATTAGACTATTTGAAATTGCTTGACCACCCCAAAAGCAATCTAAAACAAAATCAACTTAACTTCTAACCAGACACATCATAACCTACTGGGGGAAATGTTTCAAAATCTCAAGCCAAACATGGACCTTTTGATAAGGATAGTTGAAATGGTCATCTCCTTACTCTTAATTGAACTAAGTGATAGGAGAGGCAATCACGGCAAGGTTGGAGACTATGGTTCGAAGTGTAGTCTCAACTAGAGCGTGTTTCTCCATTGCATAAGCCTTGGTTTGGTTTTGATTTGTAAAGTGTACGATGTCAAACTCCTTAACTTGGATTAGAGTGGATGCAATTTCTTTGATCTCACAACAGATTGAACAATGTCATGTGATGGCATTTGCTTGAACATACATTGCATCTAACTAATCTTGCTTGAAAACCCCAGTTTCTTGGTATCAGATATATACTATTGTCTCCATTCTACTTATTAAGCAAGTTACTACTCATTTCCCTATAGTCGTTTTGTAGGTTCCCTAGTAGATACATATTGGTACTACTCCAAGTTCCAAAAGTGTAGAGAATGAGGTTAGAGAGTAAGATTCAAGACCAATTAACTATATTCCTATTTTGTTTATTGACTTTACTAACCTTTAGGAAAACTAATAAGGTTTCTTTAGGTAACCCTCTAGTTTTCAACTATTGTTACTTATATCATATTTTGCAAACCCATGGACTTTTACAAATCCTTACTATGTCATTTTTCTAAAGCTATTTATAAGACTTGATTTCTTCTCAAGCTTTTATACTACAAAATCTCTTTCAAAAGCTATTTGGGAAAGTTGCACCATAGGTTGATACTAAAGAGGTACTAAATTGGATGATTCAAAGTTATAGAGTGGTAAATGCCTGGTATAAGTTATACTTATGTTAGTAGATACGTAGGCTAAAGTAGTTAGCTTTTACCTTAGGTTGGTTTACACGATAAGACTATTACGATTCTTTGGTTTAGGGCGTGGCATTAATCATGAATTTAGGACATATGCTAAAATAAACCCATATCAACACTTCTAAGAAGTTATGAAGTTCTCTAATTGCACAAGAATTCCCAAATACAGCAAGTTTCTAAATTTTCAACATGAATTAGAAACATCAAATTGCAAAAACAATATCAATCTATGTTTCCTATCACTTTCTAACTCTTTCTCTCACTTTCTTTCACTTTCGTACATTCAAACCTTATCTAAAATGCATTTTTTGTGCAATTTCTAGTTAATAATAGCTAAAAAACATGTTTCATCACATTAATTACCCTTAATCACTCCTAAAAAACTCAAATATCTACACATGCCTTCAAGGACATTCTTCACAACATAAGTAAAAAATTCAATTTTTTCACAAACTAGAATAAATCTAAGAAAGTAAATAGAGAGGATGATATACATATCTTATATTTGTAGTGCATGGTGTTAGATTATGAAGTTTTGCAAAGATTCAAGGGTATGTAGAGAGAGGAATGAGAGGAAATAGAAGTTTAGAGAGAGTGTGTATGTGTTAAAATGAAGTGAGAATGCCTAAATTGTAGTCTTTGAATTCATATTAGACCATGGTCATGGTCCATTGTCGTATAGTATGGCCATGGTCCATGCTTGTTTCTAATTTTTCTTACCTATATGACCATGGGCGAGGTCCATGAAAATGGTCCTTACCGTGGACTTCTCGTTTGTAAATTTTTTGAAATTTCGCTTGAAATATTCACAAAGGGAACATGGGCTAAGTCCATGGGCATGGGCTCGAGTTGTGTTCTTGCTCCAGTTCTTGAATTCATGTGAAATTGATTTCCTTGACTCGATTCTTGTAATTACTTTAGAAAAACTTAAAGTTAGAATGAATTATAGCATAAAATAACACTTTAATTTGATGATATTTAAATGATTCTATTACATAAACAAATTCAATAATTGTTCAATGTGGGAAAAACAATATTAATTGTCTCAAAACTTAGTACTTAACTACCTCATGATGAAGAAGCAAAATGAACGAAATAAACTAACTAAAATTACTGAAATTAAAATAATTCAAACTTGGGTTGCTTCCTAAGGAGTACTGTTGTTTTATGTCATTAGCTTAATGGTTGAATCCTTCGCTTGATACAATTCCCTAACCAATATCTATACACTTAACTAATTAAAAAGCATGCCTACAAAGAAAATTCTAAAGGAATTGTAGGAAAGATTATTATAAGAATGTTAAAATAATTGAAAAATTAAGGTTTTGGTAGTTTCTAACTAAGCTACTATTTTGGATCTTCGGCAACGGTGACAAAAACTTGATCGTATGTGTAAAGTGTTAAGCAAGTGCACCTAATCAAATTATTGTATAGTTAAAATGAACGTAAGTTTGAGTGTCAATCCCATAAGGAACCATATGTGTGAGAACCTAAGTTACTAGCAATTTACTCTAAATTAACAATTATCTAACTTAACAAATTAGGGAAAATTATGATTGAACAGGTAGGGTGAATAAAGAACAATAAATAAAACAATAACAATGAGATAAACTAAGCTAAATTAAACAACGTGGAGATGCCAAATCCGAATTAATCGAACTCACATCTCTAACCTCTTGCTAATCCTAAAACCCTCTTTACCCGATTCGCTTTTGAATAGAGCATCTAGGATTGCATTAAGAATCTAGGTCTCGCTATTAGGTTAGCCACCTAGGTTACCTTAATTCGAAGAAATAAGTACCTAATTTCCTAGCATACTCAATTCATTCTAGTTACACTAATTCGTTAAACTACTTGACTTGTGTCTCTGTAGTAAAATCATACATCACTTTTGCAACCCAGGTAAATACTAATTAAAGACAATATAATTGGTGTAATGAGAACATCCATGAACAATCATAAATTGAATAAAAGATTGTTGTGAGAAGAACCAAGATTCAATAAACAATTTGCTAAGAATAATTTAAAAGAATAATATGGGATTAAAAGAAGAAGAAGTAATGTTGAGAAACCCCCATTAATATTCTAGCCTACAACTCTTCCTTAGAAGGCTCTCTTTGAAAATCTAAGCTTAAGTGTCTATTTATAGGGAGTAGGTTAGGCTTACAAAGAGAACATAACAAAAATAGATGTTTTGCGTATCACAGCATGTCCACGGGCTAGGTACATAGTTGTGGAGTGTAGGTACGTACTTGCACTTCATGTGGAATCTTGAAAACTTGATGAAATTACATGATGTAGGGAACATGGCTATATATCATGGCCATGCTCGTTGATCGTAGTCTTTATTGGACTTTTTGTCTTGCTTGCAATTTATTTGCTTTAGTCTTTCATCAATGCTTTTACTTTAGAATACCTCAAAATTTGATAAAAATCCTTAAAAGTTCCAAAAAATGCTTTGAAAGTCCCTAAAAACAAAATTTAAACTAATTAAGCTCAAAATACCATAAAATTAACTAGATTAAAATATGAAATAACATAAAATAATCATAGAAAATATATACTAAATTCATGTCATCAAGCTCCATAGGAGCCATTCTATAAGTTGGTTTTGAAATTGGTTGAGTTTTGGGTACTAGTTCAATAGTGAAGTTTATCTCTCTTTCAAGTAGCAAATTGGTAATTCTTCCAAAAATACATCAGGAAACTCCCAACACTAGGATTTCATTTAAATTCTTTGACTTTTCTCTCCTTCCTTTGCATATCTGAGGAAATAACTCCAGTTATGACATTCATTGTCCTTCCATACATCTATTGACATTAACTTAGGGTCTTTCCCATTGTTGTGCTTCCTTTGAAGGTGATTTCTTTTCCATTAAGAGCAGTTAAAGTGATTTTCTTCATTCTACAATCCATTGTTGCTCGAACTTTGGTCATCCAATCCATTCTTAATATGACCTCATATTTCTTCAGGCATATCATAATTAGATCCACTTTAGTCATTTCTTCCACATTTGATATTGGACACTTAATTACTTCTTCATTTGAAATCACCATGGTGCCATTAGGTAAGCTTTGTTCATATCTCACCTTCACTTGTTGCATTGGTAATCTAACATTCCCAACTAATACTTCAAAAATGAAGGAGTTGGTAGCTCCTTTATCAAATATGGTATAAGCTGTATATCTAGCTATCGTTACAGTCTCTGGATGAGTCAAGTTTGTTAGGCCTTATTATTAATCATAATCTTAATGTTTTATTTCTACTTCTATTTTTCTTATATTATACTTAGTTTTATTATTTCTTTTATTTATGCCATCTCTTAAATCCATTCTAAATGTACATGGTACAAGAAACACTAAAGATAAGTGTCATAGACATACCTACAATTCATCCTTCATCCAATTCTTCTTCAACGTTCTAAGGTCATGAGTTCTAAGTTTTCTACAGCCACTACTTCCTCTATAAGTTCCTCTTCTTGTTCACTTCCTAATCCAAACATCCTAGCTAGGGCCATAGGGCACTTCCTATTGTTATTAGGCTTGTTAACTTGTCCTCTTATAGTCCATTAGGGTTGATTGTTAGCTAATTCGATTTGCCCTTACTACTATGGGCAACTTGTGGAAAGATGGCCTACTTGCTTACATATGAAGCAAGTTGCTGTAGAGCTCTTATAACACTCATTGGTTTTGTGTGTCTCTAAACCATGATAATAACATTTGTCTCTCAATTGAGGACATTCTCTAGGGTAATGCTTTCCTTTGCATTTCCAACATGTTGCATTTCCTTATGTAAAGGACCGAGTCATAGTCCTATTGGGCATGTTTGAGTTCATGGGTTTCTTTCCCTTATTGGTGGGCTCTGCTCTTTCCAAAGGCCTTTTCTTGAATAACATCCTTTAGCAATGAAGCTACTCTTGTTCTCATTTCTTTGCTCCCTTAAGGACTTGGCTTTCTCCACTAGGGCTACATATGGAGGTAACTCAAATTCAATTAATCAACGTTACATCTTAGTATCTAGACTATCCGTAAGCATTTGAAATTTAAATTCATCACTAACCTTATACTCTTCAGGTGCAAATTGAACTAACCTATTAAACTCGTATTCGTATTGATCTATGCTCCTTCCTCCTTGCATATGGGTAACTAAATTTGCGTTTAACTTTGCTCTAAGGTTGCTTAGGAAGTAATATTTTGTAAACTCCTCCTTGAAAGTTCTCCATGAAATAGGTTAAGGTAACCTTCTCTATGACCTGCCTACCATGTCTTAGCCTTCAGCCTTAACAAATATGTGCCATACCCAACTTACAAATATGGTAGCACTTCAAATGACCTTTCTACTTGGGCAATCTAATCCTTTACTTCTTCAGGCTTCATAAAAGTGCCATCGAAAAAGTGTTTTGACCTTAGGAATTTTGGCAATAAGTTCCTTTACGAGTTCTAGGGTAAGAAGTATCGTAAGTCCTAATAGGGGTAGTGGTGGTGGCACTAAGGCAAGTACAGGTGATACTGGTGTAGATGGTGATGCTTGAACTTGAGGTCTAGGTGGTGATTAATCTTGTTGAGGAGAGGGTACCTGAGTAGGTACCCCTTCTGATGCGTCGTAGCGGGTCACAAAACCAGAATAGGTCAAATGGATATGACCAACAAGAAGTGAAATGGGTGGTTTCGATGGTGAATGTAGAAATAAAGAGTAGGAATGGGGTTTTGATAGTGAATGTGGATGGATATCACACACCAAGACACAAACACAATCAGAGAATGAGCTTGAAATAGGGTTCGATACGACTTACGAACACTAAATGTTACTTTGGGTTTCAAATAAGAGGTTAGATGCAACTTACTAACTCGCTCAAATGAAGGGTTTGCCACAATCTTAGGAATAAGATCAATAAGAACACAGGGAAGATTAAAGAGTTTGTTCAACACTCAATAATCTGGAAAAAAGGCAAGCTATGAGAGCTTAAGAGTAACCTTGCTCAAAGGGGAAAGTTTTAAGTGCAGGGATATTCTATTCTGTCCAATTTCGTATATTTTTTCTGTTTACAAATGTTGCTATTTATAGCAAGTCCTAAACCCTAGTGGTAGAATTTTAAATAATGAATAAGACCTGAAACCCTAAAGAATTAGGCTTATAAATAAAATAAAGAAAACATGTACAAGAATACAAAACTGTGTGTTTAATAGAAGTTACCATGCAGTTACTCGGACTATCTTGGAAGGAGTAGGATCCGAATTGGTCAAGGTCGGTAGTTTGATGTTCAAGTTCGAGGAAGAGTCTTTGAAGTCTCACATTGCTTAGCTAAGACACCAGAAAGGTCGGCCCATAATTGCCGAGTTCTAGAATTAGTTGGCATTAGTCTCTCGGTACTGTACTGAGTGGTTCTTTGGCCTCAAGTCTTCTACCGTGTGGTCTCTCATCTTCTTGGCAGACGATAGACTTGGTGTTGAGTGTCTCATTTTCTTCCCTTCAGTCTTTTGTTCTTAGTTTATCCTTGGCAAAACTTAATTGTCTTCGGACTAGGATCGATCGGCCTAGGCTTAGATATAGTTGAAGCCTGATTCTTATCATTACTGTAGGTCTAAAAGGAAGTTGTCCTCGACATTAACATTGGGCATAAGTCGGAATGTTGAATAAACTTCTCTTCCCTTTTCATTTCACCATGGGTATCGAGTGTCTCTAGATTTCCTCAATGCTCATAGGGATCAAGTAATAGCTCTTCCCATCCTTTCGAAAAGTGTAAGTGTTGAGGAAGCCATCATGGATCACTTTCTAATCATACTCCTATGGTCAGCTAAGAAGTATATTTGTGGCATTCATGGGGACCACATCGGATTCAATCTTATCCTCATACTACCCTACCTTGAATGCTATCCGAGCTCTTTTATGTACATAGACCATACCCTTGTCATTAAACTACTTCAATCCATAGGATTGGGGGTGCAGGTAGGTCGGCAATTCATCTTTTCCTCTAACTCGGTAAAGATGATTTTAGTACAGCTTCCTTCATCGACAATTAAGGAATAGGTCTTACCATTCAGTAAGTAATGCATGTGAAATAAATTTTCCCTTTGTTCAGGATCCGTTTGTAGGTTAACTTGCTTGTTCATCATGGCTATGAGGTCATCTAGGTTTTCAGCGTAGACATCTTCTTCTATCAACTTGTCTTCTAAACTCCTGTTACTCTGACTCTCTACTTGAGCATTGGGTCCTTCGCCTTTTAAGACCATAACCCTCTTATTCGTACATTAAGAAGCAATATGTCCGTAGCCTAAGTATTTGAAGCACTTTATATCTTGGGCCTTATTGCCGGGTGCCTTTTCTTTCTCGACCCTCTTTGTCTCAGCATGATCAGGTCGGCTAGACTCGCCTCTCTCCATCTTCTTCTCTAGCCTTCTCTTGGCATATTTCTCAGGTTCATGGTTGACTGGTTGAGGTCAGTTAGTTGGCCTCTAATGCCTCCTCCTCTGTCTCTCCACCCTTAATGCTAAATTGATAAGCTCATTTAATGAGTTAAACGACTGTAGTTCAACTATGTCAGCAATGTTAGGAATCTAGCAATGGCGTAGTCTTGTAGCTTGGCAATCTCACATCTTGTCATTAGAGTTTTGAACTCTTGTAAGTATTCTTCAACAGTGTTTTGACCTTGTCTCAAGCGCTGAAAAGCATGGAGCATCTCTTGCTTAAAGTAGGTTGACATAAAGCGCTGACTCATCAATTGCTTGATAAGCCTCTAAGTTCTGATCGGCTCTTCTCTTTTGGTATCATGCTTGGCAATCAACTTATCCTACTAAAGACTTGCATATTCAACAAGGGATAATGAAGCCAACTTAAACTTTGTTCAATTATCACACTCGTAGCACTCAAACAACTTTTTGACTCAAGGAACCCAGTCAAGGAATTCTTCGGGTTGGCTACCTCCATTGAAGATCGATAGTTTAAGCTTGATATCATCAAGTCCTCGACCAGGTGTTCAGCGTTCATCCCTTACATTCCAAACTGGTTAGTTCACCTTGGATTGGCCACTTCTGTTGGAGCTTTGTTAAGCCATATCCCTTCTCAGCCTTAGCTCTCTTCTCTAGGCTTCTTGATTTGCTTTGGAGTCAATACTCCTTTCATTTCTTCTTCTCAGCATAGGTTGGTTTTCTCTCCTTCTCGACTCAGCAGCTCTTTTTGGTTGTTGCTCATCATTGTCAAGTTCATTGGAACCACTTCTATTGGTAGGTGTTCGTTCCCTTCTTTCTTCTTAACCATTTCATCTATAGCCTTTGACTAAATAAGTGAGTTCTTGGACAGAGTTAATGAGATTTTAAATATGATATTCTAAGTTATCAATACATCATCTCAAACGATGGTGGTACATCTGAAGTGTCTCCAGTGTCTTGACACTACATTGATGGTTTTAGGTATACCCAGCCTTACCAAATCCTCTTACAAAGACCTTAAACGATGGTGGTACATCTGAAGTGTCTCTTCTAATCTCATCTCAAATGTAACCAAGCACTCTTTCCCTCTAGCCTGATCAAACTACTAAAAAAAAAAAAACCATCATATGCTAAGTGAGAAGTTAAGGTAGTTATGTTAGATAGTAAGGCTTCATGTTAGGTTAGGTCTTAGGCTGCTTACTAATTACCCAATTCACTAGCCTTCCTATGGTAAGGTTAAGTCTAATCATTTATTCATTTACATACATATGAATATAGATGTTTCACTAACCTAGGGCTTTGATACTAACCGAAGGTTATCATACCCTAAAGGATAATCTTGACATGATAGTCTTGCCATGTGTGTCGTGGAGTGATGGACAATTCTCTTAAAGTCCATAAAAGACTTTGATAACATACACAAGGCTTTACATTCACATGAGCTATCTAATGGACTTTGGTAACTCTGGCACAAACTTGAAGCTAGAATCTTAACACTTGAATAAAAGTTATTTATTTAACCATAATATGAGCATAGGACATTAGGTTTGAATAGTCTTGTGAAACCTGTACAACCCAATTGTACCTTCTTTAAGTTTACCTTGTCTTTAGAGCTTTCAAAACTTATAAAAAACTTCTCTACACTTAGTTATAACCTATCATCAACTTGCATCTCTTCATTACCTATTTCCATGAAAACTTTTACCTAACTTAATATAATTCACAAGACAATCGAATCTTTACATCAATGTAACGCCCTGCTTCCAAACTTAAGGATGTCAAAGTTCATTAGTTTATGTTATGTATATACATAATACTAGTAAGTTTGTTACATAAAAGAATAGTACCAAAGCTAAGTCTTGTGAAACGAAAGAGGGAATAACTCTTATCTTTTCCCCAAGTCTCCCTTTTTGCCCAAAAGATGATTACCTACCTTAGGGAATGGTCGAAGAGGGTCGTACCACACTAATGCCTGTATACTAAAAGGAAATCTATAGGGGTATAAGCAAAATCAATGGCTCAATGAGGTTAACTCTCATATTACACAACACACAACAAGTTAAGTAAGTTATCAACTGTTGTGCCATGCAACATTCAACCATATGCAAAGCACATACTTACAAGACTTCCAAATATCTTGTAAGGGTCGAATTTACACCTTCTGAAGCCAAAGAATTAGGAGAGCACTCTTAGATGTAAGCCTTAGTTTCTAAATTGGTGAATTAGTTGGTGAGCCATTGTGGCCATTTGATATTCTCTAAGTGTAGTGAAAGTTCCTAAAGATTGAACTAAGGTTACATATAGAGAATCATCTCCATATGGCCTCGCCATTGCATTGCATAGTGCTAATAGCCTTTAAGAAAAAGTGCAAAGGATGCAATGCATGCCTGGTTCAATTTAACTTAGCCAATCCTTATTTAGTTGAATTTATAGGGTAACCAATCACATTATAAGCAATAGACACTCAACAATCAAAACTAAGTATTGCCAACCTAATCAAGAAGCTAAAATTGCCGACTATCACACATTCGAAGCCATACAAGTTGCATTAGTTGAATGAGAAAGGAGCACTACATGTCACTTAGCAAGTATTGCTGCTAATCTCTATAAGGAGTTATTTTGACGAGATTCTTTGTGATGTACTAGCCATATGTGCATCCCATATGCTACTTAGCCAACTTTGGCTTTTCGATTAAAGAGTTATACATGATGGATTTTAAAACACCTATGTGCTCGAGAAAGATGGGAAGAAGGTTAATCTAAACCTTATGATGGTAAGTCAAGTTAGCAAGTTGTAAGCTAAACTTACCCGAGAATCCAAGAAAACTTTAATCTTAAGCAAAGCCAAGCTCTAAGAAGCTATGAAAGCCGACATGTTGACTTTTATGTTAGTCAGTAGTCCATTAGAAATGAAGGAATAGATTGATCTACATTGGAGTTTAGGGAACTAATGGATGAATATGCCAACTTATTTCCATATCAATCACCTAAGGAATTACCTCCATTCCAAGGCATTGAGTATTGCATTGATTTAATACCTAGCGCTACCCTACTGAATAAGCTAGCGTATTGGATGAATCCTGAGCAAGCTTTTGAGCTCCAAAGACAAGTTAATGAACTACTAAAGAAAGGATATGTGAGGGAGAGCCTCAGCCTTTGTTCTATGCTGGCACTTCTTGTGCCAAAAAAGGATGGAACTTGGTGAATGTCCATTGATATCCTATCCCTAGGTTGGATGACAAGTTGGATGAATTGAGTGGATCTAAAGTCTTCAGCAAGATTGATTTGAAGTTTGGCTATCATCAGATCTGAATGAGGCCAGGAGATGAGTGGAAAACTGCATTTAAAACTTGGCATAGATTCTACGAGTAGATGGTAATACCTTTTGGCTTATTGAATGCCTTGAGTACTTTCATGCGACTAATGAACCATGTACTTAGAAACTTGATTAAGATGTGTGTCATAGTATACTTTAACAGCATCCTTGTGTATAGTGTTGACCATGAGAGTAACTTTGAACATCTTTATGCTATGCTCGATATACTTCAAGCTGAGAGATTATTTGACAATCTTAAGAAGTGCTATTTTTACCAAGAGGAAGTGGTATTTCTAGATTATGTAGTTGGTGGAGGTGGTTTATGAGTGGATGATGAGAAGATTCGAGCTATTTTCGAGTGGCAGACTCCAACCACTTATGCCAAAGTGAGAACTTTCTACGGACTAGCATTCTTATATCGAAGGTTCATTGGAAACTTCAATGACATTGTCGTGCCCCTTACTGAGTTGACAACGAAGAACATTGAGTTTAAGGAGAGAAAAAGAGAGGAGAGGAGTTTTGTTGAAGTGAAGGTAAGGTTGACTTCCTCACCTGTATTAGCCTTACTTGACTTTGAGAGATTTTTGAGTTGGAATGTGCATCAGGCATGCAAGAAGGTCAACCAATTGCTTACCACAATGAAAAACTTAGAGGGCTCAATTGAACTACTATGTATATGATAAAGAACTCTTAGCCTAGATTCAAGCTCTCTAAGTGTGGTAACACTCCCTATTGTCGAATAAGTTTTTCATCTATACCAATCACCAATCTTTGAGGTACCTCAAAAGTTAGGCTAAGTTCTCAAAGCGATAAGCGAGGTGGGTTGAATTCCTAGAAGGATTCAACTTTGTGATAAAGTACAAACAATGTAAGAGCAACATCATTACCGATGCTCTATCCAAAAGACATGTTCTCCTGACTGAGTTATAGATCATATTGTTTGGGTTTGCGAGCATCAAAGAACAATATCTAATAGACCTACATTTCAGACTTATACTTGGGCGTTGTATCGATGGAAGGGCCGTAAAAAGTATCACATGGAGGATTGTTATCTATTTCGAGGTGGAAAGTTATGTGTATTGACTATTCGTTAAGGGGTTACTTGTCAGGGAAGCCCACAATAGAGGACTCTTGGGACATTTTGGAGGGAGAAGAACGTATGAGATATTGAGTCGATGATTCGTTTGATCAAGAATGATACAAGACGTAAACCAGCTTGTTAAGGGTTATGCTACTTTGCAAGAATGCCAAATGTTAAGCCAGGCAAGGAAAATCAATGCCTTTGCTTGCCCCGACCAAACCTTGGAGTGAGTTGAGCATGAACTTTGTCTTAGGATTACCAAAAACTACCCAATGCAAAGATTCTATAATAGTCGTCGTGGATAGATTCAGTAAGATAGCACACTTTGTGCCTTACTTTAAGTCTAATGATGCTTCAGCTATTGCTTCTCTCTTTTTGCAGAAAATTGTTTAGTTACACAGTGTATCAAGAAGTGTAGTCTCAGATAGAGATCAAAACTTCCTGAGTCATTTCTAGAGGACTCTATGGCATCAAATGGGAACTAAATTGCTATTCAGCACTTCCTGTCATCCTCAAATTGATTGTTAAACAAATGTAGTCAATCGTACTCTAGGATTACTACTCTGAGCTGCAATAGGTAAGAACTTGGTTGATCGAGATATCTTTTTGCCTATGGTAAAATTCACTTACAATCATATAATACATGACAGCACCAAGAAAACTACCTTCGAAGTTGTCTATGGTTTTAATCTTAAGCTACTTAATCATACCTTAGTACCCATATTCGAGCAAGAAGACCCTAATGTGAGAGTCCGAGCATAGTCCCTATAACACATCTATGACAAAGTTACTCAATAGATTAACCAAGCTACTAAGAAAATATGAGAAAAGTTAAAGGGAAGGAAGTTGACGTAGTTTCAGCCTCGAGACCTAGTACTACTACACTTAAGCAAGGAGAGGTTCTTGAGTAAGAGGAAGAATAAGCTATTCACTCAAGCTGAAGGCCCCATCAATATCCTCTAAAAGATCAACAACAACGCCTATAGATTGAAACTACCTAAAGATTATGGAGTGTTAGACACTTTCAACATTGTCGACCTTAATCCCTATTACCCTGAAGGAGCACTGGACAAGGACTAGCTAGATTTGATCCTAAATCCAAATCAACCAAGAGGGAATGATAAGAATTAGGCTACTGGACCTCTAACCTACAGTCAAGCTTAAGGCTTAGAAGGACTAATGAAGCAAATCCTTATATTCTAAATGATTCCTACCGAAGCCAAGCTAATCCTTGCTATTAACTAACTTCTTTTGCTAAGCAGAGTAACCATAAATCTCTTAGAAGTTGTATGCCAATTTGTCAAATACCCTGTTGACTGGCCGCCCCGTCCCCACCCACATACATACACACACACACACTCACCTACAAAGCTTTGACCGAACCAACCTCCAAATTGACAACATTGGTTCTAAGAAGTCAAGACCTCCAACACATATCTACAACTACTCCTTTTAAGACAAGCCTAGGCCTTCCCAACACCTTTGTTTGTACCCTTGCTCAGCCTTCTAACATGATCATACTAATTTATCTATTCCTATTAGAAGCATCCCTAATCTGCTATCACCACATGTGCCAAACCTACATAAGGGTATCTACAACGCCAATCATTAATTTATTTAAATTATCATTTGTACCATTTATTACTCTGTATACACTACTTCTTTTAGACATTACCCTTAGTTTTTTCCATTTTAGGTAGGTTGCCCTAGTTTTTCAAGTATAAATACCCACTGTACATATAGTTGCATTATCTTTATCATCAATATATAGAATATTTCTCCTTTTTTGTGAATATTGCTTTCATTAGCTTGTTTACTCTTTTTCACTCTTATCCTAACCCTTAAGCAAGGTTAGGTGGTAAGTAACCTCACTAGATCTTCTTGTGTATCATATTGAGTTGTGTCGTGAGTTCTTAGAAGTTTCTTATTGCATCATATCCTCGAAGCTATTTTTGGGTTTGCTTACTTTACCTTTACGGTTTTTGCACAATCCCATCACTTCCTTTAAGCTTTCGGGTAAGTTTGGACCCATCCCAGTAACCAACCATTTTTGTTCTTGGCTCGGTCTGCATCTAGACCCCCTCATGCAATATCTCAAGACAGGAACATTACACAAGGACCAAGTAGAAGCAAAGAGGTTAGCTTATGCTATAGCCAACTACACATTGATCTACGACATACTCTACCAACGAGGATGGAGTACTCTACTCGTCAAGTGCCTTAAGAATATGAGGATAGCTAAGTTCTTGAGTAGCTCTACATTAGGATTTATAGCAACCACATCCATTCCCAGGCACTATATGTTCGAGCACTTAGGTTAAGCTATTATTAGTTGATGATGAAGCAAGACGCCAAGTCTCTAGTCCAAAAATTCCATTTGTGTCAAAAGCATGCATTGCTTATGTACACCCCTAGTTCAAAACTGCATCCTTTAACAAACCCTTAGTCATTCATGTAGTGGGGATTAAACATCCTTGACCCTTTCCTAAAGGCTTCATTAGGCTGACATTTCATTCTAGTGGTGATGGATTACTTCACCAAATAGGCGAAGGCACTGGTAGTAGCTACCATCACAACCTAAGCCATTGAAGGATTCATATTCACCTATATATTGTCTTATTTTAGGGTACCAAACAAGCTAATCACCGATGATAGGAGGCAATTCGATAGTGACGTATTCAGAGGATTTTGTGATAGACACAACATAAGGCTACACTACACCTTGGTTGCCTACCCCCAAACCAACGGTTAGGTTAAAGCTATCAATAAGATAATCCTCAACAATCTAAAGAAAAGGGTGGAGCGAGCAAGAGGTAGATGGGCCAACGAGCTCCTAAACGTACTTTAAGGTATACGATACATAGTACCTCGATAATAGAAACCCCTTTCCATTTTGCATTAGAAGCAAAAGCCATCCTCCTAATCAAGTTAGAGTTACCTATTAGTAGGACCTAGCACTTCGATATGAATACCAACTATATAGCCCTCCAAGCAAGCTTTGATACCATTGAGGAAGTGTGCAAGGTCACGCGAGCACACACAGTAGCCTATCAATAGTAGGTTGCTTGGTATTATAACCGTAGTGTCTGATACAAGGTCTCCTACCCAAGGGACCTAGTATGAAGAAAATTAGAGGCTACTAATTTAAAAGAAGGACAGGGTAAGCTTACCTCCAATTGGGAGAACTCCGTATGAGTAGTGGAAGATACAAGAAAAAGGTGCTTACAAGCTCGAGACCTTAGAAGGACAGCTTATCCTTAGGTCATGGAATGCTTAAAAGCTAGGACCCTATTTCCACTTAGGTAGTAATATGATTGAAAGCTCATGTATCTATTGTTGAACATAATGAAGTGATGAGTTTCCTACACTTATCTCTTTTCCTCTCCTACTCCTCGCGTACCTACGTAACCTTTACCTATGTCGAGCTATGGCCTCGGATTAATTTCCATCCCTAAACATACACCTAAGTTAATCTTTATACTAACTCTGTGAGCACCTACAAAGGCATTAGTCTATATTGAGCCTAAACCTTAAGTTAATTGTCATCCCTAAGCGTTGACCAAGTTAGTCTCTACACTAATATTGCGAGTAGCTTAGTCCACACCTAGCCTAAACCTTGGGTCGATTCTCATCCCCAAGCACTGCTTAAGTTAGTCCCTACACTAACATTGCAAGTACTACCTCCTACGTAAGGATCCACATCAAACCTAAACCTTGGATCAATTTTCATCCCTGAACACTTACCTAAGTTAGTCATTGCACTAACAAGCACTGATGCCTTTCTGTACCTTAAACTTAACAAGATTCTAAGATGCATAGATAGAGCAAACCTCACAAAGCTACAACAGTCAGATAACAAAAAACAAGAGCTATAGAAAAATAAAATGACAAGCGAGTGATGATGAGTGAAAAAAGAAAAAAAATATTCTACTGATGAAATAAAGTATAAGGCTTAATGGGTTAGCATACTAACCTTGGTTACATTCAAAAAAGAAAATAAAAATATAAAGGCATGAAGCCATACCTTACATTACCATTGTATGCTCGACCTAAATGGTCGCTCTTAACTCTAACTTAGCTCCTCGCTTTAGACTCTTCTCTAAGAGGAACTGCTCTCAACTTGTACTTGACCCATGAGCCCCAAAGGGATAGCTGTGACTATACCCCTAGAGTCCTAGTAACACTCAACCTCTAAGTGAAGGTCCCCATTCCACCTTGCAAAACTTCTCTTCTACAGAAGCAGTAATGGTGACAACTAATCCTACTGCTCTACTTAAAGCTCGAAGCTCTAAGGGCCTTATTGGCATCAAAGTAAGGTTGAAACTCCATCTAAATGAACTAGAGTACTTGGAAGTAGAGGATACCTTGTGAGTGCCCCTGTTAGTAGGTTAAGGTAGAAAAAGAACCTCCTTTGCCTCCATAGTCACCCTTGCCACTCTTTCTTGCTCGGATTGATTTAGGATAGTACGTAAAAGGGCTACCCAAAACTTCCTGTAGATGAGAGGACCTACAGACTAGCATACGCCTCTCCATTACAGCTTGGGAGCCACCCCCTACTATCGAGCAACTGTTTACACCTCATGATCATAATACAAAGGAAGGGGCTAAGGAGACTCCTTCCTTAACTTGAGAGCTCTATCCCTTAATATGATTGCCCTCAATATACTCATGGAAAAGGACAAAGGTAACTTAATTCTCAACTATACCCCACTAAACCTTTTGGATGTTTGGCATAGCAAAGCAAGAACCCATGCACCCTTTTTATAAAGGACCTAAAGTACCCCCAGTTGTATACGTAGCAATCATCTAATGGCTCAAATGCGTTGGAAACCCAAGCAATGCCTAAGAAAATAGTGATGCATCATATGTACATTGAATAGCTTCTAGAAAGCACCTTACTCGAGACCATACATCTATTAGGTGTTCACATTGCCTAAAATGATCCCTGTCGAAGAGATTGCTTATTATAAAAAAAGATTCACTTGGTCAAGACTCCTCTATCCAAAAGATCTCATGACAACACCAAAAGATTTACTCTAACACATAGGTCATTATCAAATGACGAGCCTACACTAAGTCTAAGTAAGGCCATAGTTGCCACGAGCATAAAGAGGCTCCTAAAAGGTTATTGACGAGCAAGCAAAGATGCCTTACTCAAAGAAAAGGAGCTTAGGAACATTCATGAAAAAACAAGATGCATTGATCTACTCAAAAGTATCATTGCTTCTGAAAAAGAAAAAATAAAGTCTAAGCACACAGCAATGACATACATGCAAGGAAGTATAACTAAGGAAAAATGAAAAGCAATGCAAACAAAATGTCAAATGCTCAATTGCATTAAATTCCATGATAATTACATTTGGCAAGGGGAGATTAGCATCCCAAACCTTACCCCCTACCCCCGGGAAAACAAAAGAAAAGGGAACAAAGTAAAAGCAGGCACATGCCACCTAATGTAATGGCTAAAACAAGAAAAATCAAGTTCACTCCTAGCCTACTCATTAGAGCCGACTTATTGCTACTCATCCCACTATTAGTCCTCCCCATCACCTTCCCTCACCTCCTCAATGCTTACATTCAAATTGCTACTGGAAGCTCTCGACAAGTCACTAGAAGGCTCACCCCCTAGCCCACTACTAGTAAAACCTTCAAGCTCGTTTAACCACTACAAGAAAGATGAGTTCACCTCAAGCATTTTTTGACAAACTTACTTCTGCACCTCCTCCACCATAGCATATTCGATAGTGGTGATGGCTTTCTCAATTAAGGGGTCATCAAGGGTCCCTAGAAAAACATCCCACCTGACCTTAGGTGCCAAACCCTTCCCCTTTAAGAGCTTAAACTCCCTCCCCACAAACACAGCTTACAACCTATTTAGCTCTTACCCCTTGGCCTCTAGTTCGACTTAAATAGAAGATAGCCCCTCCTCAGTAGTCTTGCTAAACTCCTTAGCTTCTTCTAGTTACCCTTCAACTTGTTGACCTGCTTAACCAGTTCCCTGTTCTAGCACTCCAAGCTGCTGAATGCAACAACTAAGTCGTTGCATGCCTTCTTCTCCTCTTCTAGTGCTTTTTAGAGCCTTTCGACATTACCCTTCACCTAACTCCTTGTCAATTGCTGGTATACTTAGCTATTGATGAGGATGAAATCCAAGAGCTCTTAGAGCAACAAGCATAGTATACAATTAATCAACAAAGCATACTTTAACAAAAACCGCGAGCATCTCACCTCATTATGCCTCTTTAGTGATTACACAGAGGCCTCCACATCGCTCTTGTTAGCAAAGAGACATCTGAACTGCGCCTACAGTTGCTAAAACCTCTGTACAAGCTTATCTACGGATAGAGGAAGAGTTGCTTGCCTCTTATGATGAACCAACGACATGATGTCTTCGTCATTAGGGATCTCGATAGTTGGGACCCAACATTTTGAAGGGTCTATTCTGAACCCTCATATTGCATTCCTACCCATACATCTTCTACTTTAACCCATGGTATTGCAACCATAACCTAGGCCTAAACCTCCTGAACCAGCTTACCACCAAATGCTACTCCTTCCAGCCTTAAACCGACTAGTGGCATACCTATTGGAATATTGCTAGTACCATGCTAAACAACCTCAAGAAGTATCTAATACCTCCTACTTTTCTTCTTAGGCTTCTTTGAGGGGCATCGTGAAGTCTCCCCCTCCCCCTCTACAATAGGATATTTTCTCTTCTAAATAAGCCCAAAAGCACTTTCAAGTCGCTTATTCTATATAGTGAGTAGCTTTGCCCTCACCCTTTTAGTGGCCATCTCCATAGCTGTAGAAAAACCAATGAACTTCTTAATTAAACAAATCAAATGAAGACAACATACTTACTATGCCGAGGACAAGCAACTCGATGTTCTATACTCTCATGATGAGGCAACATAGTGTAGTAGATAACTAACCATCCCTCCTTAGCAAAATATAACAAATACCTATCTCCATCCTAAACAACGGTAAGCCATTCTTATACTTTCGACTAATCAACTAAAGATTAAGCATCTTTTAACCCCCTAAATTTAGCAGCTCAATAGTAGTTATGGTATCCTCATCTCCTAAGCCGTTTAACTTTTTACCTCGAATAAAATACCTCTACCGAGATGGGAAATCCATAGGCTGAGGAGCACAAATACAATAGCAAACTTCCACCTTATTTGGCAACTTATTAAAGATCCTTGGCACCTTACCTCGATTGGTAACGTATAACCAACCGTCGACCACCTTCTTCAAATGGAAGAAATTCCCAAACAGCTACACTGTCAACCTCTGCAACTTCTATAAACACAATGCCTCAAACGCGAGCAGCTATACTAACTTATTGGCATTAGGACTCCCAATAGCAACCTTAAAGTATTGAAAGAACTCCACCAAGAAGTTCGAGAAGGGGAGGTAAAAACTATGCTTAAATGGTTTTGTATATCTACCTAATCATCAATTGTCCCCTATATCGTATGCACATTGTCTACCTATGGGCACCTCCACTCGCAACTTAGGCACTTCCCCTACTGCTCAGCTCACCAGCCTTAGTTTCTTCTCACTTGCCACATATGTGATGCGGGCATACATGTGTTCATTAGTGTTGGTTATGTGCAACAGCTCCTTGACATTGTCCTCTTCACTATCCACTAGATATACATCACAAAGCCATTGCTACTTGCATTGCTACCTCTCCTCCTAAGACAGTATCACTCCATCCTTAACTCTTACCGTTGCTACCATTGTGCCATTGTTTCAGGGAGAGTAGGGTTATCACCTCCTTCTTTGGCCAAGTCCTTGCAACCTACTTCCACCTCCCTATAAACAAATGGGTGAAAAGACTCACTTTATTGGTCAATTGTGCTCTGGTCAGCCATTACGTGTAATCGATTAAAAAGGAAAAACACCATAAAAGAGAACTAGCTCACAAGTGAAAATTTTAGCAAAGTCTTCTCTCTAAGTTGACAAAACAAAGTACGGGATGGGGACCTGTAGTCCCCTTTCCATAGACAAGCAAGGAGAGAAGGCAAATGGTCTCTTCCATTGCCAAAGCATGAACCTATAGAAGGATGTACGCTAAACCTCAGTTACCCACATGTCCCACTTCATGAGCCAAAGGCCCTGATTGGTCCGTGCACATGGATCATTGACATGGCTTGATAATAGATCACCCTACGCATGTAGTCCCTCTTCAAAGATCATCAATGTGTCCTATACTTCCTAAGAATTGACACCTTGAGCAACCCGATGGTCACATCAATTTGCAGGAGGTAATGTACAGGAAAATAGACGTAACCAAAGATATTGTTCGTCATGCCACTAAACAACGAGATAGACACTTCTACTTAGACGAAGGGTGGTCTAGCCTCAGGCCATTTGCCTTACATGGATTACTCTCCTTGTGTCTCAAACATTGAGGAGAGTGAGGAGACAAGTGTTGATACCTAAACCGAGGGCCAACATGTGAAGAGCATCGTACAAGCAAGCCCGTCAAGATATGCACGAGGGAATATTGAGCTTATCCTCTATATCGCGACTTGCTTAATGAAGCCATGTGCGCCTGTCAGGGCATGCGCTAGCAAACAACAAGCTTGCCATCTACACCACATCTACTCAATAAGCCATATAATGTCCTAATCGAACTGATCGGCTTGACCATCGAGCCCGTGCATGCTAACCATCTAGCATCAACTCTAGTCTTAGCTTACCCCTAATCAAACACTAGCCAACCCCTTCTTTGTCATCCTAACTCAACCTTTGTCTTAAGTGCTTGCTCCTTACTATAACCCATTAATAAGTATCTAACATCCATAGTATGGCCAACACATCCAACAGCCTCTACGAATGTTAGATCTCTATGTTGTAGACTTGGTTGCCAAGTAGATCGCAATTGACTACTCCCAGAGTTGCTTAGTCTCCACCGTAGTGCATGCTATCTGCCAACATCTAGTAAAAGTGAACCCTAGATTGCCACGTATCCAGTTAACTCCTATAAAAGGCACTAGGCGTAGGAAGCAAAGGATCACCCTTTGATTCCCCTTTCTCTATCTCATTTTCTCCCGATCTTAATAACTCTCATTCTTCCTATTCAGCCTCAACACATAACTTGCACTCTATGCCATACATACACAGGACAAGTGCTACCCCTTGGGTCCTTAATGCTCACCCTCTCTTCCTTTCTCTTGGTTGTCCTTGTTAACTTGAGCATTTGAGGGCCTCCGTGACTGGACCCATGGGGAGCTTTTTTGTAGGGATCAAGGAGTAAGAGACAAGATCCAAACCCATTTTACCTAGACTCCTCGTGAGCCCACCTATCCCAATTGATTCAATCACAATCAACAAAATATATCTATTGATTTCCACCCTCAGATTCCTGATTCTATGTTTTGTAAAGTATCTATGCCTCTCGACACAATCGGTTTCGTCCCTCGAATGTATCAATTGCTTTCGTAAAGTTGCATGAAGTTTTGTGATTCTCAATGAATATTCGTTGGACTCGCTTATATATTTAACATATTGGATATTCGTTTTTATTTTTAATCCATAGAACAAGCAACTGGAAATCTATATCTTGTTGTCCTTTCTTATTGTCTTTTTCTCTTATTCGTTTTTTTTTTTTTAATCAATGCAATATACTGGACTTGCGTGATATTGTCCAATCTTTTGCATGATGCATGAGAAATAAAAAGGGTCATCATATTGTTTAATTTTCTCTCCGGGCTTAATCATTAATTTATGTTTTATTTGGAGAGTGCCGTGTTTTCGAATCGGTACGAAGAATAACTATAATAACAAAGGTGGATATTCTGGACAAGAATCTTATATATATCATTTGTTTGCTCCCTTTACTTAAAAGTTAGTGCATAGGATTGGTACTGATCTTGGAATTCGATCTTTCTAACAATAAATGATATATATCTTGTAACATCTTAATTTTCTAATGATGTTAATACGTTATTTAATCACTATAGATAGTTTTAGAAGTGCCGTGATTTTTGGTGCTTAATTATTACCTGTAATTTTTTTTGGGTGCTTTTAACAGTATACAAGCACACATTTAAACTCATAACAAAATAAAATTACTCTTACAAACATATTTTGGTAATTTCAAATCAGTTAAAGTGGGATCCCATCAAACTTGGCTCTACCATTGATACCATTAGGTGAAATTACCAAAGTAAGAAAGTTTTATAAAGTGTATCTAGTAGTATATCCAACATGGTGAAGTAGTATGTCCCCAAAGTGAGCTTTCTCGTGAAAACCATTTGGTAGAAACAACTAAGATGTCATGGTTGTGAATCTCATATGGATAGTTATCGGCCCAAAGGAAAATTTCTACCATTAGGCTTAGGTTTTATGATCACATGTGGTGATGAGCTCTAGTGATTATTAAGTGTTCATTATGAGCATTAACTAGCCCAAAGGAAGGTTGACACTTGATTGGAACTTATCACTTATGCTTGATTGCTACAACAAGAAAATCATTATAAGCTAACTCTTTGTCTAAAGACTAAACTTAGTGCTACGCTAGTTTTCTTGTGATGGGGTAGCTGTTATGAGTTTTTAACTCATCTTTTCTTCATTTGTTTTATGAATGTGAGCATATAGTTGATAATTAATTTAATTTGTCATAGTTACTACTTATACCCTCGCTTCATATTCTTCCAACAACATCCTAGTACTTAACTGTACCAACTTCAAGCTTTGGAAACAAAAGGTCATGATTCATTTGGCTTGCATTGTTCTAGACTTAGAACTTAGGGAGCCACGTCCTATTGAGCTTATAGAAAATAGTACTCCTAAGGAACGGAAGGAAATGGCTCATTAGGAATGCTCAAACCGCCTAAGTCTAATGATAATGAAGAGTGCACTACCATAGACATTCCTTGGGACCATGATAGAAGAGTCAAATATAATGGAGTTCCATAAGCAACTAGAACAACACTTTATAAAAAGTGACAAGGCAGAGATCATCATACTTTTTCATAAATTAGTCTCCATGGAATATGATGGCTCAAGGAACATAAGGGAATATGTTCTTAAATTGTCTCATACTATGTCAAAGCTGAAGGCACTACATTTGGACCTTCTTGAAGAATTAGTAGCGTACTTTGCTTTAATGTCCTTGCCTCCTCAATTCAGTCATTTTAATGTAAATTATAATTGTTAGAAGGAGAAATGGACTATTGTTGAGTTCATTTCTTATTTGGTGTAAGAGGATGAAAGGATGAGATAAAAGAAGACCAAGAGCGCTAATTTGGCTTTTACCTTTAAGGGTTCCAATTGGTTGCAAGAGCTTCAAATAAGAAAAAGCAAAAGTCTAAAGGCATAAAGTGCCTTTTCTATAAGGACCCCTCTCATGTGAAGAAGGATTACCCTAAGTATCATGCTTTGCACGTGAATAAAGATATGCCTCTAACTCTTATTTTTTTAGAGGTTAATTTAGTTTCAGTGACTAGATATACTTGTTGGCTACATTCAAGAGCTATTACTCATATTAGTATATATATACAGGGTTGTTAGAGCTACACCGAACCAAGTGAAGATGAAAGATACATCTACATAGGAGATGATAGCATAGTTGAAGTTTAAGTTATTAGTCTTGTTTTTTTTTTTTTTTTTTAGAGTGTCTTTAAAGTCCAGTTCTATTTTAGAATTAAATGAGGCTTTTATTGTACCATCTTTTAGATGGAATTTGGTTATGTCTGTTTTAGATAAAGAAGGTTATATTTTGTCATTTGCTAATAGACAATGTCATCTCTTTCATAATTCTAATTATATTAGTACCAGTTATTTATCTTATATGGATAATCTTTATATGCTTGAAATTGTTAATTCAACATGTGAAACCTTACATATCAGCTCAAAAGGCACTAAATGAAAATTAACCAACAAAAATTCCCATATATTATGGCACAAGCAACCTGGATATATCTCTAAAGAGAGAGTCAATAAACTAGTGACTAAGAGAATACTTAATACACTTAACTATTTGGACAATAATCAAATTTGTGTTGAGTCATAAAAGGTAAAACAACAAACAAGAAAAATGTGGGAGCCGAGAGAGCTAAGAAAGTCTTAGAACTATTGCATAGGTATATATGTAGGCCATCCTCTATGGCTTCATGGAATGGTCAATGGTACTTCATTATGTTCATGGACGATTACTCTCGTTATAGCTACCTATATTTAATACATGAGAAGTCATAAGCATGGGATATGTTTAAAATATTTAAGACTGAAGTTGAAATTCAACTAGGTAAAAGAATTAAATTCATCAAATCTAACTATAGAGGTGAATATGATGGTAGAAATGACGATTCAGGTGAACAATGTCTACGGCCATTTGCAAACTTTGTAGAAGAGTATAGGATTGTTCATCAATATACAATGCTAAGTTCACCTAGCATGAATGGGGTAGCTAAGAGATGAAATAGAACTCTTAAGGACATGGTAAGAAGCATGATTAGTCAAACGAAATTGTCACAATCTCTCTAGGGTATGCATTAAAGACTATAGCCTATATTCTTAATAGAGTACCAACTAAAGCAATAACTAAAACCTCATAAGAGTTATGGATAGGTAAGAAACCTGTTCTTAAACATCTAAGGGTTTAGGGATGTCTAGCTAAGGTTAGGCCTTATAGGCCTAATAATAAAAAACTAGACTCAAGGACTATTAGTTGTCATTTCACTGGTTATGCTAAGAGATCATGGAGCTATAAATTTTATGATCCCTCAAATAGAACAATTTTTTAGATCGGAAATGCTCGGTTCTTTAAGGATGTTGAGGTTAAGGGGGAGGATAAGGTTAAAAACTTTGTATTTGAAGAAGAACATGCTACATTACCTGTTGTTCAAGTTCCAAGTCAAGAGCATAATTTTGATCAAGTCCTAGAACAACATTATGTTCCTTTACCCTTGGTTGCTCCAACACCAAGTTAGGATTGTAATCTTAGTAAGTTTTAAGAACATTTTGAGGATAATGTTCCTCTGCAGATAGTTCATGAGTAGCAGCCTCAGTAACCTAAAAAATTAGTACCTTTAAGGAGGTCCACTAGAGAAAGGAGAAGTGCAATATTAAATGATTATATTGTATTTCTCAATGAACAACAGGAAATCTTTGACTCATCAAGAGATGACCCAATCAACCTCCATAAAGCCATTGAAGGTTCGAATGCTCATAAATGGATCAATGTCATAAATTAAGAGTTAAAATCCATGAAGGATAATGACGTTTAGGATCTTGTCCCATTGCTAGAAGGTGTAAGGCCTACTAGATGCAAATGGGTTTTTAAAACTAAAAGGGACTTACAAGGCCATATAAAAAGATATAGGTACATCTTGTCACTTAGGGTTATACTCAACCTGAAGGTATCAATTACAAATAGATTTTCTCTCTAGTTTCTATGAAAAACTCTTTGAGGACCATTTTAGCACTTATGACACATTTGGACTTAAAGCTCCATCAAATGGATATTAAGACAATGTTTCTAAATGGAACCTTGATAAAACAATTTATATGGTGTAACCTAAGGGCTTGAGTTCTAAGGACTCTAAGCAAATGGTTTGCAAATTGAGGAAATCTATCTATGGGCTTGAATAGGCTTCTCATCAATGGTACCAAAAATTTCATCAAGTTTTCTTACCATTTGGTTTTGAGGTTAACGCAATTGATAATTGTGTGTATCACAAGTTTTGCAGGAGCAAATTTATTTTCATACTTTTATATGTGGATGATATTTTGCTTACTAGTAGCAACATGGGTTTTTTTGTAAGAAATTAAAAATTTTCTCTCCAAAAACTTTGAAATGAAGGATCTTGGTGAAGCTTTTTTTGTATTAGGAATCTAAATTTATTGTGATCGTTCTCATGGAATCTTGGGATTACTATAACTAGCCTACATTGAGAAAGTCTTACAAAAGTTTGGCATGCAAAATTGTAAACCACATGATATCCTTGTGAGTAAAAGCAATAAATTTAGTTAAATCAATGTCCTAAGAATGTTTTTAAGTCCAAAGCTATGGAGAAAATCCCATATGCATGAATAGTGGGGATTTGATGTATCTACAAGTCTGTACTCATCTAAATCTTGCATTATTTATAGGATGGTAGGAAGATACCAAAGCAATTCGAATAAGGACCATTAGGCCATAGCTAAGAGCATTATGCGGTATCTTTAACAAATAAAGAATTACATGCTTACATATAGAAAGTTGGATAAGGTTAAGGTTATTGGGCATTTAGATTTCAACTTTGCAGGATGCCATGATAGTAGGAATTCTACCTCGAGTTATATTTTTTTGTTAGCAGGAGGAGCTATTACATGGAAGAGTGCTAAGAAATCGCTCATTATTTCCTCTACTATAGAAGCAAAGTTTGTAACTTGTTATGAAGCAACTAATTAGGTTGTCTGGCTTCATAATTTTATTGTAGGACTGCTGTGGTTAACAAGATTGAGAGACCACTTAAATTTTTTTGTGATAGTAGGGCAACTATCCTTTACTTGAATAAAAATAAGATTTCATCAATGTTGAGACATATTAACATTAAGTTTCTTATTGTAAGAGAAAGTGTTCATAGTGGTTTAGTTAACATAGAGCATATAGATACAAACTTTATGATAATAGATCCATTGACTAAGGCATTAGCACCAAAAGTTTTTATTGCGCATACTGCTCATATAGGTGTAGTTTCATTAGATAATGCTAAGATTTAGTGAGAGTTTGTATTATTTGTTTTTCTCATTTGTTACATTATTGTGTCATTACACTTATATTTGGTTTGTTCAGTATTTCATTTATTTTTCACTTTGAATGATGTTTGATTTATGACCTCATTTGGCAGGACTAGTTGGAAGTAGGCATGTATAGATCACAATTGACACGTAACTTCCATACTACATATCGACACTCAATCTAAGTTGTTTAATTGATTTGGTACATGTAAACATTGTTGGGTCTAGTTGAGGATTAGTTTTGGAAACCGCCCATTTAATCTAAGTATTAATGAAGCTAATGGATTGGATTGGTTAAGCTAGAGTTCATTTAAATAGCTAACTACTTCATATGAGTTGTGTTTTTCATACAACATTGAGATAAACACTCGAGCACATGAATATACCGTTCAAGTGGAAGATTGTTGGCATTTGGACTTAATTCATGTGCACTCGTAGGCTTGATATGTTTGGGCATGTGAATGCACATACAATTGCGTAAAAGTAGTTGCATGTTTATTAGAAATAAATTAAATAATCAACCTTAATTAGTGATCAATTAATCAAAAATGGGCCTTGTCATCTTTAAATAGTGTGGGTTATATATATATACATACATATATATATATATATATATATATAATATGTGTAGATATCCTAGGCTGCTATTGATACTAGATGAGCTCTTTCAATAGCCCAATCCATATGTTTATTGCTAAGTTTATGGTCCCTAGTTGTGTGTGCACTATATATATATATTAGAGCCTCTAATTCATTCACTCTATCAAGTTCTTCCATTGTTAAAAGAGAGAGTCTATGCACACAACAGTTAGAAAACCATCCAACTATGTAATTGCTATGAATCAATGGAACACCGTATGCTTTCATTTTATCTCAACTTGAGTAACTTTCTATATGAGGTAATTTGTTTTAGGGTTTGAAAATTTTCTTCAATAATTCTATCAATACTGTTATTAAAGAACTAGAGAATGTATCCACAAAGTGCGCACAGCAATTTGGGATTGAAGTGGCTGCCATGTCGACGTATAAGGGCTTTATTCGGACTTTGCGAGTTAGCTCGGATTTAGTTGCCCGTTCTTGCTTAGCATGTGTACCTCTACCATGTTCTTGTGGGTTAACTCGAAGAAGCTCGGCGAACATAGAGACAACCGATTGAAAATCACAGCTCGTTTCTCGGTCTATAGCTTGGTAATTAAGATTCGCCATTTTGTCGAGACAGCTCAACCTTGTCGTTATAGTAGTTTAGCCGGAGCTTTAAAGGCTTAGGTCAGATGTACTCAGCTTAGTTCGTAAAGGGGTTAGTTTGGGTGAATCTTGATCCAGAGGAGCAATGATCGGCCACTATTAGAATGGATAGCTCGGCCTGGTCTTTTCCTAGCTCGAATCTGTACAAAAGTGCCTGTGAAATTAGATAAGATCTAATAAATAGAATTATAATAAAAAATAAATATAAATAAAAGAAAATAAATTAAAAAAAAAAATTGAACAAACGGTTTCCATTATTGGTATCAAACCAATATCGACTTGAGAATGCATCCGTGACGAATGCACGCAACGACTTGAGAATGGGTGGCCAATCTTCAACTGATAGTCCTCACTTCAACCGGGTAACATCAACGCTTTTTCTTCTTCCAAGTGATTAACAGGTGATAATCCTTAGCATAGATGGCTATCCCAACCTTAGAAGTACGATGAATGAACCCCACATACTTTTATCCTGGCATGAACTTGTCATGTGATGCCTTTTTGTCGTCTTTCACATAGGCTTTTATCATGGCATGAACTTTCCATGTAAGGCTCTTTTGTTTTCTTTTGCTTTTTTTTTTTCTTTGTTTTTTTCTATCCTCTGCCTACCCTTGTCCACGAAAAATCAAACAGAGAAGCCTCAAGAGTGTGTAAAGGTAGGGCTTTAGAGGGGGAAAAGAAAAAAAAAAAAAAAGAGGATGATTTTTAGAGGGAGGAAATATCGAAATTTTCAATTGAAGTGAAGGGTTTTTTGTTTTTTTTGTTTTTTACGTCATCATAATGATGTCAATCGGAAAGACTTCGAATGGGAAAAGCTCTATAAGCCACACGCAAACAATAGATTGTCAACAGATCTTCTCAAATTTAGAAATGATCGATATACAGTGCTATAACAAGATTGGATGTGGAAAGATCAATATACGGAGTTTTGAAAATTTATGAAATAATTGTGGTAGTGGGTTTCATTTCACTAAAGACGGCACTAATCGTTGTTGTCATTCTCATCTTCCCAGTCTTCTTTTCTTATGTGTCTTTCAGGAGGTTGCTCAACATGGTTCTCCACATTGGCAATGCATTCGTTCAAGTAACCAATAGCACGTTCAAGAGCATCTTCTAGTTGGTAATATTGATCTATGTTTTTCCTGCAATCGCAACGAAAGTCACAATACTTGCCGTTATCACATCGGCTTAATCAGGTTCTCACTCTCTCGAGGGGTAACAGTACCCCAAGTTGCAAACTTGTATGAAAGTATCTCCTATAGGCTTGCTTAAAGGAGTGTTGATAGGATACAGGCAGTTCGGCCTCTCACACCAAGCAAGAGCAAGAAGTCTATTTAGTCTCGTCTTCTAAATCCTGAATTATCAAGCAAGTTCTACAGACACTGACCTGAAAAATGAAGACGCCAACCTACATGACCTCCCTAGTTTCCAAGCCATCTAGTATATCACCTTGATAAGCCCAGATTTGGTCGAGCTATCCAAGACTCTAGAATTCGACCTTCCAACATTCCCAGTAGGTTATCACTTATCACAAGTTGATAGCAATCTAGCATCTAAACCTCTCAACCAAGCAAGAGCTAGAGGCTTGAACAATTTAGCCTCTCGAATTCTCGGCTGCTGTGATATCCAAAAAATTAACAATTAAGACATGAATATTTAAATATTAGGGCAAAGCCCTGTTCTTGTATGATGTAGAGGGTTAAATTCGAGTTTGGGCTTTAAGCCCATTAATTAATTGGGTTTGACCCTTTGGTTAAGGTAACAAGGCTCAAAGAGTTAAATTTAAATATCTAGGATGATTGAGGGAGATTTGGTATGGTGGACTTGGAGTAAAGCATGTTAAATCGGTCTATCTGATCTAACCTTTTTTGGTTTAGCTTACACTAAAATAATAAATAAAACATTTATCTATGAGTTTAATAAAGGAAAATAGTTTGCTTAAGATCCATTAATAAAGGACTTTAATGTTAATCATTTATCACCATCATGATCCGACATATGAGATCAACTACTATTTCTAATAAATACCCCATTCACATCTTCATTTGGATGAAAGAAAACCCCCCATTAACGACGTTACTCTACCAGAACCTTATCTCAAATATCAAATACTTAAATACCTTAAGAACTTAACCTTGTTCTTCATTAATCTAAGAGTTTAATGCTATCACTCTCCTCTATCTATCACCATACATATTAGAGCCTCATTAAGATTGCTTACTCCTCCTCTTTACACTTCTCTCATAATCATCCCACACGAGTTACTCAAGTCATTTCCTTAGTCACATGTAGCAACATCTCAATTGACACGCACACAACCTTTGCATCCATACCCATACCCCCACATTTTCTGATGACAGCACTAGGGATAGAAGACTTGATACTCACATCATGGTACCTTTAAGGCAAAGACAACCTGATCCTATTAATGGAATTAATCAAGAGCAAGATGCTCTATTGTGACTAATGACCAAAATCCACCCCTAATTAAAGGTACTAATTAAGGTGATGGCACACAGGAAGATATCCTTAATAATGTGTAATTAACACGTAAGTTGCCAGAGACTAATCAAAACCTAGGTGAACTCATAGCAATGTTTGCTTAATGTACTCCTACTTTGGCTACCTTTGTTGCTATACAGCAAGGAGAAACTTCCTTGAATTCTTCTAATGTGGTGCAACAACACACCCTACCTAACCTTTATGTTGTCAGCAAGCATGTCACTCCTAACGTTAAGGAATAACTTCTTGCTGTAGAACCTACAGCCATGTAAGCTTCATTATCTGAAGTAAGGAACTAGGGAGTTTAGATTGGAGGCTTATTATCCTTACATGTTATACCACATGTCACAATTGTTGACTCTGTGTAACCAACGTCGATGAATCCTATGTCTACAAGATTTACACCTATAAATCTCATGCCCATGCATCCTACTCTTGTAATGTCATTAAAGGCGGAAGCATCCACTTAGAGAGGTTTGTTTGTGACAAAAAAAGATTTGGACATATATTTAAAGAAGATACAAGTGAAATCTATGGTGGGAATACTAGAATTGAAGCTCCCACATCATCAATGTATTACCGGCAAAGCCATACCCTAAAGATTATGTCAATCTGAAGTTCATTCTATTTAATGCCTACTAAGGAACATTTACTAAAATTCATTGAGACACTGGAAGTATATGGTTTAAATGACGATTTAAAATTGAAAGAATTTTCTAAGTTGGATACTGAGAATGCATACACCTGGTATGTTAATCTGCCTCCAGGGTCCCTCTAGGGTCAGTAGATTGTTGGGGTAGTATATGTAAGATGTTCTTGGAGAAGTTCTTCTCCACAAAAGAGATAGTCACCCTTACTAACATGGGAAGGATTCGTTAGAAGTCAAAGAAGATCTTATGGACTATATCGAGCACTTTAGAGAGTGTTCACTAGATATATAAGACATTTGTGATGAGAGGGAGTTAGTCAAGATTTGTATTCCTAAGTACGTGGTCTATGTTGAGAACCTTTCATTGGCTTCCTTTGTTACACTAGTTAAGAACGTGTGAAGGACCAACAATTCAATGACATGACAAAGAAGTGAAATTGGGAGATTCAACAAAGGTGCTTCTTTTGTAAATGCAGCTTAGCGTAAGTCACTAAGGGGAGCAAAGAAATAAAGAAATCATAAGCCCACTAACTCTAAGCCATCTTTGACATAGCCTTGTCCCATAGCCAAAGTACATCAAATGCTTAACCAGTAGCTCCATGATAGAAATATCAAGTTCTTGAAGGTCGAGTGCTTCCCTACAAAAGAAGAAAAGAATTATCATAAGTATTGTAGATTTCATTGGAGTATTGGTCACCTAACTAAAGATTGTTTCACATTGAAGAAAATCTTCAATGATTGAGTTGCATGTGATGACTTGATCATTGATAACAATGATGTTAGAAATGATCCACTTCCTATGCTGAATAACCAAAGGGGTGCTATCAATGCAATTAGCCATGATCCCATCACAATTGAAGTGATTGATGCCCAAGCTAATGGAAGTCATGATGAAGCTCAAGACGACAAACACCCACCTATCGTTGCTGCGATGTTAAAGGTAGTTAACTTTAAGAATTTCTTTGATCTCTTGGGATTTAATGAGAAGGCTCAAGTTACGGCAGCAACCGTACCTATACAAATCTCTAAGAGTTAACACACGGAGTATAGTGCAGTGCAGTTTGTGAAGAGGATGGCCACGATACACAAAAATGCAATTCTAATTACTAATGTAAACATGTATATGAAGAATTTCGATCACAATTGCCCCTTATATGTGGAAGGTGTGCTTAACGGGTCCCCAGTCAAGAGAACATTAATTGATAATGGTTCTTCATTGAATATCATGCCAATGAGTACTTTTAAGGCTACTAGAATTGACATCCAATGATTGGTTAAACAACTTATCTCAATAAATGGATTTAGCCATGCCTCTCTGGATTTTGCTAGGTATGTTAATACCAATCTCAAGGTTGGCCTTATCATGGTACTACTACTTTTCATGTGATTGATGCACCAGTTCAATGCCATCTACTCATCTATAAGAAGTGGCTGCACGATCACAACTTGGTCCCATCAACAATGCACCAATGTATTAAGGGTCATTGGAAAGGGAAGGATGTGTTCATTCCAACTACCAAGAATCTTTTTGAGCAACATGAATCATACTTTACTGATTCGGCTTACTTTGATGAATTTGCTGAGGAAGGCGAAACTACGATAGCTAAACCATTTAGTTTCCCTTTACTTACATGGGAAGAAGTTCGAGATGGCTAGCAAAAGAAAAGGATGATGCGCAGATGCTGTAGGGGAAAGAAGAAGAACAAGTAGGTTAAGGGAATTGAAAGCTTCATTTGAGAAGATGGAAGAAGGGTGTACCGCTTATAATGGTCTAAGGGGTTTGAGGAGGTATATTTCTCCTCTTCAAATCTCATACTAATGTAAGAAGTCCAACTCGCCCCACAACAACTACATGACCAAATGAAGCCATTAGCTAAGGAAATGGAAGAATTGGATTTAGTGTAACCAAGAGAGTTACAACAGCCAATCTTCATAAGTAAGCACCTTCTACAAGAAATAAAAGTTCATACTATTAAGTTGTTGAAAGAATATAGAGACGTGTTTGCATAGACCTATGAAGCGATGCTAGGATTAGATCCTAACCTCGTAGTACACAAACTAAAAATTACTTTGGTAGTTATACTTATGAAGCAAGGACAAAGGGTCTTTTATTAGGAAATTAAAGTGCAAATCAAGCGAGAGGTCGAGAAGTTATTACGAGCTAGATTTATAAGGCCCATTCAACATCCTACTTGGTTCGCTAACATTGTTCCTATAAGAAAGAAGAATGGACAGATAAGAGAATGTGTGAACTTCAAAGATTTGAACAAGGCTTGTTCTAAAGATGGCTTTGCTCTACTAAACATCGATACTCTAATAGATGTGGCCGCATGACATGATTTATTTTCATTTATGGATGGATTCACTGGTTATAATCAAATTAAGATGGTAATAGGGGACATAGAGTGTATTATCTTTTGGACACTAATCTGAAATTTTTATTGTATCATCATGCTATTTAGGCTTAAGAATGTGGGTGCCACTTATCAAAGGGCAATGACTGCTATATTCCATGACATGATGCATGACTTCATGGAGGATTATGTCAATGATATAGTCATCAAGTCCAAAAGGGCACCTAATCACATGATTCATCTACAAAAGGTTTTTTAATGATGTCACCTATATAAGCTTCATATGAATCCTCTCAAATGTGCCTTTGGAGTATCTTCAGGGAAGTTCTTAGGGTTTGTCATCCATCGAAAAAGAATTGATCTTGATTCTATAAAAGTGCAAGCTATAAGATCAATGCTATCCCCTACCACTTTAAATGAACTAAAAACTTTTATGGGAAAGGTCTCTTATAAAAGAAGGTTTATACCAACACTTGCCAAGATTTCATAACCATTGCACCAACTTTTAAAAAAGGGAATTTCATTTGAATGGGAATAGGTCTATGAGGAGGCAATTCAAAAGAACAAGACAATCCTAACCTCTCTTCAAACCTTGACCATGCCTGTTAAGGAATTGCCATTGATTTTATATCTTACTTCTATTGACAGGTCCATTAGAGCTTTGATCGCATAAGAAGTAGATGGTTAAGAGCGACCTATGTACTATTTAAGTTGAACCCTTTTAAGGAGTGAAGTCAATTACCCAGCTTATGGAAACATTGTCTCGTACTGGTATTTGCCATATAGAAATTATGGCATTACTTCCTTGCGCATAGGATCAATCTAGTTACTCGTCTGAATTCGACCAAGTATTTATTATCATAACCAACTTTATCAGGATGAGTTGCTAAGTGGCTACTCCTTCTTAGAGAATTTGACATTTCGATGCAATCCCCCAAGACAATTAAGTCACAAGCCTTAGCTGATCTGTTAGCACATTTCCAAATTACCCAAGAGGGCTCAACTATAGATACAATATCAACTCAATTTCATGAAGATACTTTAATGATCGAGGAAAATGGTAAATGGATGCTTCAATTTAATGGGTTTGTAGGAAATCAAAGTTGGGGAGCAGGAATGATATTGACATCACTTGAGGGTCAAGGGATACCCTTAGCATTTAAATTTGATTTTTGATGCACCAATAATGAAGATGAGTATAAGGCATTATTACTTGGTTTTTGTCACCATGAGAAGTTAGAGCATGTCATTTGTATATTTAGGGTGATTCAAATTTGATCATTAAACAAGCCACTGGTGAGTTTAGCTTAAAGGAACCTACACTTACGCCTTATAAGGTTATAGTGTATGCTATGGTTAGAAAATTTAACTATGTACAGTATAAGCATATGAGTTGATCAACCAATTGATATGCTAATCCATTGGCCACACTATTATCTAAAATTCCAATTCAAGATGCTAGTGATAATGTGAATATCTAAGTAGTCAAGAAAACTATACCATGTATGGCTTTGGATTTTGTTGGTGAGGATGAAGACATGCAAGACGTTTGGCACATCCTACCTATGGAACAATTAGTGCACTATAGTGCAGCTTTTGTTTCGGCTTTGAAGAATTTTGTTAAAATTAATGGGATGTGATCACCTCTAAATAGAGCTTTTGAGTTTTACAATTTATAAACCTATATTCTATCCTTAACTCGATTCAATAGGCAAGTATACCTATCATTTTATAGCATGGATAAGTATAAGGTCATCTCCTCTAGGAATGGATACAAGCACTAGTACTAATTAATCTTCCTATGATCTAACAACCAAATTTATCAAGTAATGAAAAGATTAAAATATCTAATTTACTAGCTAAACTACACTAATCCACAAACTAATTTCAACTAACACAATGGTTACAATAATGCTTGTTGACATAACACTTAATATATAGACATGCTTCACCACATAGCATGATATCACCCTTATTTTAATCCTAATGATTTTCTCTGCAAAGAATCACTAGTATATAAGCTTTCATCTCAGAATTACTTATTTCTAATCCTATTATGTCTATTAGAATCTCTTCTAAATTAACAACCAACTCAGATCACATTAATGATACGTTAATTTGTCAATTTCCCTAAGAATGCAGCAACTTTCTTAATAATATCACTACTATCAAGAGTAAAGTATCCCAATGAATTAGATCTATTCAATAGAATTGTCTTTCAACATATTCTATTGAAATCTAGCCTAAGTCAATGTCATGCACTACACCGTACTTAAATTAATTAAGTTCAATTCATCAAAAATAACAACATTAGGAAACTACTACTCCATACACTTAATCATACTAAGCAGATGTAGCAAGTCCTAATGTATTACTTACACATGATGAAACAATAACATAAACTAACAGAAATCATAATTAAAAGGAAATGAAAAATGGAAAAAGTAAAAAGTAAAAACCCTTTTTCATTTCACTGTAGAAGTCTCGCAAATACAAAAACAACGAAGTCTCGTTGCTCTCTCGAGTAATTTTCGAGAAGAATACGATTTACATTAATGATTGTACTAAACAATAGCTGAACAAAACACAAAATGGTATAAGATGAATGAATAGGTATGTTGTAGGTTGGTGATGTGATGTGATGTTTTATGATGAGATATTCTTGATGTTGTTCATTATGATGATATCTTCTTTTGTTTGAAAATTATGGTATATTTATATTTTTCTCATCAAAGAACTCGAAATATACTACCTCAAGACACCCCATGGTGTTAAGACCTATTATATGCACCGGTTCATATGATAAAGTTAAAAAAGAACAGTCATGTTTACTCTCTTCACGCCCATGACTTAGGGTATAATAGTCTCAAAAAACAAAAATCTACACTAATCAATTGTAACCATTGACATGAACTCTTCATTGCAAATATTTCTTCTCATCATGGCCATGATGGAAGGAGTGATCACCCTCTTGATATACAATCATAGGCACGATAAATAGGGGAATCATAATAATTTGCTTAATCACACCCATGATAGAAGGCATGATCAATGTTAGTCATTCAAATCTTTCATTATCACATCTGTGATGGAATGTATCTTGGTTTTCCTTCAAAGGTTTCTTCTCCTCACAACTATAATTACCTTAAATTGCATTGTTTTTGTGTAAACTTCATCTCATTACTCTTTAATCATCTAAAATTGATATATTACACAACTAAGTACCAAGAACTTTAGAAATGAAGACAATTATGAACAATTTATGCCTAAATATGTCTCAAAAGTGTAGAGTAGTTTACTCTTATCAAACTTCCCCACACTTAAGCTTTGCTTGTCCTTAAGCAAATATTTAAAAATAATCAATGTACTCAGCAACTTTTTTCAATTGCATATTCAACAAAGCATTCATAATGGCTTAACTTTGTGCCTACCACATTGTGTTTTTAGAATACACAAACTAATATTCTAAGACTAATCAAAGTAAAATACACTTTACCCTTACTATTTAATAATAGCTTCCATAGGTACAAAGTCAAATAGAACAAAAGAAAATTGGTTATACTTCATCCACTTCCGTAAGAGTATAAAAACTCTTCAATTACTTCTAAAGCACAATAATCTAAGAGAAAAGTATTTTTCATCTACCCTTCTCCTATATTTCTACTTTTTCTATTGAATCTCTTCAAAGACAACTTATACATTTCATTTTCAATTTTTTTTCTCTCTCTCTCTCTCTCTCTCTCTCTTTTTTTTCAATAGAAGAATAAAGACCAAAGATTAGCAGTAAGGTCAAACTTTGCTCTTCTAAGGAACCAAAGCCCATCCTTACTAACTCAATCCTTATATATCCTTATTGCAAAGTTATAAAAACAAAAATTAGCAGCCAAGTCAATCTTTGCTCTTCTAAGGAACCAAAGGCTACCCTTACTAACTTTGTTCTTATACACTTCAATTTACTCTATTTTGAAGAGATTCTCAAGAAGCATCAACAAGTAAATTAATTCATTTACCCTTTTCATTCAAGATTAAATGAACTCTCAAAAGTAATTGACAAGTAGATATACTACTTAGTAAGTTTAGAAACATAACCATCTAACCTTGCACTAAAGACTATGATTTACTTCTAACCTCTAAATTCATTCATTAAATAGCAAGTAAGTTTGCTTTACTTAGATTTTATCTCATAATTTTGATTAAGTATATTAAATCCATAAGAGGTGAGTAAGACATAAGATTAACTCACAAAATTGATTGCTATTTGGTCAAATCTACAATCTATTAAGTTAATTCATAACTTGAAACAAACAAACTTAAGTGGAAGATTTTTTATAAGTGGGGTTAAAACCTTCCCCACACTTAGAGAAAGACATTGTCATCAATGTTTGAGGAAAGCAAAAATAGAATAGGCATATAAAAAGAAAAACAACAAAATGAAAGACAATAACAATGAGAACAAAACTACCCTGTTTGAAGTTTGATTAATACATTAGGTCTTAAACCATCAAACAATATATCCTCCAACACCTCAAAAAATTGAACAATAAAAGAGACTTGACCATTAAGACAAAACAAAAACAAAACATAACAAACACATGATATAAGAGTCTCCATTAAAAATACATCATTGAGGTTAAGCTCTCAACTAGTTAATAAGTCTAAAAATAAACAAAATAAAACAAAAGAAAGAAAACAAGTTAGTCATCCTCAGCTTTCATCTCTTCATCCGAGCCATCATCGTCCTCCCCAAATGACTCTGCTTTACTCTCATTCCTAGCCACTTGTCCTATTCCTTCTTGCTAGATTCCTTGGGTTTCATCCTCATCATCACTGTCTTCTTCGTCAAACCCTTCTTCTTCTTCTCATTGAGCACTTCCTGGTAAGGGAACTGGAGGTTAACTAGGACTTACATCCTCTTGGGTTTGAGGACAAGAAAAACAAGAGGTAATGGCTACGCCTAATGCTGTTGCAATGCTTTTCAAGAATTCAACAATCCCCTTTTGAGTTTCTTTGATCTTAGCCACTTTAGTTTCCAATCGCTTTAAATTACCGAATGAGAAACTTGATGTGATTGGCATGAAATCTAGAGCACCAAGGTCCTCAATGTCCAAGTTGAGATCAGGTACTCTTGCAATACCCCACTGATTGAAAGGGGTTCTTGGAAGTGGTTCTAGTTTATTCTTCTTCTCATTGAGCACTTGTTAGTAGGGGAACCGAAGGTTAACTAGGACCTACATCCTCTTAGGTTTGAGGACGAGAAAAACAAGAGGGAATGGCTATGCCTAATTCCATTGCAATGCTTTTCAAGAATTCAACAATCCCCTTTTGAGTTTCTTTGATCTCAGCCACTTTAGTTTCCAATCATTTCAAATTGCCGAATGAGAAACTTGATGTGATTGGCATGAAATCTAGAGCACTAAGGTCCTCAATGTCCAAGTTGAGATCAAATACTCTTGCAATACCCCACTGATTGAAAGGGGTTCTTGGAAGTGATTCTGGTTTAGCACAAAAGTCTCTTGGCCTATCACTAATAGGCCACAACCTTAAATTCCTAAGAATTTTTGTAATTAAACCTCCAACAAAAATACCCTTACTCTTATCAAATGTTTGTCGGTGAATTCTAAATGCAATGAGGATTCCCACATTCACCGAATATCCCTTGAGTAAATTATACAAGGGTAGTAAGTCACGCTCTCTCATTGCCCCAAGACTCTCATGCTTCCCATTGATTGTCTTTACAAGGATATAGTGGAAGATCCAAGCACTGGTTTTCTTCAAAGTTAAGGCTTTTGACTTGCTCGCTCAGAAACTACTCTCATTGGAGATTTCTCTCCATAATTCATTCATAGAAGTACCTCGGGGAAGACTCATTGGTAAATCTTCAAACTCATCATCCTCCAGCTTTGCTCGGGTATATAATCTCATAATACGTATAAAAGTCATCATATCAAAGGTGTAAGTTCTTCAAAAGGTAAAGAACTCCACCTCATTTTCCATTTTCGAGCCTATGAACTCATATTTGATTTTAAATGATGAGAGGAAGGCTAATGTTGTTTGCTTGTAAGTTTTCTCCTAAATTGTAAATAACTTCAACTACGGTCTACTCCCCAACAACCTTTGCATAGCCAAATTCAACCCATACTCTCCTAATACATCCCAGTTGACAACACAATGTCTCTTGATTACCTTTTTGGTAGCAAACTACTTAAATCTTTCTTTTTGTTCTACAGTCATACTAGATGGTGGAATGATTACCTTACTTGAACTCGTTGCATCAAATCGTCTAGGAGGAGGAGAAGGAGAACAATTAGCTTTAGGCCTCTTGTTTTGAGAAGTTATTGATGATTTCTTAGGTGTCATCTGCAAGCATTTGCATTAGTTTCAAAAAAGCAAAGCTCATGTACAATCCAATGGCAATTCAGACCAAGCATAGCCATTCTAACTTCCTCTAATTTACAAATATAAAGCATCTAGAAACTAAACATAATCAACCCTGGCCTATTCTCAAGCATGAATTACACTAGTGAAGTCCTTATGAACTTAACTTGTAACCTAAACTTCACTAAGGATTATTATCTCCCCTTTTCAACAACTAACCAAACAACATATAAGCATAAACTTATTGTAAATTAACATACAAAATCACAACATATACAAAACCAACTAGTTGTACACTCCTACATTCTTAATTATTAATGATAAGACTAAATCATCAAATTAAGCTTAATTTGTAGAAATCTCCAATTTGGTAATCGTCAATGGAAATTAGGGTTTAAGCTAGGCATTCCAAATTTCAACACAAAGTCATACAAATCGAAGTCTAATTACTACATAAACACAACTATGGGTACAATCGCAATACACTTATAAATCAAAATGAACACATAACTATAAACCTTAAAGTTTCTTGAACCAAATCTATGTAAATGTTGAAAAATTAAAGAAAAGGGGGAAGATCATACTTGAGAAGAGTGTAGTAGGGATGAAAATGAAAGCATAAGTGTTAAAAATGGTTGGAATAAGGGTTGATGTTAAGAAAATGGTAATGGAGTTTCTTTTGAAATCGACATATAAGTGTTATCACAAGGTGGAGTTTTAAAATGTATGAGAAATGAGGAGAGAGAAAGGGAAATTTCTTATATAATGAGGTGTTAAGAACACGATCATAGTCATGGCGCGAGGTGTGATGTCTCTTTCAAGCATGATTAAGGGCATGATGACCCCTATGATTAACATTGTAGCCAAAATTATTGAACTATCAGAACCTACAACCTTCACTAGTCACAGGTGATAAAGGCATATTTTATTTATGTTTTAATGTGCAAATTAGATAGAATTATCATTAATTTTATAGAAATCATTAAGAATTGGTACTTAAGTATTTTCATTTGGACATTTTAGGTATTAGAGGATTCAGAGTAGAAATACAGTCAATTTAGAGGAGTTTTACACAAACGAATGAAGATTGAATCGAGCCACAACACATTGGAATTGAAGGCAGTTGGCCTACACTTTACATTAGCAACTTTAGAGTTCTACACCGCTGGCCTTGGAAGATACACCACCGACCTTCATGAAGAAAAAAATCCATTTGAAAGCCAAACTTAGTTTTCTTTATAAATAGTCGTATGTTTCATAGTTTAGATAAACTTGTCATCTTCTTTAGAATTAGAGAGTGTTAGAAACAGTAAGTAAATAGTTTTGAAGAGTTTTCTTTAGAATTTCTTAGGTCGATGAGAAAACTTTGCTTTTGCTATAGAGATCAACTTTGGAGTGAAATTGAAGTTTGTTCATCATAATTATTGAATTGGTGATCTCTATTCTATTTATGTTTATGCAATTCTATGATTTATTTTTACTATTAATTATGAACTTCTTTGCAAATCCAATTATTATCTGTGCTTTTGTTTTAATTTCCATGACTAGCTAAGTTTTATTTATGGGAATTAACAAAATCCTAAGTAGTTGAGATGAGAATTATATTCATGTTATAGGATTTATAGATGTATGGATGATTCATGATTACAATTTTTATGATTTCAATTATAATTATCTAATTGATTATAATTGTTAGAAACGCTATTGATATGAGAGTTGATAGAGGTTTTGTTAGAAATTCTTGATTAATTTGATCGACTAATTCTGGAGTGGCATTAATTGGATTAGTTAGAAATTATCCAGGGATTAATGCGATGTTTTGAGTTAATTATTCACTAAAACATTAAGGATAATTGATTTAGAACATTATACGATCATAGCATCAGGAGATGTACAATTATAATTTTGAGTTCACTATTAATTAGAGATATAGAAGTTGTCTAATTAATTAAGGGTTAAGTCTTTAAGTTTTATGACATAATAATTTCACTTGAATAACTGTATAGTTATTAATTTATATAACATGATGACAATTTGATTTACATAACTAGGGTGGATTTTATTTTTCCTACATTCTGAATTGATTGCTTAGTTTTAGGTATTTTATTGTAATTTTCTTTTTGATAGTTTAGGGTAATTATTCGATTAGTTGATTCATAATTCAATTTTAATTGCTTGAACATTGATAAGAACTAGTATATGATTAGTAATTTGTTAGTCATTAAGGGATCGACTACCTTACTCACTTTGCATTACTTGATTACGACCCAGTTTACTTGCTGAAGTATTCATGATTTAATTTTATCTATATAGTTTAAGTGGATTGAGTTTTTAACACTGTTGCTGGGGACTGAAAATATTGAACCTTTTAGTTATGTTGGTAATTTAGGCGCACTTGACTACTTGTGTTATTTCTTATTCTCTTTGCAGGTGTTTTATGCATAAGAGTAAAAGTGCTGAAATTCTCCCACTAGATTCTGAAATAGAGCACACTTTGCATCAATTGAGGTAAGAGAACAGAAGAAGAAGAGAAGAGATGGTAGGCAACGAGAATGATAATCAGATACAGGGAGTCTCACGAACACTACGAGACTATACAGTACCTACAGTTATGGGTTCTGCCATGAAAGGGCCTACCATTCAAGCCAACAACTTTGAGTTGAAACTGTCCCTCATTTAGATGGTTCAAACAAATCAATTTAGAGGATATCCTAATGAAAGTCCTAATGAGCATATTGTAGGATTCCTCTACTACTACAATACAGTGAAGATGAACAACATTACAGATGAGGTTATCATATTACAGCTCTTTACCTTTTCGCTAAGGGATAAAGCCAGAGCTTGGTTTTATTCACTGCTACAAGAGTCTATTACCACCAAGGTTGATCTTTCATCTAAGTTTCTAAGGAGATTTTTCCCACCAACTAGGACCGTAAAACTAAGGAATGACATCACTAACTTTACCAAGTTTAGTGGTGAGTCACTTTATGAGGCATGGGAGAGATTTAAAGAGTTGATCAGAAAATGCCTATATTATGGCTTACCAGATAATCTCTTGATTGAGATTTTCTATCTCGGTCTGGATGTGACATTAAGATCTTTAGTAGATATTGTAGCTGGACGTGCTCTAATGGCTAAGATGTATGATGAAGTAAGTGCATTGATAGAAGAGATGGCCTTCAGTGCACATAATTAGCAAAATGAGAGAAGCAAGTCAAGAGTGGCATCAGTCAATGACAAAAACATTGTATGTCAATTAACAACCCAGATTTTAGCTCTCACTACCCAGGTAAGTAAACTCACTTCAACATAGTCTTTTCATGCTAATCCTATTGCTTTTTATAAGTTATGTTCAGGACCACATTCGACTCTTAAATGCCTAACCAAGAATCCCTTAGCTTCAACTAGTAGAAAGCATGTGAACATTGTCAACAATTTCCAATGGGGTAACTAAGGACTTTATTTAAACACATATAATTCAGGATGACGCAATCATCCAAACTTCTCATAGAGGAATGAGAATAATGTGTTTCAACCACCACCTGGATTCTAAAAGTAGGGTCCTACTCAGAATGCTCCACTTCAGTAGAATCAATCTAGAATGGAAGAGCTCATGTTAAGCTATATGCAAAAGATTGACACCATGTTACAGAATCAACAGGTGACTATTCAAAATTTAGAGAATTAGATTAGTTAATCTTTCAATAGTTGAGTAATAGACCATCGGGATCTTTACCTAGCAATACTAAAGAGAATCCCAAAGCTGTCAATGCTATTATGTCGAGGAGTAGAAAGGAAGTTGAAACAGTTGACAAACTAGTTGGAGAAAAGGAGGAGAATCTAAAGGAAGGAAAAGGGAAGCAGGTGGTAGAGGAACCAAAGCAGAAGTTACTAGAAGTGAAACCATATGTTCCTTCAGTCCCTTTCCTAAGAAATTTGAAGCAACAACAACTAGATGCCTAATTCGCTAAATTCCTTGATGTTTTCAAGAAGCTGTAGATTAACAATCCTTTTGTAGAGTCACTTCAATAGATGCCTTCAATAGGGGAGTGCTCTATGATCCTTTAGAAAAAATTATCCAACCTACTAAGAAAACAAAGAGATTAGGGGAGTTTTATTGTTCCTTGCATTATACGAAATTTTCATTTTGATAAAGTTCTTATTGATTTTGGTGCAAGTATAAATTTAATGCCTTTGTCTATTTTCAAGAAGTTGGGACTTAGAGATTACAAAGAGACCCATGTCACCTTGCAACTTGCTGATATGAGTATCAAATACCTAAGGGGTATTGTAGAGAATGTCTTGGTAAAAGTAAACAAATTTATCTTCCTAGTCGACTTTATAGTCTTGGAGATAAAAGAGGACAAAGAGGTACCCATGATACTTAGTAAATTGTTTCTTGCAACAGGTAAGGTGTTGATAGATGTGGAATAGGGTAAGCTTACTTTAAGAGTTATGGACGATCAAGTAACTTTTAATGTTTATGAAGCCATTAAGTAATTTGATGATTGTAAATCCCGTTACGTGTAAGTCTATAGAAGAGAAAGTAAGTTTGGATAACATTGAATCAATTCTTAGGATCTAGATGATTGGAGCAATGATGACGAGCTTAAGGAAGAAGGTCGGGAACAGGTGTCAGAAATCAAAGCTTGATACTATGAAGAGCTAGGCACTAGTAAGAAGAAGCCAGTCCCATCATTGATACAACCCCCAGTGCTTAAACTTAAACCGTTACCTAGTTATTTAAAATATACTTATCTTGGAACAAATGATACCTTGCCAATAATTATCTCCTCTTCTTTGATAGATAATTAGGAGAAATAACTTCTAGGAGTTTTGAGAGAATATAAAGAAGCCATCAGGTGGACCATTGCTGATATCAAGGGGATCAGTCCCTTAATTTGCACTCACAAGATATTGTTGGAGGCTAAGTAAAAACCCACAATATAACTATAAGGACCCTAGGGGGGGCCTAGTAGTATTGCCTAAAATTTCCATATCACATGTACACTTGTGATAAGAAAATTACCTTATAAGTCAGAGATTGCAAGACTCTAAATAGTTAATCGCTAGGGTCTTCAATTTTAGTTCATTGACTCATTCTATAATATAAATAACTATGGATATCCATTATTTTACAGTTCCTCAAGACCATAGAGAATTGGTATCCCCTATCAAAATAGTGAAATGAGATAGATAATTTCAGAAAATTCTAAACTTATTAAAGATACTAAAGTTAATTGAGAAATTAGTCATTTTCTAGAGCGTTCTGAATTAACTACATAAGCTTTTCATCATACTTATTCAATGGTAACACTCTATACTCGGTTCTTATCCTTGTCCCAACTATCAATCAACCTATAAGGAAAAGAACTATTGAGGTGTAAGCTTACGCTTAGTGAGATAAATACTCTCGTCAATACCGCATAACAAAAATTTATTAGATGCACAAACATATGAATGCATAAACAATTAGTATGCCAAATAACGCATGCAATGGCCTAGGACTCCATACGACTTAGAATTACGCCCTTTGTAGTCGAGGTTTGAAAATAATTAATCGACCCAAACCAAAATCCGGGTTCTAGACCTTAGGTTTTATTTCATTTGCACTATTATGCTTAAGTAAAAACAAAACCATATATATATGTATACGTTCTTTCTTAAACAACAAATTATATTTTGAAAATCCCAAGTCTAGTGGTGTAATGACTCCCACAGTCCATAAACACATGCCCTAAGTAGAAGCCACAAGATAGGGCCCTTCGCCAATGGTTAGTATCTCTCGGCACCTAGTAAGCCCATTAGCTTAGAACAAAGACTCAATAAAATGATGACATAACTAATGCCAAATCTTGCAGGAGGCTTTACTCCTATGAGTCCCTTCCCATCTTCTACGTGAAGCGGCAATTGGTGTTATCTGAATGTAATTATGGGGAATGCATGCCTCATTGAATTTCTTAATCATATAAGTGATTAATCCGATGTTTTTTTTTTTCATGGTGATCAGATAATTTCATTCCATATAATTGCATGTATGAATTATCACAAATAATTTCCATTATTACGTAAGTAACAATCCATAGCATTCAATCACAAATTCATACACATGCATTTCCCATATCCCATAAGCATCCAATTTATATATATTTAAGTTTAGATGCATTTATTTTACAAGCAAAATCAAGTAAAGAGTCATTAGGAATTCACTCACTCAGCCATGCAAGTCAATCGAAGTAGTCCGGGGGTAGGTCATCTCCGAAAGCCAAGTACCCTAGACATTGCAAGTACAATACTATAAGGATTTGAAATAAAACTTAGAAAACTAAGCTAAAACCCTTTAAGCTATACTTTTGACTTGGTTTCATAATTTTTCTCGATTTTACTTAAAGTTTAATCATGTATAATTTTCTCGTTTTAAATTTGATTTTTATGATCCTATAGTTAATCTTCATCATTTTTTAGTTTACTTTAACGTGGTGAGGTTATATTTTCATGATGAGGCATGCAAAACTGCCTATAGGTTAAAACAGTAGCAGTTCTCATGATTTGGAGTGCTTTTAGGCTTTGTTTGGTTAATGGGCTTTTTGGTAACTTAGGAAATTCTTTGGGCTTAGGCTTAGGACTTTATTCCAAACTTAAAATACTCCTTAAGGTCAAAGTTCCAACTTTAGTTTACACTCTTGGTGCTAACAATAACTCCTTGGGCTTTTAAGTGGGCTTAAGTTGTCAAATGGGCTTGTTTTTTGTTCAAACTAAAGTTAGTGACTTTGTTAGGCTTATAGAGTCTTAGGTGAACTTCTTGTGGGCTTCAAAAACAACCTTTCTTAATATTTTAAAGTACTAGTCAGAGTTTTAATGAAGGCCCAACTTAGAGTTCTAGGCTTAGTTTTGAGTTTTAGGCTTTGTATACTTGCTATACTTACTTTGGTTAATCTTTTCACTTTGTTCACTTGGTTTTACCATATTTTTAAGTGGCTTTTACTTATGTTCCAGATTTGGCCATGATGAATCCAAGGGGCACTCACTTAGTTTCTCAACTTGTTTTATCATTTCCTTAAGTTTAGGTGTTAGATCATGAACCTAAACTACTTGTATTTAAATCTTAGCTTGACTTCTCTTCTATGAAATGCTTATTTAGCTCATACTTTACATGAAAATACTGGATCTCATACTTATCACAACTTCCATATCATTGTTCATGTCTTACAAAGTTGGTTTCCTCATAAAAACTTCATGTAATGGATTTTCCTTTACCTAAGTCTAGATTTGAGCATGTTTAACTTAATAGAAGTGAAAATAATATCTAAATGACTTACAAATCCTCACATCCATCATGCTTCCCCTTCATTCAAGTTCTCATTTCATGATTTTCTCAACTTAAAATCTTCTATTCTATGTGTTAAACAAGTATCTCCATAAAACACCAACTTTAAATGCTCATATTCCAACTTTCATGTAAGGGTTTCATAAGTTTGCTTCTTAGGGTAGTGTTAGATGTTTCATCAACTTACAATCATACTCATATCCTTAAGAAAGCATGGTCCCCTTACATGTAACACTACTACTAACACAAAGAAACAACTGACTCGTCCTTAAAGCGAAAACAAGGTGGTGGTGCAACTAAGTATCCTCTTAACTCATTGTCTTCCTTCCTCTTCTTGTAAGTTCTTTTGGAAGCTAAGGCGTTGACCTTTGAAGTGGGTTTTTGGAGATATTCTAAAATTCCTAAAAGTAGTTTTTGAAGTTGACAAATAGACCACACAAAATAAAGCTTGGTGCCGTAAGTATGGAAGCAAAATAGTGATGGCAATGTTAGGATTTTGTAGGGTTAGATTTCTTCTTTGGTTTGTGTTTAAAGTGAGAGAAAAGGAAGTGGAAATGAGAGTGAAAGAGCAAGAGAGTGGCAGATTTTTGAATGGGAAGAGAAGTGTATTCAAGAAGCTTTAATTAGTTGTCTTTTAGTATGCACAAATGTCAACTTTTTGACAAGACTAGATGATGTAAGTATTAAGGGGTGAATAGTAGATGTGTAAGACTTTTAAGTGATGGACAAATGATAAGGCATGGCCTTTCTTTTCCTTCTTTTCCAACCAGCCATGTAGGGGGCAAATAGTGCATAGTGTTGTCTTGTCACTTAATTAAAAGTTAAACACATAAAATAATGTGATAACTTATCCATATATAGTATAAGTTGTAGTTGATAAGGGAAGTGTCTTATCACTAGTTTTTGATAAGTTATCAATTGATAAATGATTTTAACTCTCAATTGATAAGTTATTTAAGTTGATTGGTTGGTTTACTTATTCATGTGCACAAGTCTTACGCATGAAGATAAGGAGATTGTCTTATATGAAATTCTTTTAGAGCTTATTTCTTAAATTGATTTGTAAGCTATGATTTAATTCTTATAAAATTATGGAAATTTCTAGAGTTGAATAAAATTATTCAAGTTAAATTATCAATTAGTTGCTTAGGGTTATAAGTCCTTAATTGTTTTAGGGTTTAAGGTTTTGAGTGACTTAGAGTCTGTGGTTCTCGTATTCGAGTTTTATCGATAATAGACTTTCGAATTGAAAAATTAGATTTGTTTTTAAATGCAAACTTGAATTCTTAGCTTAGTTTATCCTTAGGAACATTCAGGAAGTACTCTTAGTTGAATCACAAATCTGCTAAAAAGTAGGCTTTACAACTTATCCATGTGTAACATGGCTTATAAGTGAAAATCAAGAAATTGTCTTATATGAAATTTTTTTAGGGGTTGATTTTCAAATTAATTTATAGGTTATGATTTGCTTGTTAAGAAATTTTAGAATTTTCTATAGTTGAATAAAATTTATTGAAATTATATTTTTAATTATTTATTTAGAGTCATAAGTCTCTAATTATCCTAAGGTTTAGGGTTCAAGTGAGTTTAAGAATGTTTTAGGGTTTTTCACCAACTCGGAAGTAATTGACTTACACTTAGGAGCTTAAGCTTCAATTGGCTTAATTATTTAGGATTATCGCTTTATTATGCAACATATATATATCATATGATGGATTAAGAAAAGAGAAGGAAATTGCTAGTAATATATTTATATATATACATATTATAGGACTACTTATGTACATAAGTAAAATAAATTTTGTAAATTTATTAATTTATTCCTTTAACTAGCTTAGTTTTGTTGTTTATACTTACTTGAAATAATCCTTGATTCGTTCGTTATTAGTTTTATATGATTTCACAAAATTATTGATAATTTTATTGATTTATGGCTTTTCAAGCATTAAGATAATTTTATAGAGTTTTAAAAATTTTTATGATTTAATATTTATAGTTTCTATTGAGTTTAGATTTACATTTTTAAAAGTACGCGTATGTAGGGATTGGGGTTTTCTTACATGATTAAGGTTTCCAAATCATATAATAGGGCCTTTCAAGTTCATTTTAAGTTTCAAGTTTAAAATTTTAGTTAGTTTTTGTTTTATGTAATTTTGTCGACTTAGGGAAATATCTATGATACTCGAGTCCGACACCATGTTTAAAAGGTTAAATTTGTGGAGTCTATAACAACCATAGAGACGACTTAACCCAACTCTTAAGGAGATAGTGAAGAGAGAGGTACTCACATTGCTAAATGCAGGTATTATCTACCCTATCTCAAATAGAAAGTGAGTTAGTCCCGTTCAAGTAGTACCAAAAAAGGGTGGTATGATTGTGGTTAAAAATGAGGCTAATGAGTTAATCCCTACTCAGACTGTAACTAAGTGGAGAGTCTATATAGATTATAGAAAATTGAATGATGATGCCCGTAAAGACCACTTCCCCTTCTCTTTGATAGATCAGATGTTAGAAAAACTTTTAAGGCATAATTATTATTGCTTTTTAGATGTTTATTTTGGTTATAATCAAATTCATATAGCACTCATGGACTAGGAGAAAACTACCTTTACATGTCTTTATGGTACTTTTGCCTTTAGGAGAATGCCCTTTGGTTTCTATAATGTGGAGAGATCTAAGGGTTACTTTGGTATGCTGATATAGTCAATTACTTGGTTAGTAAAATCATACCATACAGTTTCTCATTTCAAAAGAAAAAGAAGTTTTTATACAATGTGAAATTTTATTTTTAGGATGAACCATATCTGTTTAAATGTTGTGTTAACAAAGTAATTAGACATGTGCTTGAACTCAAACAGCTTAGCATAATTCAACACTGTCATTCTAAAGAAGCAAGAGGCTACTTTGGTGTGGAAAGAATTGCAGCTAAGATTTTATCTTATGGAGTTTACTGACTAAGTTTTTTTAGTGATTACAGGAACTATATTATGTCTTGTGCTCAATGCCAAAGGACTAGAAATATTTCTAGGAGACATGAATTATCACAAAATAGTATTTTGGTAATTGAGCTTTTTGATATATGGGGAATAGACCTTTCCCCCTAACTTTTTCAAACAAATATATACTTCTGGCTGTAGATTATGTATCGAAATGGGTAGAAGTAGTTGCTCTATAAACTAATGATGCTAGGGTTGTAATTAAATTTTTGAAACAGAACATATTTTTTGGTTTTGGGGTACCCAAAGCTTTTATAAGTGGCGAGGGATCACATTTTTGTAATAGGTAGTTTGAAAAATTGTTATCAAAATATGGAGTCACTCATAAAATTGCCACCCTGTATCATCCACAAACATGTGGACAAGTTAAGGCGTCCAATATAAAAATAATGCATATCCTAGAGAAAACTATCAATGCATCTAGGAAAGATTGGTCTTTAAAACTTAATGATGCGTTGTGGGCTTATAGGACAGCTTTTAAAACCCCTATAGGAATGTCCCCATACAAAATCATTTTTGGTAAATCATGTCACCTACTTGTAGAGCTTGAGCACAAGGCTTACTGGGCCATAAAATACCTTAACTTCGATTTATAAGCTACAGTGAAAAGAGATTGCTCTAATTGAACCAGCTAGATGAGATCAGACAAGCAGCTTATGAAAACGTTAAGATATACAAAGAAAGAGACAAGTGATGGTACGATAGGAACATCCAACAAAGGGAGTTCATGCTTAGTCAAAAAGTGTTATTATACAACTCTCGACTGAAGTTGTTTCTAGGTAAGTTAAAATCTCAATGGTCTGAGCCATTTGAAATAGCTAATGATTTTCCTTATGGTACAATTAAGTTAAAGGCAAGAAACAATCACACTTTCAAGGTAAATGGTCATCTCCTCAAATGCTATTTTGAAGGGGAAAACTTAGAAGTGATGCTACTATCATAGTGGACGCAATCCCACAGTAAGATAAGAAAAGTCGAGCTAGCGACTATAAACTAAGTGCTTCAAGGGAGGTAACCCATGTCTAACCAAACTAATTTTTTTCATTATTTTTATTTCTATTTATTCATTTAATTAAAAAAAAAGAGAGAAGAAAGCGTGAAATTTTGAACTAAAGGCTAGTCTTTAAGGTCGCCAACCTTTCAACCAACCTTCCTACATATGCCGGCTATGTATGCCACCAGCATACAGAAGGAAATGGCCATCGTTCAATGCTTGTATAAAATACGACAGTGAGAATTTTCTCTGTCTCCTCACTCATTTCCTCCCTAACTTCTCTCTCTTGCTTCTCCCTCTCTTTAGATTTCTCTCAAACTCTTCCCTCTCCTTCACTCCATCACACATATCCACCCTCTTCATTTGCTACACCCACATTTACACTTTTTCATTTCAGATCTATACTCTTAGCTCCACCATGCCACCTAAGAAGCTTCAACCTGAGAGAAAGAAACAGAAAATGGCAACTACTTCATCTTCCAGAAGTTCAAGTAGAGATCTACTTTCACATCAGGATTATGCAAAGGAGAGAAAGAAGAAGTTATAAAGGATGACCTTCATGAACCAATAATATTTAGATTAGACTCTTCTGCAAGAGCATACTCTTCTACAAGAGTATGGGATGGACGACAGGATCCAGTAGATAGTTCTAGATAAGACTTGGTTCCGATTGTTTGAGGTAAAGGAACTTACTTTCAAAAATATTGCCATCGAGTTTTATCTACTTTGCAGCTAAAACGAGATGAGAGAATATCTATGATCACCTTTTAGGCTTATGGAGAGATTCATGTGATTGAATTAAATCAAATTGGTTATTTTTTGGGACTATATGATGAGGAAGAAGTGAACTTGCCTAACTCCTAACCTAATGATATGACTATTGAGCAATTCTAGTACCAATTGATTTACTCCAAACAGGACGATTTTATACCTTCAAAGTCGCTTGCCACTACTTTTTCAATAATGGAGCACAGTCTACTTCACTACATCTTCGCCTATACTATTAGTTGTAAGAAGACTAGCCATAGCAACATAACCAGTTTTGATATGTTTTATCTATACAACTTGATTTCTAGGTATCAAATTGATCTAGGAGTAGAAGTAGCAAATTTTATTTATAGACAAGTAGATGATACCAGGACTAAGGTTATATTTTGTAGTGGTCATATTACTGCATTGCTGAAAGGTATGGAGATATTTCAACAATCGGAAGGGGTTAAGGGTATTCCTTGTAAGCCTATTTTAGCTACACCATTTAGGGGATGGGGATTAGTTAAGATAAATAACAGGCCAAATCCAGTTGATGAGGAGGATGTTCTTGAAAATCCTCTTGCTGCTAGAGCTTCTACTTCATATTCTTATACTCCAGCTGGTAATTATGAGCAATTAAGTACAGAAATTAGAGAAGTCCAGGATGAAATTAGAAAAGAAAGGAAGAAGAATAAGAAGTTCTAGACTACTATGTTTAATATGTTGAAGTCCGATATCTCATGTTTCCAGCCAGCAGTTACAGAGTAGCTACATTACAAGACTTCCAATACGAAGACTAGTGATATCGACTGACATAGTTAGAGCTTTGTGTACTTTTCTAATTTTTTTATTTCTATGTTATTTTCTTTTGTTTTTTTTTTCTATTTTATTTTTACTTTGCTGTTAGGTTATTTTTATTTAGTACCCACCTGATTGAGTAACTCTGGAAAATTAATTCTACTATATACTTTTAAGTGCACTTTTATTCTATATTTGCTCTTTCATGTTTCTTCATGTTTGATGAGACAAGTTTGATATGAATTAGAACCTCTTCTTAATGATATCATGTTGGAATTTTCCTTGTTGCTGAGAATTTGAATCTAGGGAAGTATCGATTTTTCATTTCCTATTATTGAGAATTTTTATTTTATTTTATTTCCTCTTATACACTAAATTGGAGACAGTGTAGATACTGTTTAATCTAAAGTGAGGGAAAGGAAATATAGGAAGTAGATTTTGAATTGAATTGAATTGAATATCATGATGGTTATACTTTCCTATCAACTTGAACTTTATTTGTTCTCAAGTATCTGGCAATTTTTAGGCTAAAATTTTGAATTTCTTGTTTGGAGTCTAGAGATTATACAAAAAAAAAATTTGTTGATAGCATTTGATTGTGAGTAGCTTGAATAATTGATTCACTAAGGTGCCCTACTTACTGTTGTTGCAATTTTTGTACTTAGTTAAAATTAATTAGTCAAATCTTAAGTAACCTAATTTACCTAATTTTTAGCCTTGGAATTTAAAGTTTAAGAGTCAGTCGAGTCCTTAAGTGAAAAGTAAACAGGTTCACTTCTATGCAAGGTTAGTTAATATATGTTCTTTTTAGTTATTTTAACAATACTTTAACACTTAGTGAAAGAGGTAAGTGAAGCTTTACACTTAGTGATTCTTATAAAAAAAGTCTGAAAAATTTTAGTGAGCATCCAAAAAAATTATGAAATTAGAGCCTTTACTCTAATAACTCAAGTAATTAAGTTAAGAGTATTCTAACTTGAATATTAGAGTGAGGAAGAATCCATAAGGGTCCCTTTAAAACCTGGCCACTTGAGTGATGAGCCAGTGATGTGCCAACTCAATACACTCGCTGTAATGAGAAGGGCGAAAAGGCAAAGTTCAGTATCTAAACTAAAAAGAAAAAAGAAAAAGAAAAGAAAAGAAAAAAAAAATGGGAATGGAAAATGGAAATTTTGAATGCAATTCAAGAAATAAATTAAGGCTTATAATAAAAATGAAGAAAACCTAGGGATAAAGCAGATGCCATATGCTTTAACTACTTTATTAACTTATTTGTTAGGATAATTAGAGGGATAATATACTTGGTAACAGTTGTGAAGTTTAAATGGGTATTTTTCCTTTTAAGACTAAGTATCTACTTTTGAAATAAAAAAATCTTAGGCTAAATGCTTGGAATAAAATTTGTTTTCTCTAGAGTGGCTGATTAATTTTAATTGTAATACTTTGATCACATATTTTAGTATGGTTCAAGCAGTGGGCATTACAAATTAGTGAGTCTAAAAGTGTGAAATATTAGATTTTTTGTTTTGCAATTGGAAAATTTGTATTTTCAATGATAGATTTCTTTAGTTCTGTTTATTTTGCTTGTGAACAAGCAAAAGTTCAAGTGTGGGGGAGTCGATAAAAGCATATTTTATTCATGTTTTAATGTGCAAATTAGATAGAATTATTATTGATGTTATAAAAATTAAGTATTTTCATTTGGACATTTTAGGTATTAGAGGATTCAAAGTGGAAATACGGTCAATTTAGAAGAGTTTTACACAAACAAATGAAGACCGAATTGAGCCATGACATGTTAGAATTGAAGGTAGCTGGCCTACACTTTACATCGGTAGCTTTAGAGTTCTACATCGCTGGCCTTAGAAGATACACCGCCAACCTTCATGAAGAAAAAATCCATTCGAAAGCTAACCCTAGTTTTCTCTATAAATAGCCATGTGTTTCATAGTTTAGACAAACTTTTCATCTTCTTTAGAATTAGAGAGTTTTAGAAATAGTGAGTAGATAGTTTTGAAGAGTTTTCTTTAGAATTTCTTAGATCGTTGAGAATACTTCACTTTTACTGTTGAGATCAACTTTGGAGTGTAATTGAAGTTTATTCACCATAATTACAGAATTGTGGTGATCTTTATTCTATTTATGTCTATGCAATTCTATGATTTATTCTTACTACTAATTATGAACTTCTTTACAAATTCAATTATTATATGTGCTTTTGTTTCAATTTTCATGGCTAGCTAAGTTTTATTTGTGGGAATTGATAAAACACTAGGTAGCTGAGATGAGAAATGTATTCATGTTATAGAAACTATAGATGTATGGATGATTCATGATTGCAATTTATATTATTTCGATTATAACTCTTTAATTGATTATAATTGTTAAAAACACTATTGATACAAGGGTTGATATAGGGTTTGTTAGAAATTCTTGATTAATTTGATTAACTAATGTGGGAGTGGCATTAATTGGATTAATTAAAAATTATATAGGGATTAATGCGATGTTTTGAGTTAATTATTCACTAAAACATTAGGGATAATTGATTTAAGACATTAGACGATCATAGCATCGGGAGATGTACGATTATAATTTAGAGTCTACTATTAATTGGAGATACGGAAGTTGACTAATTAACTAAGGGTTAAGTTTTTAAGTTTTAAGGCATAATAATTTCACTTGAATGACCGTATAGCAATTAATCTATATAGCAATTAATCTATATAGCATGATGACAATTTGATTTGCATAACTAAGGTAGATTCTGTTTTTCCTATATTCTCAATTGATTGCTTAGTTTTAAATATTTTATTGTAACTTTCTTTTCAACAATTTAGGGTAATTATTAGATTAGTTTATTCATAATTCAATTTTGATTGCCTAAATATTGATAAAAATTAGCATAAGATTAATAATTTCTTAATCCTCAAGGGATAAACTACCTTACTCACTCTGTATTACTTGATTCCGACCCATTATACTTGCTAGAGTATCCAGAATTTAATTTTATAGATATAGTTTAAGCTGATCAACAGGTATGATGACCCTTATAACTAGCATGGTGGTCAAAATTTGAAGTGTAGCCCTTTTTATCACGATCGTAATTAAAGATGTGAAATCTCTTAAGGAAGTGATTACAATCATGATGGATAGGTAGATCAACCATGTTAATTGATCATGACCGTGATTGAATCCGTGATCAATGTTATGCTTAAAAAAATTAAATAGTTACCTTCTATCATAGCTGTGATGTGTGTTGGCCTTCCATCATCCATCTATGTCAGTACATTTACTGAAATTCTTCTCTTCCCTTTAAATTGCCATGACTTCCACTCCATCTTTCTATTTTTTTTTTTACATCAAAAAATCTATAAATACACTCAAAACAAAACAAATAAGTAATAATAATAGCAATCAGTAATTTAAACTTAACAAACTTTAAAGTGCTCAAAACAAACAAAACAAAATTGCTAGTCTAATAAAAGAATACATGCTTATTTAACGTCTTAAGCTTGACATTTCTAGAGAATTCAACTTCATTCCTTGACTAGAGAAGTCTCAACTCCTCCTTGCCTTAAAGTTACAACTTAAACTTGTTCTTTCGGGTTTGCCTCGGTATTTCCTAGAAGAGATCCTATAGCCCTTTCTAAAAGTGCTTTTGCAATATACCCAACTTAGTTTTCCAAGTTATGGAACGATACCCCTTGATTTCTCAAAGTGTTTTCAACAGCTTAGTGATGTGCTTTTGAAGACTTGATAAAGTGAATTGACATTTCTTCCAATGATCCTGGTTTAGCTTGAGGGGGAGGAACTTATCTTTGAAATTCGAGAGGTTGCATGTTCGAACCTTGTTGATTATTATTACTCCACCAAAATTTTGGATAGTTCCTCCAACTTAGGTTATATGTGCTACTGAATGAATCATTACAAGGCTTGATAGGATTTCCCATGTAGTCAACTTGCTCTAATTAATTTAACTTAGATGAACTTGTGAAGTCAAAATCTGCCACCACTAAAGCTTTGTTCTAATCCATCATTATGCTATCCAACTTCCTTGTTAACGATTCCACCTTATGAGCTAAGGAGGAAGTAGCGTCCAATTCATACTTTCCCACTAGTCTTTTCTTTTTAGCTCTTACAGATGACCATTGATAGTGGTTATTGGCCATGTCTTCAAATAATTGGATGAATTGTTCCAATGATCTGTGATTTAAGCTTCTACCAGCAATTGCATCAATAAGCTGCTTGGTTGTATAGTTTAACCTAGAAAGTCTGAACTTGATGCCATTCTAGAAGCCCATGATAAGGACATTTCCTAAGTAGACCCTTCCATCTCTCCCATGCTTCATATAAGGTTTCCATCTCCAACTGTCCAAATGTGAAGATATCTACTCTTAGCTTGGCTATTCTTAATGGCAAGAAATATTTTCTCATAAACAGCTCTGCCATCTCTTGGTAAGTACTGATGGAGTCTCCTGGCATAGAGTTCATCCATTGTTTAGTATTATTCCTCAATGAGAACGGGAACAATTTTAGATGGATAACACCCTCTGACACACCACTTATCTTGAATGTGTCACATATTTTCAGAAATTGCTGTAAGTGATTGTTAAGGTCTTCCTCACTAAATCTGTCAAATTGGACATATGATTGAATCATCTAAATAACACTTAGCTTTATCTCAAAAGTGTTCACTTGAACAAGAGGCTAAGTAATGCTAGTGCTAGCCTCATCCATGTTGGGTCTACAATAATCCAGTATTGTTCTTGGAGCTATAGGCAGATTTACTCCCAGCTTGTTCCTTAGTTATAGTACATTCCAATTTCCATCAAAAGGTAGGTCTAAATTCAATGGTAGATTTCTTTGGATACCATCTTCCAGATTTAAGAACTGGTTTTCTAGTGGTAGCTCGACATTTTAGTTTTGATTATTCATTTTGGATGACTCTAATGTCTTTATTCTAATTCCCAATGGTTTACGTGCTCTTAATTCCTTACTACTAGATGCTTGCTTCTGAAAATATTTTCGAACTTTCTTTAACTTGCTTCTAAGTGTTTTGTTGAGTTCAAGATCAAACTTAGCTAGAACAATCGTATTGCTCTGGGTTACAAATTGCAAAAACCAATAGTCTAATTCAAATTGGGCACAAACTATTTTCTTGAAAATAACAAAACAACAAAAATAAAAGGTTGATGCACAAAAATTTTTAATTTTCCCAATGACATTATTCCTAGAAAAACAATGCAAAAAACTTGATCGCCTATATTGTATCCTTAACTTGGTTCAACAAGCAAGTGTACCTATTGGTTTATAGTACGGATAAATATAAGGTCATCTCCTTTAGGAACGGATACAAGCACCAGTACTAATTAATCTTCCTATGATCTAACAACCAAATTTATCAAGTGATGAAAAGATTAAAATATCTAATTTACTAGCTAAACTATACTAATCCACAAACTAATTTCAACTAACACAATGGCTACAATAACGCTTGCTAACATAACACTTAATATATAGACATGCTTCACCACATAGCATGATATCACCCTTATTTTAATCCTAATGATTTTGTTTGCAAAGAATCACTAGTATATAAGCATTCATCTCAAAATTACTTAAGTCTAATCCTAATTATGTCTATTAGAATCTCTTCTAAACTAATAGCCAACTCAGATCACATTAATATTACATTAATTTGTCAATTTCCATAAGAATGCAGCAACTTTCTTAATAATATCTCTACTATCAAGAGTAAAATGTCCTAATGAATTAGATTTGTTCAATAGAATTGTCTCTCAATATATTCTATTGAAATCTAGCCTAAGTCAATGTCATACACTACACCGTACTTAAATTAATTAAGTTCAATTCATCAAAAATGACAACATTAGGAATTTACTATTCCATACACTTAATCATACTAAGCAGATGTAGCAAGTCCTAATGTATTACTTACACATGATGAAACAATAACATAAACTAACAAAAATCATAATTAAAAGGAAATGAAACATAGAATAAGTAAAAAGTAAAAACCCTTTTTCGTTTCATTGTAGAAGTCTCACAAATACAAAAACAACGAAGTCCCGTCAGCTCTCTCGTGTAATTTTCAGGAAGAATACGATTTACACTAATGATTGTACTAAGCAATAGCTGAACAAAACACAAAATGGTACAAGATGGATAAATAGGTGTGCTGTAGGTTGCTGATGTGATGTGATGTGTTATGATGAGATATTCTTGATGATGTTCATTATGATGACACCTTCTTTCATCTAAAAATTGTGGTATATTTATATTCTTCTCATCAAAGGGCTTGAAATATACCACTTCAAGATACCTCCTAATGTTAAGACTTATTCCACGTACCGGTTCGTATGATAAAGTTAAAGAAAAAAAATCATGTCCACTCCCATCACGCCCATGACTTGGGGTATGATAGTCTCAAAAAATAAAATTCTACACTAATCACGACCGTGACCATAGATGTGAACCCCTTATCGCAAACATTTCATCTCATCACACTCGTGATGGAGGGAGTAATCACCCTCCTAATATATAATCACGGGCGTGACAAATAGGGAGATCATAATAACTTCCTTAATTACACCTGTGATGGAGGGCGTGAGCAGTGCTGGTCATTCAAATCTTTCGTTATCACGCCCGTGATGGAATGTATCTTGGTTTTCCTTCAAAGTTTTCTTCTCCTCATGGCCGTAATTGCCTTAAATTGCATTGTTTTTGTATAAACTTTATCTCCTTGCTCTTAAATCATCTGAAATTGATATATTGCACAACTAAGTACCAAGAACTTTAGATATGAATACAATTATGAACAATTTATGCTTAAATATGTCTTAAAAGTGTAGAGTAATTTACTCTTATCAAGATGTTATATTATAAGGGTCTGGAAGGTGTTTTGTCTCAATGTATTGGTTCCAACGATGCTCGTCTTAAGTTAGACAAGTATCACTAGATCTAGTATAGGGAGGAAGGGCTAACACTGTATCATCATATTCAACATGCAAGCTATTATTAGCCATCAATGGCTAAAGATGTGCTTCAAGTGCAAGTACATTACCCTAAATGTTCTAAGCTTCCTGACCAGGGTAAGTGTAACTTTGTATCTAATGTTGGAAACTGGAGGCATCCATACATTAATTACTTAAGAAACAATGTGATACCAACGAATAGTATAGATGCCAAACTTGTAAAGCAAAAGGCCAAGATATCTTATGAATAAAGACGAGCTTTATGGAGCATCATTTATGGAAAAACCTCTAAAGTGCATTACTCCTCCTAAAATAGAAACAATTTGACTGAGGTACATGTTGGAGAGTGGAGAAAATCAAGGAGGAAGGAAGCTATGTTGTTACTCGCTCGCTAGAAGATACTACTAGCCAACAATGGAAGTAGATGCTCTCAACGTCACTAAGAAGTGTGTTATCTATCAATAGCTTGGTGATGCCATTCATGCTCCTACGGTCATACTCCATAGTATTACAACTCCTTGGCCTTTCATACTTGCGCTTTTGACCTTATTGAACCTATACATCTACCATTGAGAGGATGCATCTAGATTCTAGCAAGAACAAAATGCTTTACAAAGTGGGTAGAGGCAGCTCCTTTAAAAAAGGCAATAGGACTAGCAGTTGCAGGTTTCATGAAGGAGAATATCATATTTAGGTTCGAAATTTTGAAGCATATTTTATCTAACAACGGTACTCCTTTCGTCAATTCGCATGTCTGTTAACTACTAGCTTCCTATAATATAGATCATGTAAAGTCTATGCCTTACTACCTAAAAGTACATGGACAAGATAAGGCCACTAACAAGAGCTTGTTGAAGATACTTAATCGTATGGTTCATGATAATCATGAGGAATGGCATGACAAATTGCCATTAACACTTTAAGCTCATAGGACATCCAAATGAAGGCCGATGCAAGCAACTCCTTTTTCTCTAGTATATGAGGCTGAGGCAGTAGTTCCTATAGAAGTCTTAATCCCATCCACTAGATTGGCTATCATTGTCGAGCTCAAACCTGACACATTACAAGTGATGGATCTGGAAGCATTAAATGAAAGGTGTGACATCGCTAAACATAATCTCATCAATTATCAGCATAGACCTAGAGTGGTGTACAACTGTCTGATGAGAAAGAGATCATTCCAATAAGGTACGTCATACTTTGTGCAACCAAGCATGTGCGCTAAAGTACTCCAACGCCTAAGTTTACAACAAAATGGGAAGGACCTTTCATAGTTAAGGAAGTGTATGAAAGTAGATATTACAAACTCAAGAATCCCATGGCAAATGCTATTACTGCTCTTGTCAACTTTCAACATATCAAAAAGTTCCATTTGTAAAAAGGAAACTATAGTAAAGTTAAATGAATGAAACTTACAGCTTGAGTTGGACGAGCTTGTTTCACATATCTATTCCTACTATTATCTCTTTTATGCATTATACATTAGAAGAAAACAATAACAAAGTATTAGTGTTTATAATGTTGTTACATGGTAAAAGACTTGTCTCCCAAGTGCACAATATACATTAATCCTATGAGTTGCTAATTAGTTGAAGCTTTGACTCCTAAGCACATGATAAGTTCTTAATTGTACATATTTTATTTAATGATTTTTTATGATTTTTCCTCAATATTTAAGTATAATTTTAAATAATGATACCTAATTGAGTAAATTTTTGTTTTCTAGATTTTGAAACGATCTAGTGAGAAAATGAGAAGATAAAAACAAATTTCACTTAAATCAAAGCTAAAATGAGCAAGTTATGAAAGTGTAAAAATCGATACAACCAAACAACATGACTATGTCATTTCTAGGCGAATTTGGAGCTTGTTTTCAATTGTTACAACCTTAGACATGACCAAAAGACACAATCGTGTCTCTAGTCATGTCTTTTTCAACTGACTTATTTTTTTTGTCTCTTCCTATATAAAGCCTTATTATGATTTATTTTGTGAGAGAACTTTTTGGCATGAAATTGGAGAAAGCTTTTCAAGACAAGAACACTTAAGAAATGAGAGGATCATCAAGAATTCAAGATTCAAGATTTGATCTTGTTTAGACTTCATAACTTTCTTTTATATAATTTTCTACTCTTTGTTTTTAGATTCTTATTTTACGATGAATAAAGAGTAGATCTTTGATATCTAGGTCTTGTAGAACCTAAATTTATTCATGTGACATGATGAGTATTTTATTAATTTAATTCTTTAGTCTTTTCTTGGTTCAACTATGTTTTCTTCATGATTTAGGTTATTATTTTCGTAAGTAGTAATCTATAGTTTGATATCTTATAAGAAAATCGAGATATTTCTTATAAGATTAGATCTAAGGATAGTTAATAAGGATTATTGCAAGATTAGAGATAATTTGAAAGATTCTTCCAAAATTTTAAACTAAAACATAGAGAATTCATTGTTCAATAATGTAAACTTAGATCATGCTATTGAAGAAGAGATTCTAATATATAATTATAGGGTTAAGGTTAGGGTTAATTGGCTTGAGAAAATGATTAAGTTTAGTAGGGAATTCTCCCAATCAAGAAATATTAAAGAATGAATTAGATTATCTTTAGGAAAATTACATGTTAAATCTAGGGAAAGCAAGATCTAGATACAACATTGAATCTTAAATCAATTTCTAATTGAATTTCTTTCTTGTTAACTCTTGAATTGCATCTTAGTTAATCATTAAATTAGTTTTACCAGTAATTTAGATTTACGTCTTTAAGTTTCTTGAAATTTAATTTGCCAGTTAGATAATAGAGACCTAGTCAATATTAGTAGTCAAAGTCCCTGAGGAATCAGTACTTGGACTAATCCACTATTACAATTTGATAAAGTGCACTTGCCTATCAAGTTTTTAGCACCATTGCCAAGGACTTTTGATATTGAGAAAGCTAGTAGATTTATTAATCTAAGTATTTTTTTTTAATCTTTTCTTAATTTATTTCCTTTTCTTGAATTCTTTTATTTCTAGGTACGATCTTTAACTAAATTTTCTATTTTCTTTAATGTAATGCATGACAAGCAATTAGTCAAAGGATTTGATTAAAATCAATCCTAAGATTAAGATAATAGCTTTATGCAATTTAAGGCAATTATCTGTTAAAGAAACATTGGAGGTGATAAACCAAGGATCTTCAATTAGATTGAAAGATGAAATGGAGTTGTTAGAGGGTGAAGTTAAGGATCAAGCGGTAGAACAAGAATTTGATCATGAAAGCTTACTCGACGGCATCATAGCCAACAACAAAGAACAAAATCGGACCATGTCAGACTACTCCCAACCATCATTAACTAGTACCCAGTCTTGCAACAACCAACCAATTGTTGCAACTAATAACTTCAAGATTAAGTTGAACATTATTTAGATGGTGCAACAGTTTGTACAATTTGATGACCTCGAAGACGAAGATCCCAATGCACATATTTTCAATTTTCTTTGTACGGGGCAACTAATGATGCTATTCAACTGTGCCTCTTTCCAATTTCTTTGTGCAGTCGAGCTAAGCAGTGGTTGAATTCCTTAACAAGGAATTCAATCACAACCAGGAATGAATTGGTAGAAAAATTCTTGGAACAGTATTTTACACCTGCGAAAGCTGTAAAGCTTAGAGCCAACATCTCATCTTTTGCCCATATAAAGGGTGAGACCTTATATGACACATGGGAGCGCTTTATGGACTTGCTAAGGTAGTATCCACATCATGGCCTCCCTTTTTGGATGGAAACACAAACATTTTACAATGGTCTCAACCCCTCTATAAGACAAATGATAGATGCAACAATTGGAGGTATACTTAACACCAAGATGCCCGTGGAAGTCCAAGCTTTGATAGAAGGTATGGCTCTGAACAATTACCAATGAAAGAACCTTATGGGGAAGCAAAAAGTTGTAGGCATATTTGAGCTCAACCTTATACAATCCCTAGCCACTTAGGTAAAGATGTTGAGTAAGAAAATTGAATCCCTCTCGACTGGTTCGTAACAACCACAATTCAACCCTAACAACTTCAGCCAAGAAGGGATTGTAGGTTGTAAGCAGACAAAACAGGTTAACTTTCTAGGGAAACCTACAAGACCCTAATATAATTCATATAACAACACCTATAACCTAGGGTGGAGAGATCACACTAATCTTTCATAGGGAGGTCAAAATCAAGGTCAAAGCCAACAGTAGCAAGTAAGGAATCATCCAAAGCAAAGATCAAATTTGCCTCTATTAGGATTTCAATAATCAACAATACCTTCATTTGCTTTAGCGAAGAAGTTAAAAAGCCTCTTGGAAAAATATATTTAATCTAGCAAGTCTCGAATGCAACAAACAGAAGCCTCTTTAAGGAACCAAGAAGCCTCTACCCACAACTTAAAGACTCAAATTGGCTAGATCGCTAGAATTTTAAATGAAAGACAACAAGGATCACTACTTAGGAACACTAAAACAAACCTTAAGGAACATGTCAATGTAGTGACCTTAAGAAATGGTAGACAATTGTAAGTTGAGATGGAGGAAGATAAGGAAACAGTTGAGAAAGAAGTGGAGGTTAAGGGTAAGGAAAGTTTAGAACCGTTGAGATCAAAAGAGAGTGTAAAGCCACCAAAAGTGAAGGAGTACAAGCCGCCCATTTCGTATCTACAGCGTCTTAAGCTAAATTGCCCTAATCTAACCAAGTAATTCAAAAAATTCCTCAATCTTTTTAAACAACTTTATATGAACTTACCTTTTGTTGATGTTTTATTGCAGATGTTGAAATATGCAAAGTTCTTAAAGGATCTCTTGTCAAACAAGAGGAAGTTGGAGGATCTTTCAACCGTTACACTGAATGAGGAATGCTCCACATTACCTCAGAAGAAGTTGCCAAAGAAATTACAAGAACCAGGGAGTTTTACTCTACCTTGCATGCTTTAAAAGTTGTTAGTAAGCTATGCTTTAGTAAATTTAGGAGCCAATATAAACCTGATGCCATTTAAGTTATTTAAAAAATTAAGGTTAGGAGAACTTAAACCAATACGCATCTGCATTCAATTAGTTGATAGGTCCACCACATACCCTAAAGGTATCCTAAAGGATGTTTTAGTGTGAGTTGATAAATTGATTTTCTTAGTCAATTTTGTTATCCTCAATATAGACAAGGATCTCAAGATACCATTGATTCTAGGTAGACCCTTCCTAACTACTACTAGAGCTGTATTTGATATTACTAAATGTAAGCTCATCTTAAGGGTTAAAGATGAGGAAATTGTTTTCCAGACTAGATTTAATGTACAAGTCCTTTGACTCAGAGGACACAAGATACTTCTAATGTTGTTATTACTGAATGTGTACAAGAAACACTTGTCAAATAACTTATGAACGATTGCTTAGAAATGGGAGATGGAGAAATGGTGAAAATCCTTAATCAATCACAAGTTGTAGCTCAGTTGGGAGCTAACGAACCCAATGTGGTGAAGATAGAGATTGAACTATTTTGTAGACCAAAGGATCCAAAATAAAACCACCAATCTTGGAGCTGAAACACTCAATAGATCGTTTAGAACATGCTTTTGTAGTAAGGAGCTCAAAGCTATCGACAACCATTCCATCTTAGTGAAAAGTAGATAAAAAGAAAGGACTCAAGCAATACGAGTTTGATAAGTGGCGTAATAAGAAGAAACTTAGTAGAAGTTATGCAACTAGATAAGAGAATTTGCTATACTAATGGAAAAAGGATAAGTCTAGCCTTATTTAGAGGGTTCAGAAGCGAGGGAAAGATGGAGAACCATCTCCACTTAGATGAAGGTAAGTAACCTATGCATCCTATCTAGCTATCAACGTTAAATATAGCATTCTTAGAAGGCAACCCAAGTTATTTATTTATTTTCATTATTTTTTTAACTTGTAGGTTATTTTAGTAATTTTTATTGTTTATCATAGAATTTTAACACTTTTATTTTTTATTTTAGAGTCAAGTTCACTTTTGTCTTGCACTATACATACGGCTGTCCCGCTAGCCAATTAGCAAGCGAAGGTTAAGGGGACAATGTACCCTATGGGGTTTCTGAGGTAACTCCCTAAAAGCTGAACAAAATTTGAAAATTGATAAGTGCAATTGTAAACACCTCATTTTTACCTTTTTTTTAGTTATTTTATTTTTTGTTAATTGAGCCAGGTTAATAAATAACCAAAAAAAAATAAAATAAAATAAAAAAGTAATAAAAAATAAAACACGAAAATTAAAAGAAAAATGAAAAAATGAAAAATAAAAAAGAAGTTGAGTCGTAGTGAGTCTAGTTAAGTCAAGTCGAGTTGGATCATTTATAATCAAATTGGATAATGGTATGTGATCAATTTAATAAATCATTAAGTCATTAACGAATCAAGCTTTGTTAAAATGATTTTAGCCTAATCTGATCTAAAATAGAATTTTATCTAATTTATATTGAGCCAAAATAGACTTAGGATTTATTAAATGAGTTGTTGGGCTAAATCAAATTGGATCGGATCAAGCCGTGCCATGAAAAATAGAAAGCCCAAATTGAGTAGGGTTTCTAGAAGATAGGTTAAATATTCGAAGGATCGCAATCGTATCTTTCGTATCTTAAATACAAAAGATATGATTGTAAATTTATAAATAATACAACGGCACGAGACGTTAAGGGGATATTTTTTTATCATTTTTCCTACAACATAATTCTCAAAATCACAAACTCCACAATTCACAAACACAATCGCTTAAACATTCAATGCAAGTTCACTTAGTCATCCTCACTTTAATGCAAAGTCGAAATCCAACTAATCCAATCTCTATGCAAGTCCTCAATCCTCGCTACACAATCCAATTCCAAGTCACAAACTACACTTCAATCCATTCCCTCACTAGATACAAATACACACCAAAGTCCTAACCAGACGAACAACAATGATAACAATCCAACAATTCACACACCATCCTGATCCGAAGAGCAATACGTTCAGTATGCGATCAATAAGTCAAAGCTCCAAGATAGCCTCCTCAATCGCTTGACCACTCTCGCCTTCATAATGCTAACATCCTCCCCTGATTCATATTCTACACAATCGAAATTACTGTATTGCATATGAACCCTGAAGCAACTAACACGTCCTTTGATCGCAAGCCAAACACTTGTTGATGCTCTACCGACTGAAATCCCCTGATGCACAGCCCTGCACACATAAACAATCACACACTTAACCAAGCAACACACTAACATATCCTTGCCACGTCTTCAATCCAACATAGTACGCATAGCCACAATCCAAAATCACCCTACCACACAACAGTACGTCCACACGCTGTACACAAACGCACAACATATGCTCCAACTCATATGCTATACAAAAACACATGACCACATCAACCAACCCACCCTTAATTATGCCTGTAATAAGTGGAGACAGCAACTAACATGCCCATGATCAGTGTAGATAACAACTAATACGCCCTCAATTACACCCATGATAAGTGCAAACAGCAACCAATACGCCCTCGATCACGCTGATGACCACTTGAAAACAATGATTGTCCACCTTCTAATCAAATGCAGCTTGACTCGTGGGTAAAAACTTTCATTTCGTTATTCATTTTATTTTAATTCAATTATTTTTACTAAGTAATTTTTTGTTTTAGTATAGGGATTTTTATTATTTCCATATTGTTTGCTTGATTTTCGGATAATTCCAATGTTTAATAAAATTTAGTTAAATTGTGTTTTTAGTAAAATCGTTTTTTTTTTAATAAAAAATAAATGCACTGAGATATGTATCTAATGATTGAGATTTTAAAAAGATATGTATGAAATACGTATCTAGATCGTATCTTCAACGTATCTTATAGTTAGGAATTAAAAAAAATATCTTTTGATACGTAATGTTTTTAAAAATAGAAAAATCTTAATTGAGTTTTTTAAAAAAATTTAGTTAGTTAGAGTTTTCTTTAATTCGAGAAAGTTAGATTTCTTCAGCTTTTTTTTAAAATAATAAATTGTTAATAAACGTAAACTTGGCTCGGTTTTTAAAATAAAAAGAATTCACTTACTAAAAATTTTATAAAAAGAGAACTATGGCTGGTTTAATCCCGACCTGTAGCTACATAAGTACCTTCGGGGCAACCGCATAAAAAATAAAAATATTTTTTCCCTTTTTCATGAAAATTCGTAATAAAAAATAATAAAAAATCACCTTAGTTATCTTTTATATATTTAGGTATATTTTTTAGTATTTTTTAGGAAATTATAAAAATAAAAACCCATCAATTTTTTTTTTTAGTTTTTACATGGTAATTTAGTCTTAATAGGTTAACCCCTGAATTTGGTTTTTTTTTTTTTTTTTGCTAGTTTAATTTTCTAAAGATCATTTTCTTAGAAAATCCGCAGATCAGTAGTCAAATTAGAGTTTTCCCACCCGAAAACTGTAATTTCATGTTTTACTAGTTGAACTGGTTGGTGACTCCAATTTTTTTAATTTTTAAAAAATATTTCCTTAATTTAATATCGAGTAATTTATATTAAGCGAGTTGGGCTTAATATAGGTTAATTTAAGAAAACTGAAATAAGGCTAGATAGAATTGGCGACTCTACTATAGAAGTTTGGTGGGCTAACCATGTAAAAATTAAAAATTAATTCATGGGCTTTTGTATTATATTTTTCTTTTTTCTTTTTTCTTTTTTGTATTATAATTGTACTAACAGTTTTTAGTGATGTAGACTCTAAGAAAAAAAACCTGGCTAAATGGGCTATCTTGGGAATTAATGGGGGTTTTTATTTTTAGTAATCATTTGTGTGATTAGATTTAGTCAAACTTGGGCCACCTTAGGAACTTAGGATAAGCCGCCATTATGTAACCCTCAGGTCGTTAGGGTCTTTACCCTCACCTGGTGGTGATAGGTAAGCCTACTCAAGCTTCGATATAGTCCACTAGGCTTCTCTTTGGAAAGTTTTAGAGTTATAGAGCCTAAGACCTATAGACCCTACCCTCTTGCATTATTCTTTCCAAAAAAGGGGTAGTTATTCTTAAATTATAAGAAAAGCCCATTCAATCTACAATTGGTTGATTTTCTTTTTCAAAAAAAAAAAAGGAAATTTAAAAAAAGAAATCAGAAACCCTTATATATAAGTATTCGAGCTTCATTTTTTTTTTTAATCTAATTTTTTACCTACTTATATATAAGGGTGCTCCTTAACCATGGATTCATTATATTTCCTATAATTTATTAATTACCAACCCCTATTGCATTACACGTATGTATAGCATATTGCATTTCTTTTATTTTGCTAATCCTTGTTTTTATTTGTTCGTTTTCATTCCTTGTATTATATGTGCTTTATTTTTATTGTTTCCTAGTAAGTGAAAGATTATGTAATTTTTAGCAAAATTTTTGAAAAGGTTGCAAAATTATTAATACCATATCCAACTTTCTTCTAAATTTAGTGATCTTGTTGTAAATAATCACGACTTTTCATATTTTAAGTAATATAGATATGGAAAGTTAGGTCAGTATCAACCCTGTAAGCTCATCTTAACCGAATTCGTCGACTCCTATAGATATAAGATTTGAGTTTTTTAGAAAAATTAGTTAAGAGTTTTCTTTTATTTTAGTCCATTGTATAGGTTAGATTTTATGATTGTTAATAAATTTGTAGCTTTATTAAACGACAACCTTTATTGATTGCGTAGTTTTTTGTGCTCATTTTATTTTATTTCATGATAGTTTCCTTAAACAAAAAAATAAAATAAAATAAAGAAAAACAACAAGAAAAAACAAGTAAGAAATAACTTTTGTATTAACTTATAAAATTTTGGGGCATGTAATTATAGAAGTTAGCTATGGTAAAGATTATTATGAAATGATCATTTTTTCAATGTTATCGAAAATTTTTTTAAAAAAGAAGAAATTTTGAAATGGCATTTTATAATTAAAAACCAGTTTCATAATAATTATTTATTTAGTCGATTTCTATTGCAATGCTCCACATGTACCATATTGTTAAGAACTAATAATATAAAAAAAGTCAAAAGACAAAAAAAAAAATTTAACTATTAGATTCCTATTGTAAACTATTTCCCATCTTAGAGTCATTAATCTTGTAAATGTTTAGGTTCTCGCTCTTCGTATTTATCCATTAAGTTATCACGGTCCTGATAGAGCTTTCTCTATAGGTCATCACCTTTATGTTATATTTTAATTAATCCCTCATTGTAAAATAATTTCCACTTTTCTATATTACCTTTATGTCAACTGTATCATTGGTTATAATCTCAATGTTTCCAATTTTTTTTAGATTCGTTGACATCAATATTAGGTTATCTATAACATAAAATAAACATTGATTTTTAGTAAAAGCTTCAGAAAAAAAAAGAGGGTTTTTTAAATCAAAAACTTGATTTTTTTTTTTTAAGAGAAGGAATGAAATGTTGTTAACAAGAAGGGATTCTTGCAGGCTTTGAAATATTGTCTTTTAAGTGGTTTAGCCCAACCTAAAGCCTATTTCACTCATTTTCAAAAAAATCAAAGATGTTTGAAGCTTTTGAACTAAGAATAGCCATAACAGAAGGGGTTTTAAGAAAATATGAGAAATAAGCCGAGGCTATAGCTCATACTTAAGCCCAAGTGCTTGTGGATGCATCATCTCAAGCATATGAATCTAAAGATTTGCAAATTCAAGGACCTACTATCAACATGATACAAAGTTTGGAAAAGTTGCCAAAAGTATATTTGAATGGTCAAGCTCAGGGGGCATGTTACTGCTAAGGTATAGAAGAAAGGGTTGCTACCCTAAAAGAAAAGTTAGCAAAGTTAGAAGAAATGCTCGTTAGCATGGAAATGGTGATGGGTTATGTGCTCAAACAACTCGGAAACTTACATCCTAATGCGAATAGGAAGTTACAGCCCAAGCATGATGATGATTCAACAAAAGAGAAGTCAAGAACGAATGTATCGATTGGGAAAAGCCCAAAATCAAGACAAGTGCATCTATAATGAGAGGAGGCAATTTGTATGTTTCAAGATTCCAATGGCCCAAGTTTTCAAGCAATTGAAAGATGTAGGACTACTAATATACAAAAATCCAATGAAGAAATACAAGCCAAGGGATCGTGATCCCAACAAATGATGTGAATACCATGTGGGCTAAGTAGGGTGTTCCACTGAAAACCGAAGCATAAGGTATAAGATTTGATTGATACCAAGATTATCCAACAAAATTTTCTAGAGACTGATGAGTCGATTAGTAGTAGTATTCTTTTCCCAAGTTCTGAAGAAGCATCGAATAGACAACTTCTAGTATTAGGCATTGAAGATATACTACTACTATCATCTAACAAGGTGGCACACCATTTGAAGCAGTTAGGTATATCTTCGAGAGATCAATTCAATTGAATAAGCTGAATTCAAAGAAGTGACAGAAATAAGGGCAAGAAGTAGAAAAAAATTTTAGTTCCTACATTTTTTTTTTTCAGAATCATATTTCATTTTGGAGCTTACAATAGATACAAGTTATTGAATAAAGCAGTTTTCATGTGTATTCTTGTCTTTATAAGCTATGAAGCTAACTCAATTCAAATAGAGGCATTTCGAATGAGTGAAAATTGATAGAGAAAATGTGAACTTGAAACTTAAAACTTTCCACCTAAGGGAATGATAACACATTACTTGAAAGGTTTAGGATGAAAAGAGGCAACTCATGTCCCAAACACTAACTCAAGACACACATGAGAGAAGAGTGCCATCAAGGTGAGCAATTGGGCCCATTCCTTAAAGGAGGTCTATCTTGAAATTGGTATACATGTCAAAATGATATTAGACATTTATTTCATTATCCCTAAACACAAGTTTCCTTGCAAACCCATTTGAACCTTTAAGGGATTTTTCTTAAAATTAGCCATACCAAGAACTACCCCACACTGGGGCAATTAGGAGGTTAGGGTCATCAATTTGAAGAAAAGGAGAAGACTAACTTATGCTTGCCTTAGTGTTGTTAATTCATGAATAAATACTGTCATAGATAATTCAATTTCTTTAGAATGAAGAAGAGCTTCAAACCATATTCACCTCACTCAAACCCGTACACTTATTTCAAACACATCAAGTCCATAGATTTTTTCCCACACTTTAAAGCCATATACACTTCTCCTAAGGTTATACACCTTGAACCTACCTTTTGGTGCTTTAAATCCTATTAAGTAAAAAACTCAACAATGGAAGGTAACCACGTTGACCAAAAGAAAAAAAAAAGAGGAGAAAAAAAAAAGAAAACAAAAGAAAAAAGAAAAAACAAGGGAGAAAAAGAAAAGAAGAGAAAAAAAAAATAAAGATATTAGCAAGGTGATCACCTTAAAAAAAATTACCAATAAGCCAAAAGTCTAAACTTGTGATGGTATTAAAAGGCTAAACACTTTACTATATAATCTAACCCACTATACCAGCCTTGATAAAACTCTTTTGACTAAAGAAATGAAATTATCTTCAGCATAATTTGCTCATGAAACTGGGGTAAGCCATGTTTAGTTTCTCCTAGGTTCTTGGCTTGTAAACCCAGGACTGATTGCATATGATTTCTTCAAAATTGGCAAAGTACATTGATATCCATTTACTTAAACTATTGACCAAAAGCCTCACATTGCAAACCCAGAAAAGACCTAATTGATTGACCAAAGTGTACTACTTACAAGATAGGCTACAATTTTTGGAATTGATGTCAAAAGTGAAAATAGACCTATAAGAGTGCAAGGAAGTCCAGTTTGACTAAACATTTCAAGTAATGATATCTATCCCGTGAGTGGAAAATTAAAGAGTTGAGTACTTTGTCAAAAGCATGGATGGTCATTTATCACAAGTTAGAAATCAATGCTTCTAAAAAAGTTCAAAGATCATGAATTATGCTCTAAGAAACAAGACTAAGAGAATGAGTGATCAATGGGCAAAGGGCAAGCCAACCCCTTATTTATGATCTTTAGAGTTTTTTATACTTTCATACTTATTAGCAACATGATTTTCTATGAAAGAGTGTTTTTTTTTTTAATTTCTTGATTTTCTTTTTAAAAAAAAAAAAGAAGAAAAAAAAATTTCAAAAGAGAAATGAAACTCTTTTAAAAAAAAATTATCAAGAGAGATTTGTCAAATCTCTTAAACTCAAGTTACAGATCAATTTATCAAAACTCATGAAAGTTTTCTTCCTTCCCAAATCACTTACTCAATGGAGCGCCATCCAGTCCTTTGTTAGGATCGCTTGCTCATAGGAGCATTATCTTATTTATTCCTTTTTAGGATCACTTGCTCATAGGAGCACTATCCTATCTATTCTTTTCTAGGATCGCTTGCTCATAGGAACATTGTCCTATCTATCCAATCTTATCTAGGATTGCTTGCTCAAAGGAGCATTGTCCTATCCTTAGTTGGGTCGCTTACTTAATGGAGCACCATCCAATTCTTTCTAGGATCGCTTGCTTAAAGGAGCACTGTCCTATCCTTAGTTGAGTCGCTTGCTTAAAGGAACGTCATCCAATCTTTTCTAAGATCGCTTGCTCATAGGAACATTGTCCTATCTATTCCTTTTTAAGATTGCTATCCCATCCAATCCTTTCTAAGATCGCTTGCTTAAAAGAACGCTATCTGATTTTTAGTTGGATTACCTTCTCAAAGGAGCGCTATCTAATCTTTTTAGGATTACATGCTCATAAGAGTGTTATCCTATCTATTCCTTTCTTGGATTGCTTGCTCAAAGGAGCGCCATCTAGTCATTTAAATGATCGCCTGCTTATGAGAGCGTTGTCTCATTTTATCTTTAATAGAATGTCATTTTATCTTGTCTTCGAAAGATCTATCCTTTTAAGGAACTCATCCTAAAAGAGATCTATCCTCTTCGGATTAAGACAAAAGACTCTTGAAGAAATTTATCCTCTTCAAATTAACTAAAAAGAATCTTGAAGAGATCTATCCTCTTCAGATCAACTAAAAAGAATCTTAAAGAGATCTATCCTCTTCAGATTAACCAAAACGAATTTCGAAGAGATCTATCCTCTTTGGATTGACCAAAAAGAATCATTGAAGAGATCTATCCTCTTCAAATTAACCAAATCAAATCTCGAAGAGATCTATTCTCTTTGAATCAACCAAAACGAATATCGAAGAGATTTATCCTCTTCGGATTAAGCCAAAAGAATCTTGAAGGGATCTATCCTCTTTAGATTAACCAAAACGAATCTCGAAAAGATATATCCTCTTCAGGTTAGACAAAACAAATCTTAAAGAGATCTATCCTATTCGGATCCACTAAAATGAATTTCTAATAGATCTATGCTCTTTGATTTATTCAACAAGTCAAGAAGAAATATGGAAGAGATCTATCCTCTTCAGATTGTTCAAAAAAAAAAACTTTCAAGAAATCTCGAAGAGATCTATCCTTTTTAGATTATTCACCCAAACCGAAACCAGTTTTTAAAATCTTGAAGAGATCTATCCTCTTCAGATTAGTTATTAAAACTAAAGCAAAACCAATCTCAAAGAGATCTATTCTCTTCAAATCATCCACAAACTGAAACAACGTATTTCAAGAATCTCAAAGAGATGTATCCTCTTCAAATCATCCACAAACTGAAACAATGTATTTCAAGAATCTCAAAGAGATGTATCCTCTTCAAATCATTCACTAACCAAAACAAAGCAAGAAATCTCGAAGAGATCTATTCTCTTCGGATCACCAAAGTAAAATCAGTTTTTGAAGTTTCAAAAAGATCTATCCTCTTCGGATCATAAGTCAAAATAAATCTCAAAGAGATTTATCCTCTTTAAATCATATACCTAAGAGAAATCTTGAAGAGATCTATCCTCCTCATATTATCTACTAAAACAAAGTTTTAATCTTGAAAAGATCTATCCTCTTCGAATTATCCAAGTCGGATCTGGCAAAAATGGGTATCTCTTTTATTTTTGTAGTAAAGTTCTAATCGAACTTCCCTACAAAGAGAAGCAACTGTTGACATCTCATTCTTACCATTTTTTTAGTTATTGTATTTTTCGTTAATTGAGCCGAGTTAATAAATAAATAGAAAAAATAAAAAAATAAAATAGTAATAAAAAATAAAAAAAATAAAAAACGAAAATTAAAAGAAAAATGAAAAAATGAAAAATAAAAAAGAAGTCGAGTCGTAGCGAGTCTAGTTGAGTCAAGTTGACTCGTATCGAGTTAAGTCGAATAGAGTTGAATCATTTACAATCAAATCAGATAACGGTATGTGATCAATTTGATAAATCATTAAGTCATTAACAAATCAGGCTTTGTTAAAATGATTTTAACCTAATTTGATCTAAAATAGAATTTTATCTAATTTATATTGAGCCAAAATAGACTTAGGATTTATTAAATGAGTTGTTGAGCTAAATCAAATTGGATCGAATCAAGCTGTGCCATGAAAAATAGAAAGTTCGAATCGAGTGGGGTTTCTAAAAGATAGGTTAAATCTTCAAAGGATCGCAATCGTATCTTCCGTATCTTGAATATAAAAGATATGATTGTAAATTTATAAATAACACGATGACACATGATATTAAGGGGGTATTTTTTTATTATTTTTCCCACAATACAATTCTCAAAATCACAAACTCCACAATTCTCAAACACAATCACCTAAACATTCAATGCGAGTTCACCTAGTTGTCCTCACTTCAACGCAAAGTCAAAATCCAACCAATCCAATCTTTACATAAGTCTTCAATCCTTGCTGTACAGTCATATTCCAAGTCATAACCAGCACTTCAATCCACACCCTTACTGGACATGAACATACATTAAAGTCCTGACCAGACGAACAATAGTGATAACAGTTCAACAATTCACATGCCATCTCGATTCAAAGAGCAACACATCCAGTGTGTGATCAGCAAGTCAAAGCTCCTAAACTGCCTCCTCAATCTCCTGACTACTCTCACCCTCACAACGTCAACATCCTCCCCTGATTCATTTTCCACAAAACTAAAATTATTGCACTACACACGCTCCCCAAAGCAACTAACACGTCCCTTGATCACAAGCCAAACACTTGTTGATGCTCCACCGATTGAAATCCCCTAACACACATCCCTATACACAAACAATCACATGCTTGACGAAGCAACACATTAACACATCCCTACCAAATCTTTAATCCAATATAGTACACACAGCCACAATTCAAAATCACCCTGCCACACAACAGTAAGTCTATACATTGTATACAAACGCACAATGCACGCTCCAACTCACACGCTATACACAAACACACGACTACAGTAACCAACCCACCTTCGATCATGCTCGTGATCAATGGAGACAGCAACCAACATGCCTTTAATTACGCCCATGATCAATGTAGACAGCAACCAACATGTCTTCGATTATGATCGTGATAAGTACAGATAGCAACCAACACGCCTTCAATTATGCCCATAACCATCTGAAAACAATTTATCGTCTACCCTTCAATTACATATAGCTCGACTCATGGGTAAAATTTTTTATTTTGTTATTTATTTTATTTTAATTTAATTATTTTTACTAAGTAATTTTTTGTTTTAGTGTCAGGCTTTTTTTTTTATTTCCATATTGTTTGCTTGATTTTCATATAATTCCAATGATTAATAAAATTTAGTTAAATTACGTTTTTAGTAAAATCGTTTTTTAATGAAAAATAAACACATCAAGATACATATCTAGTGATTGAGATTTGGAAAAGATATGTATCTAAATCGTATCTTCAAAGTATCTAATAGTTAAGATTTAAAAAAGATTTCTTTTGACACGTAATAGTTTTAAAAATAAAAAAATCTTACTCGAGTTTTTCAAAAAGATTTATTTAGTTAAGGCTTTCTTTAATTCAGGAAAATTAGATTTCTTAGGTTTTTTCTAAATAATAAATTGTTAATAAACGTAAACTTGGCTCAGTTTTTAAAATAAAAAGAATCTACCCACTAAAAATTTTATAAAAAAAAACTACGACCAGTTTAATCTTGACTAGTAGGTACGTAGACACCTTTGGGAAAACCACATAAAAAATTAGAAAAGAATTTCCCTTTTTCGTGAAAATTCATAATAAAAAATCACTTTAGTTATCTTTTATATATTTAGGTATATTTTTTAGTATTTTTTAGGAAATTATAAAAATAAAAGCCCATCAATTTTAATTTAGTTTTTATATGATGACTTAGTCTTAATAGCTTAGTTCCCGAACCTAGTTTTTTTTTTGGTTTAATTTTCTAAAAATCATTTTCTTAGAAGATCCGTAGATTAGTAGTCAATTAAGGTTTTTTCACTCGAAAATCCTAATTTCATGTTTTATCAATTGAATTAGTTGGTGACTCCAATTTTTTTAATTTTTTAAAAATATTTCCTTAATTTAATGTCAATAAATTTATATAAAGCAGGTTGGGCTTAATATAGGTTAAATTAAGAAAACCGAAATAGGACTTGACAGCAAAATAATATGTTTTCCTTTTAGTTTAATTTTTGCATTAGTTTTCTTTATGTCAAGCCTGGTTTTTTATCCTCCCAGTTCTTTTTATAAATTAGGCCTTCTTTAAACCGATCAGTACTAAACCTCACCCATTTAATACCAATCCTCAATTGAGGTTTAATGAAGACCGTTTTTTTCTTTTATTTGAAAAGGTATAGGAGTCGCCACCCAATCGAAGTCAAGAAAAAGAGTTAAGTTATAACCAATTAGGTTGATTGGTTATAACTTAGCTACTAGTTTATCAATAAAAGAACCAATTTATAAAACGGTTTTTTTTTTTTAAACCAGAGATCTAGATTCGAAGGCTAATTTATTAAACCCTAAATGAGTATCACTTTTAAACTTTCAAAATTTAACTTCACTTTTCAAATATATCATTTTTTCAGTTTCTAAATGGCTAATCATATTACATGTAATCAATTTACACAAATATCTAAAAATGGAAAAAATAAAACTTTTCATATTTTAAGTCGCCTCATACTAACATGCAAGTGCCTATGTACCCGCTATTCGGGATTAAACTTCCATAGCTCATTTAATAAAAATATAGTGGGTTGATTAATTTTAATTTTTGAAAAATTGCTGGGTTTACATGTTTTACCCATTTTGAGTTCATTTGAAAAAATTTTCTAAGGGCCTTAAATTGGATTTTATTTTTAGAAAGTCTAAATGATTTTAATTTGAAAAATGATTGATTTATTTATTATTTTATTTTTGAAAAATCAATTTTCTAAGTGATAAAACAATTTTATTATTTATTTACTTTTTATTGTTATTTTTTTATTTTTTATTTTTTTTTGCTAAAATGTGAAAATAAATAAATAAAACTAAACTAAATATTACTTCCCACTTTCTTTCTTCTCTTATTTTTTTCGATTTTTCTCTCTTTTCCTTTTTTCTTTTTTTTTTCTTTTCCCTCTTTTATTTTTGTGTTAAACAAATAAATAAAATAATACAACACTAAAAAACAAAATGGGAAATGGACCAAACGGTGCACGAGTCAGTAGGTATGGCTCGGATTCGAACTTCGGGTCGACTAGAAGGTTACAGGTCAAGAGCGGGTCAGATGTAAGTCATAAGTGAATCTAGGTCAAATTTGCTAGGCCGGATGACAACAGCACTTTGGAGGCTATTTCAATAGCTAAAATCAACAGGAAAAGCCAATTTCATGGCTATTCCATTAAGGATTGGGGTTTTTTTTATGCCACCATGTTTGGTGGCCGTCTGGTGGTTGTTGGTGACGGTTATAGTGACAGGTCGTACAAGGAGTGGCTATATGTGAGAGAGGTGATGAGGATTGGTTGTGGGTGTGTAGGTTTGTTTTGTGTATGTATATGAAGGGGATGGTCTGATCGATCGATTGAGAGAAGGGGTGGCAAGTTAAAGGGTAGAGGCTACGTAGCTACATGTGTTCGGGAGAGAGAGTGTTGGTCATACGAAGGAGTTAGTGTTAGTAGTGTATGAGTGAGAGTGTCTATGTGTGTATGGGGTCGTAGGGTCTGTATGCAGTTCGGTCCTATGCTTGGGTTTAGAGAGTACAGTGGAGCGAGAGAGGGATCTGACGATAGAGAGATAGTGAAATGGCCGAGAGTAAGGAATTGGGAAGTGAGGAACTATGATTTGTTGGAAAGAGAGGGAAAGTTATAGAGAAAAAGGCTCAGAAAGTGGAGAGAGTGTGAGGGGTTAGGGAGGTGGTATGGTAGAGGGTTGCTATGTATGCTTAGTCGCATGCCGTATAGAGTTGATAACATGTCGAGGTTGAGTACTGGCTGTTGGTTGAAGGAGATGATCGAGTGGATGTGAAAGAAAGATGGAGTCAGTTGAGAAAGAGAGGTCTATGAAGGTGAGAAAATTACGAGGGAGAGGGAGTAGAGAAAGAGAGAGAAACAGTGAGGGGAGAGAGGTTCAAATCGAGTGAGAAAGTGAGAGTGTGGGCTTAGAGAGAGAGAGAGAGAGAGAGAGACGTTGAGAGAGAGTGAGGTTTATGTGTTTCTTTTTCTTCAAAATGAATTCCTCCCACCCCCACCCTTACCCACCCCACTAACCATTTTCTATGTGTATTTGTTTTCATTTAAAACTAACTCCTTCCCCGTTCATATGTGTTTTCTTTTTTAAGAACAAGAAAGTGAAGAAAAAAAAGGAAAGGGAAGAAGGGAGAAAAAGGAAATGTGGCCTCACGTGAAACTTGAAGAAGATAGAAAAAACATCCTCAATGCCTCTAGTGAGTGTCGAACCCCTGACCTCTAGCTAAATCCAATGCCTTAGTTCAATTGCTTTACCGTTAGGTTGTTGGCCTGTGCCTTATCCATATGTGCAACTAAATTATACATATGGACCAGGTCAGCTTAGGCTAGATTTAAATCTAAGCCTAAATCCAATGGTCCTTTATTTTAAGTCTAATTAAATTAAAAATGTACTCTATCTAAGCAACTTGAAAAAATTATTATTTTCTAAATTCATTGTTTTTTAATTTTTTTGTGACTTCTCAAATTTCTTATATATTTTCCTAAATTTTTCCATTTTTTTGTATTTTTTCTAAATTTCTTATTTTTTTTTTGTGTTTTTTCTTATTTTCCTAATTTTTTTTATTTTTCTAAAATTCCTATTTTTTCTAAATTTCTTCATTTTTTAGGGTTTTCTTTAATTTTCTATTTTTTTTTTGTATTTTTTTCTAATTTAGAACCCTATAACCTATTCTAAAAAATAAAAGAGGGTAAAAATTAGGTATCTACAGCTACCTCTCTTTCTAGCGAAGTTTAAGCAAAACTTTACCATAAAGATAAAAGAGATTCTATTTTTGCCCTAAGGGTGGATTTTATCCTAAAAAGCACTACAGTTAGCTAGCTATCTTAATTCCAATCCATTAGGGATTTGGAGAAGAGAAGGGTAGTGCTTTGAGAGCTAGCTAAAAGACGGAAAGAAGAATTGAAGTCTGATCATGCTCTTATAGGTAGGTGCGTTTCTCGAGGACTAGCTACCCTAAAATTTGATCGATCTGAAAAACTTGGTAGTGCTCCTTTAAGCTAACTAACCTAGGTGGAAGCATCTCTCAAGGACTACTAACCTTAGAATTTGATCGATTTGGAAGACCTGATAGTGCTCTCTTGGGGACTAGCAACCCTAAATTTGATCGATCTGGAAAACTTGATAATGCTCCTTTGAGTTGACTATCCTAGGTAGGAGCGTCTCTTGGGTAATAGCAACCCTAAAATTTGATTGATCTAGAACTTGGTAGTACTTCTTTAAGCTAACTAACCTAAGCGAGAGCGTCTCTTAGGAACTAGTAACCCTAGAATTTCATCAATCTAGAAAACCTAGTAGTGCTCATTCGAGCTGACTTTCTTAGGCAGGAGTATCTCTTAGAGACTAGCAACCCTAAAATTTGATCAATTTGGAAAACCTAGTAGTGCTCCTTTGACCTAACTATCTTAGGTAGGAGTGTCTCTCAAGGATTAGCAATCTTAAATTGGGATCGATCTAAAACCTGGCCATGCTTCACTAGGCTTACTAACCTAGGCGAGAGCATCTTTCAAGGACTAGCAACCCTAGAATTTGATTGGTCTGGAAGACCTGGTAGTACTCCTTTGAGCTAACTATCCTAAGCAGGAGTGTCTTTCAAGTACTAAAAACCTTAGAATTTGATCAATCTAGAAGACTTGGTAATGCTCCTTTGAGATGACTATCCTAGGCAGGAGTGTCTCTCGGAGACTAACAACCCTAGAATTTGATCGATCTAGAAGACCTGGTAGTGCTCCTTTGAGTTGACTAACCTAGGTAGGATGGGTGAAGTGCTCGTAGAGCTAGCTAAGACCCTTAATTGAAACTAGATGAAGAGAAGTACCCCTTAGGCTTACTTGGAAGCATTTGATGAGAGAAGCGCCCTATAGGCTTGCTAAGAGAATTTAGTAAAAAGAAGCGCCCTATAGGCTTGCTAAGAGAATTTAGTAAAAAGAAGCACCCCATAGGCTCGCTACGAGATTGGTGAAAGAGAAGTGTCTATCAAGCTTACTAAGAAAGCGCCCAAAGGGCTTGCTAAAGGAATAGAAGTGCCTTACAAGCTCACTAAGAGACAAATGAAAGAAAGTGCCTAATGGGCTTACTAAGAGACAATCGATTTGAAGACACACCCTAGGGGTTCGCTTGAGATGGATTGACAAGATAAGTACCCTATGGGCTTGCTAAGAGTTGGTTAAAAAGAAAGCGCCCAACAAGCTCACTAAAGACCCTATATGGAGTTAATGATGGAGTGGTTGAAAGATAGCTAGCAACCTAGAAAAAAAAGATGAGATGACATCCTAAAGGATAATAGGATCCCTAAAATGAAAGATAGGATAGCACCCTAAAGGCTGGTAGTATCCCTAAGAAGAATAAACGAAGAGTTAGTGCTCTAAGAGCTTGCTAATACCTTAGAAAGACGAGGCAGCACCCTAAAGGCTAGCTGAAACCTTAAAAATAATAGAATAGGGGATCGACACTCTAAGAGCTAACTTTAACCCTAAGAGAAAGGCAGGACAGCACCCTAAAGGCTAATTGGAACCCTAAAAGAAAGATTGGACAACACACTAAAGGCTGGCTAGAACCCTAAAAAGAATAAGAAAGGTCAGCGCTCTAAGCATTAGATAACTCCCTAAAAAGATCGAGCAGTGCCCTAAAGGCTAGCTAGAACCCTAAAAAGAATAGAAAAGGGGATAGTGCCCTAAGAGGAAAATGATGACTGATTGAAGAACAAAAGTAAGGCAAGTAACCAATTTCAAAAGACTCTTTCACTTGGAAAAGTATTTATAGAGAAATTGTTGAAAAACCATTTATGAATCAAGGAAAAGAGTAGGGATAGGCCCCTTGATTTGAAAAAAGAGTTTGAAGGATGTTTAAAAAACCATAATTTGAGAAGAATGACTTAAATTGAAGAATGACAACCTTAGAAAGGAAACGGATGACATGGATTAAAGCTTGGCTATTTGAGCTAACAAGGACTAGAAAAAAATTTATAACAAGCCTTTACTTTCTCTCTCTTCTTCTTTTGCTTCTTTTTTTTTTTTTTTTTTTGAAAGTTTTGCCAACAAGTATAAATTCTTATTAAGGAACAATCTTATAACCACCCATATCCTTAGAAATCATGTGGAATTTCTTAATGCCCTTGACCCTAGGGCTTCTCTTAGGGCTTTTGTGATCTCAAGGCATTCCAAGGTAACTCACAATTAGTTTAGTCAAAGAGGTTTTCCTTATTAGCTCTCGGTCTAAATCCCGCTCTCAACTTCAGTTCCAAAAATTATAGTCCATTTTATATATGATACTCCTTGATCAATTTGTTAGGTCTTTTTCAATTTAACCTTATGAATTTAGGCTTTTGGTCCAAGGGTTTCAAAAAGGACCAATGAAAAGGCTTATTTTGACTAAATTGCTTTTATTAATCCCAAAGTGTACAAATCAAGAACCTTAGGGAAAAATTAGGAGTATGCTTGTCCTAGTTTCAAAAATAATTTTTTATTAAAGATAAATTATCTTTCAAGATCGAAAGAGCTTTTACATGTGTAAGGATGGTATTGTGGGTGGGGAGGCCTTATGTGATTTAATATAGGTAGGAGAGGCTTCCGAGTGTTAGAGTGGATATGGAGATTTGAGTTTCTAGGCTTAGGAGTATGATTTAGGGCCTTGTCTTTTCTAAGGTTATTTGGGCATTGACTCCTAGCCCTTTGATTTGGTTTGATTGCCCCTACAGGGATGTGAAATATTTCTTGGGGCTTTTCATCCCACACTTCCAGGCTTAATTCTTTGGCCTCTTTTCTTCTTCTTTTTTTTTTTTTAATTACTTTGCCCTACCATCTCTTACTATTCTCTCTTTTCTTTTGGCCCTAAGAGTGATTGTTTTCATTGCTGAGGTTTTTTTTTTTTTTTTTCATTTTAAACAATTCAAGGCCCTAATTCCATGGATTTCAAGTATATGGGCTTAAGATGGTTGAAAAAGGAAATTGGCTTTTCTTCATTTCAAAGAAAAATAATTTATCAAAAATAAAATTGGTTTTTTAATTAAAGTTACTTAAATAAGCATAAACTAATCTTACCCCTATCTTTTGATCAATGACCCTAACCTTCGAATTGCCCCATCGTAAGGTGGTTCTTGATAGAGTTTAAATTTAGAAATTCTCCAAATAAGTCCAACAAGGTGAACAATGGATGATTGTGTTTAGGATTTAGAAATGAATGCCTAACTTCACTTTAATCTATGTATCACATTCAAAGTGAACCTCCTTTAAGGAATGAGTTCAAAGTATTCTCACCATTATGTCACTCAACTCTTAAACTGTTTTGAGGGTTAGTGTATTGGATATAGTCTGCCTTTTCTCATCCTAAACTTTTCAAAATGTGAGTTACCGATTTCTTAAGGAGGATTCTATTTTTTATTTGCCCAAGATTAGGTTTTGCACCCTGGTTTCTCAAATCATGCCCTATTATTTGATTTTGTGTTCTAGTTCAATTCATGATTGAGCTTGGCTTTCTAAATAGATCAAGGGTTTTAGCTTGGCTTGGTTACTTTTAAGGGCTGAGGATTATGCTCAAGTTGGCTGCCTTGATGGGCCATGGTTCATGTTCAAATTGGCTGGCTGGCCTAGTGGCTTGTGATTAGGTAAGCCAGTTGGATAAGCCCAAGGTTTGTGTTTAGGTTGAATGCCTTGCCAAGCGGCCTATATTTGGGTAAGTTACTTGAATGGGCCTAAGGTTGGTGTTGGCCAAGTGGCTTATGTTTGCATTAGATGGTGACAAAGGGCTCGTGTTGGTTTCTTTAATAGGTTTAGTGTGGGTTGAAAGCAAAATGTTTGGGATGGCTGCTTAAGTGGGCCAAAGGGCTAGTGTTTGTTGAATGGGCCAAAGGGTTCGTATTTGGGGCTGAATAGGCCAAAGGACTGGTGTTTGGCTTGAATGGGCCAAAGGGCTTGTATTTGGCTTCCTTAATAAGTCGAGGGACCTCATATGGTTTGAAAACTAAGTATTTGGGTTGGTTACTTGAGTGGGCCAAAGGCCTGAGTTTGTGTTGGCTCCTTAAGCTCATAAGGATTTATAGCCATTAGCAACTTTTCCTTTCTTTTTTCTGTTTTTTCAATTTTTTTGTTTTTTTTGTTTTAGAGAGAGAAAGGTAAAGTTTTATTTTCAAAAAATAATTTACAAATAAGGATGGTGATTTTTTTGGATTTCTATTGACAAGTCTATGGATTTTATTTACATTTCCTTAAATGAGATCGAATAGTGGTTAGATAACTGTCTATTGAAAGACTATTTACAAAAATGGGAATGTTAAAAAATGACAAACGATGAACTAAAGAGAGCTTTATTATTTTGAAAAAGGAAGATCAAAATACAAAAAAAAAGGTAGAGAACCTAGCATTTATTCTAGACTGTATTCTAGGCTCTTTAGATCTGAACTGCAAAGACCCTACATTAAGTCCCATATACGGACCTTAATGTCCTCCATCATCTCATAAGTATCCTCAATGACCTGTGCCAAAAGGGAACTTAAGGCCCGGTTGTGAGATTTAGAACACTCAAGCTTTTCCTTCAAATAGGTAATTTCATCTCTCAGCTCTTGCTTATGAAACCTAGAGGTATCCAGTAGCCTATTGCTCACCTGATCATTCGCTTGGTTATTTGCCATTTTAAGTCTACACATTTTATGGACAAGAGTCAATTATCAATGTAATAAAAGAAAAACAAAAACGTGGAAATATGTAGATATTAGGGTCATTTTGGGTTAATATATTACTCCTGAAGTTGCAACCCTACTGCAATTTTCAAAAACTTGTTTACAAAAACTCTTGAACGATCAGTTAGGTTGCAATTTCTTAAGGGTAGTATATTAACTCAAGTTTGGAGAGAAGTACATACAATCAGGGTGGGTTTTAGAAGATTCTTAAGCTCTGTGACCTCACTTGTTAAAAAACACTTTCATTGGTCATATCGAGCTTAAGTAAGGTAACTTAATCAACCTCGAGTGGTGGTTACACTATAGCATCCGAAGCCTACATAATGGCCCCTCTCTTAAGATCCTAAGACGGCCTAGGTTTAACCATACCTACCCTGCATCTTTGATGCAACAAATGAGCCCCTCATATCCCAATGTGTGTGATCTATAAGATAATAGTACAAACAAATAAACAAAAGCTAAGAAAATACAGAAGCTTTAGGTTTGTCTCTTCTTTTTCTATTTTGTAACAACGTCATCCTATTAGTCATTTGCCAAGCCTAGAAGAATGTATGCAAGAAAGGAAGGTTCTAGAGGTTCTTAAACTCTGTGACCTCACGCGTATCTTACAAAACGGTTCCTTAGTCACATTGATGTTTAAGTGGGGTAGCTTAATCAGCCTTAAATGGTAGTTGCCTCATTACGCCCAAAACTTATACAATGGCTCCCTGTCCTAAGGTCTTAAGACAATCTGGGTTTGACTACATCTACCATGCATCTTTGATGCAATAAGAGAACCCCTATGCCCCAGTGCACTTTATTCACAAAATAAATATGCATACAAAGTCAACAATAAATAAATAAATGAATATATAAATAAATAAACAACATGAGTATTTTGAAAAGCGATTTTAATTTCAGAATGTTTTAGGTAGTTAACCCTCTTGACATCCTTATTGGAGTTGCTAAGCTATCGAGCTTAGTTTTTTACCATCTTAGTTCTTTTTATAAAATTAGGCCTTCTTTAAACCGATCAGTACTAAATCCTACCCGTTTCATACCAATCATTGACTAGGGTTTAAAGAAGACCATTTTTTTGTATTTGAAAAGGTATTGGAGTTGCCATCGGACCGAAGTCAGAAAAAAGAATTAAATTATAACTAATTGGGTGGATTGGTTATAACTTAGCTATCGGTCTATCGATAAAAAAACCAATTTATAAAACAATTTTTTTTTTAAACCAGAGATCTAGATCCGAGAGCTAATTTATTAAACCCTAAATGAGTACCACTTTTAAACTTTCCAAATTTAACTTCGCTTTTCAAATATACCATTTTTTCAGTTTCTAAATAGTTAATCATATTACATGTAATCAATTTGCATGAATATCTAAAAAAGGAAAAAATAAAACTTTCCATATCTTAAGTCACCCCACACTGACGTGTGGGTACCTACGTACCTACTATTGGAAATCAAACTTTCATAGTTCGTTCATCAAAAATAGAGTAGATTGATTAATTTTAATTTTTGAAAAATTGCCAAGTTTACTTGTTTTACCTATTTTGAGTTCATTTGAAGAAATTTTCTAAAGGTCCTAAATTGGATTTTATTTTTGGACAATCTAAATGATTCTAATTTGAAAAATAATTGATTTATTTTTTATTTTATTTTTGGAAAATCAATTTTCTAAGTGATAAAACAATTTTATTATTTTTTTATTATTCCTTTACTTTTTATTGTTATTTTTATTATTATTATTTTATTATTTTTTTTCTAAAATGTGAAATAAATAAATAAAACTAAACTGAATATTACTTCCCACTTTTCTTTCTTCTTTTTTCTTCTCTTTTTTTTTTTTTTTGTTTTTCTCTCTTTTCCTTTTTGCTTTTTTTTTTCTTTTCTCTCTTTTTTTTTTGTGTTAATTACAATTACATTTACTTTACAAACAAATAAATAAAATAATACAACACCAAAAACCAAGATGGGAAATGGACTAAACTGTGTACAGGTCAATGGGTATGGCTTAGATTCGGACTTCGAGTTGGCTAGCGGGTCACGGGTCAAGAGCAGGTCGAATGCAAGTCGTAGGTGGATCTGGGTCAGATTTGCTAAGTCGGATGATGGCAGTGCTTTAGAGGCTGTTTTGACGACTAAAATCAACAGGAAAAGCCAATTTCATGGCTATTCCATTAGGGATTAGGGGGGGGGTTCGATGCCACCACATTTGGTGGTTATTGGTAGTGGTCACAGTGACCGGTTATGCAAGGAGTAGCTGTATGCAAGGGAGGTGATGAAGATTAGCCATGGGTGTGTGGGTCTATTTTGTGTGTATATGTGAGGGAGGTAGTCTAATATGTCGAGAGAGAGAAGGGGTGGCAAGTTGGAGGGTGGAGGCTAAGTAGCTGCGTGTGTTCAGGAGGGAGAAGGTCAGTCGTGTAAGGGAGTTGATGTCGATGGTACACAAATGAGAGTGTCTGCATGTGTGTGGGGTCTTAGGGTCTGTATGTGATTCAGTCATATGCATAAGTCGAGAGAGTGCAGTGGAGCGAGAGAGGGATCTGACAGTAGAGAGATAGTGGAATGGCTGAGAGTGAGGAACTATGATCTGTTAGGAAAAGAGGGAGAGTTAGAGAGAGAAAGGGTCGAAAAGTAGAGAGAGAGTGAAGGGTTGAGAGGTAATGTGGTAGAGGGTTGTTATGTATGCTCAGTCGCATGCCACGTAGAGTTGACAGCGTATTAGGGTTAAGTGTTGGCCATTGGTTAAAAGAGATGATTTAGGGGATGTGAGAGAGAGATGGAGTTAGCCAAGAGAGAAAGGTTTGTGAGGGTGAGAAAATTGCAAGAGAGAAGGAGTAGAGAGAGAGAGAAACAGTAGAGGGAAAGAGGTTCAGATTGAGTGAGAGAGTGAGAGTGTGGGCTAAAGAGAGAGAGAGAGACATTGAGAGAGAGTGAGTTTTTTGTGTTTCTTTTTCTTCAAAATGAATTCCTCCCCCTTCCCCCTTCCTTTTCTGTGTATATCTGTTTTCTTTTAAAACCAAATCTTTTCCCCTTAGTATGTGTTTTCTTTTTTTAGAACAAGAAAGTGAAGAAAAAAAAGGAAAGGGAAGAAGACAGAAAAAGGAAGAAAAATTTGTTGTTTAATCCAATCACAAAATGCCACATGTCAATTTCAAACACATACCCTAGTGATGGCCTAACATGTAGCTACGTGCGGAACTTGAAGAAGATAGAAAAAACATCCTCAATACCTCTAGTGAGTGTTGAACCCTGTCTAATTGCTTTACCGTTAGGTCATTAGCCTATACCTTGTCCATATGTGCAATTAAATTGTATATATGGATCAGGTCAGTTTGGGCTAGATTTAAATCTAAATCTAAGTCTAAGTCTAAGTCTAAATCCAACAGTCCTTTATTTTAAGTCTAATTGAATTAAAAATGTACTCTATCCAAGCAATTTAAAAAAATTATTATTTTCTAAATTCATTATTTTTTAATTTTTTTGTAACTTTTCAAATTTTTTATATATTTTCCTAAATTTTTCCATTTTTTTGTATTTTTTCTAAATTTCTTATTTTTTGTGTTTTTTCTTATTTTCCTTTTTTTTTGTATTTTTCTAAAATTCTTATTTTTTTCTAAATTTCTTCATTTTTTTGGGTTTTCTTTAATTTTCTATTTTTTTTTTGTATTTTTTCTAATTTAGGACCCTATAACCTATTCTGAAAAATAAAAAAGAGTAAAAATTAGGTATCTACACTTTGATTCATTTTTTTTTAGTTTAGTCCCTTTGTTTCTTTATGTTTCTTTTATTCATGCATTTAAGATAGGTATGCATAAATTAAAATACAAAAAAAAATTTAAAGTTACAAAAAAAAAAAAAATCAAAATAGTATACTATACGGTATAAAGACACGATCATGTCTTAGATCGTATCAATTCCAAGTGATGCTTATGATCACAGCATAGAAGGGTAGACAGTCATGTCTTGGGTCGTGTCACATCCAATATAAAAGCACTCAACTCATATCCCCTTCCCTACACTTCTCATCTACTCTTTTACCCTTACGCATAGTTGAACACACAAACTTACACATGAATTCGTCCTTTCTTGCACTTTCTCTTATGTAAAACATACAAGAACACGCAAACTCACACAAGTTCAAAGATCTCTACTACTCACACTATTCCAAGAATTTGAAGAAACATGGTACGAAGGGCTAAATTATAAGTTAAGAAGAAGGAGCTCAAAAGGAGAGTTCAATTGAAGATGTCGATGATGAGGAGGAGGATGAAGAATCAGAAGAGGATGCGGATGATTTCATGGATGATGCCTTCAATTAGGAAGATTGTGGAGCCAATTGAGTATTCTTGTGAGGATAAGGTCTTGAAACTTTAAAGCTCATGTTAGAAATTGTATTTGATTTAGACTACTTCAAATTTCTGACTTCTTGCATTTATGAATCATTTTTAAGGGAGTATCAGTTTTTCTTTCCCACATTTATATCATCTTACCAATGATTGTTTTTATTGATACATTTTTATTGTGCGACTTAATTCGTATTTTGGGTATAATGTACGATTTTAAATGTGGGGAGGGAGATATAGAAATTTATAGAAACTTTTGCTACTTAGGGGACCAATTTTTTTCACATCTAACCCAATTTTATTGTTTTATTGACTTGCAATTATTTAGCAATTGATAACTTCCACTAAGTTGAATGTAATTCGAATACTTGCTCTTTGATGTTTGAGTTACACTTTGCTAAAGTTGATAGGTAAAATCTTTGTGGAGTAAAGTTAAAGATTATTTAGCCTAAGATTTTAATACTTAGGACTAGAACAACATCACTAATTAAAAGTTAGTCATGATTATTTTCAAAACTTACTTTGATGTATACTTTCCTCTTAGATGACTTTAAAGCTCTATAATTCTTAGTAAACAAACAAATAAAATTTGTCTTTTGAGAAACCCCTAAAATGAAATAGTTGGAGGTAGAAAGTGATATAAACGGAAAAAATTTAAAAAAAGGGCAAAATTGGTAAGAATTCACCTTGGTCCCTTAGAAGAATGAGGTTGAATTCTACAGCCAATGCAAAAATAAGTTTAAAGAATAAGTTAGTATAGATCAGCCTTGATCCCTCAAAAGAGCAAAGTTCTTTTCTGCTACAAATATGAGAGCCAGGTTGGTATGGATCGATCTTAGTCCGTTAGAAAAGCAAGATCCTTTCCCCACATCAACACAACCATCCTTAATTAATATGTTTAATTCAATAAATTTGAAGCCTTCCCAATGAAAGCATGTATGAGATGATTAGAGGATGAGTAGATGTAGTATATATTTACTTTGAATTATAGTGTTTAGCAATATTGAAGAGGGCGTTGTAAACATTCTAGTTAAGTAGGTTAAAAATTTTCTACTCTTTCCTGATTGGCAAGATGTTAAATCTGATCTTGAGTACGAAATCCTTGATTAAATGATCCGGTTAAACTTTAATTTATATAGATTAACTTGTGAACTCTGGTACTCTGTATCCTTCAAACATTGGGAAAAAAGATTGAGTATAAGAGTTAAGGAAGTTATTTTGAAGAAAATGGATTGGATTTGCAAGTTGAATCTTTCCGGGTTAAGTGTAAAGTTTAGTTGGTTTCCTAATTAGTGATTTTTTTACACTTAAGAATTATTGTCCTGATTTTTCTTTGATCTATTTACTTAAGGACAGGCAAATTCTTAAGTATAAGAAAGTTTGATAAGTTCCTAATTGCACATATTTTATTTAATGATTTTTTATTATTTTCCCTTGATATTTGAGTTTATTTTTAAATAATAATACCTAATTGAGTACATTTTTGTTTTCAAGGTTTTGAAATGATCTACTTAAGAAAATGAGAAAATAGAAATAAATTTCACTTAAATTGAAACTAAAATGAGCAAGTTATGAAGGTTTGAAGATCGATACAGATGAACGACATGACTGTATTATTTCCAGGTGAATTTGGAGCTTGTTTTCAACTATTATAGCCTAGGATACGATAAAAAGACACAATTGTATCCCTCGTTGTGTCTTTTCCAGCCAACTTATTTTTTTTTATCTCTTCCTATATAAAGCCTTATTAAGGTTTGTTTTGAGAAAAAACTTTTTAGCATGAAATTAGAGAGAGCTTTTCAAGATAAAAACACTCAAAAAACAAGAGGATCATCAAGAATTCAAGAATTCATGATTTGATCTTATTTAGACTTCATGACTTTCTTTTCTATAATTTCCTACTCTTTATTTTTATATTCTTATTTTATGACGTGTAGAGAGTTAATCTTTGATATCTAAGTCTTATTGAACCTAGATCTACTCATGTGACATGATTAGTATTTGATTAATTTAATTCTTTAGTCTTTTCTTAGTTCAACTATGTTTGCTTTATGATTTAGGTTATTATTTTCGCAAGTAGTAATCTAAAGTTTGATATCTTATAAGAAAATCGAGAGATTTCTTATAAGATTAGATCAAGGCATAGTTGATAAGGATTACTGCAAGATTAGAGATAATTTGCAGGATTCTTCCAAAATTTTAAACTAAAGCATAGAGAATTCATTGTTCAATAATGTAAACTTAGATCATACTACTGAAGAAGAGAATCTAATAGGTGATTTTAAAGTTAGGATTAATTGGCTTGAGAAAGTGAACTTTAGTAGAGAATTCTCCCGATCAAGAAAGACTAAAGAATGAATTAGATTATCTTTAGGAAAATTACATGTTAGATTTAAGGGAAGCAAGATCTAGGAATTATATTAAATCTTGAATTAATTTCCAATTGAATTGCTTTCTTGTTAATTCTTGAATTGTGTCTTAGTTAATCTTTAAATTAGTTTTAGCAGTAATTTAGATTTACTTCTTTAAGTTTCCTGAAATTTAGTTTGCCAGTTAGATAATATAGACTTACTTAGTATTAGTAGTCAAAGTCCTTGAGGGATTAGCACTTGGACTAATTCACTATTACAATTTGATAGGGTACACTTGCCTGATATATCAGCGCACTATATGATGCTCTATTAAATAAGACAATAACTCACACTATTTAAGTTTACATTTGTAGAGCATGCCAAAATAGTTAAGCAGTGGGTAATACCCCCTTAACTCATGATGTGATTGTCCAATGGAACTAATATTCGTTGTTTCAATCAATATCTCCATATTATTGGATCATATATTCAAATCCTTGCTTGCAAATGAGAGTACACTTCTAGTGCTTAGGGTTTTCTCAAAAATTTATCAAGCCGTGAAGTAATCTATCCTGTAAAGTGCTACTAAGGAAATGCAATATTTTCTAAGCGCATAATGATGTGAACTTTTAAGAGCTTAGTAAATCAATAAATAACCCACGTCAATTCATGATGTTCAACATAAAGACACAAATCTCAAATAAGTGAGAAGCGAAATGGCACATACTAAGCTCAACAAGTCCTAACACTCCATCTAAAAATAAAATAAAAGAAAAGAAAAGAAGTGCAAATAAAATAAGAGTAATACTATCAATTCTTGACACTAGATGCTATAGTAGGATCAAGATCTATGCCTACAAGGTGCTCCTCTCTCTCAAGCTTTGCCTTTGTAAGTTTGGCTTTGAATAACTTACATCTTTCCTCAATATCTTGACTACCTAACACCTTTGAGCTTCAACTGCAATAATTTCCATCTTATTAAGCTTAAACCTAGAGGTATATGTTGCAGTAACACTACTAATCAAAAGTTCAAGATTCTCTATAGATAATGAGCACCAAGCTTCATCAAATAGCCCTACAACTTACCTAAGTAGGCCAAAGATATGAGTAGTTACATTAGAACCTAAACAGATGGATCCTATCCAAAAATCCCCCTCCATCTAATGTAAGTATTCCAATGGTACTAGGAGGTTAGAAAGTATTGTAAAGCCATGAAAGGAGGTAGTGATGATACAGATTCATGGATGGACACACAAACCCAATATCACGCGTAACCAAAGGAGTAGGTCTGAGTTGTGAGCTGATCTAAAAGATAAATGGGAGTTGAAGGTTAAGCAAGGATTCTCATACACCGATGATGAATATGATGCACCAACACCTCACACAAGCTCGGGTCACACTTGATATGACACATAAGTATGGTTGGAGGTCACTCGCCACTAGTCTACACTCAATGAGCTAAACAAGAGTAGCTTAAGAGTAAGCAAAAAGGATACTTAGCTTGAGAAAGTGAGAAAGTTCAGTGTATTCTCTATATATCTTATTACAGCTATTACAATAAGCAAGTATTTATAATACCCAATTAGGGTAAGTCCTAGGTTATAGGAAATTATGGAAAAGGATTCCTACTAGCTAAGGAAAAAGGAGAATGATTTATAGGGGTATCAATGTAATCATGCAAAAAGAATATCCGTTGTCAAAAAAGGACAATACGGATGTCAAAAAAAGGAAAACGTATATGCGACTTGCTCATTTTGTGGTCCCCATGATACTATTGGCCTAACAGGGGCGGATCAGGATTAGGTCAGGTTGCCGTTGGAAGTTTAATAACTCAGGTAGCTGGAACTAGAGTGGGGTCAATTTAGGGGCAACTCATTTTTAATTCAACTTTAGAGGATCAGCTCCTAACTATTGTCAACTTGGCCTTAGCACTGGTGAGGTTGGCTGCATCCTGATCCGATGCTTAGAATGGTATATATGGTAGAGGAGTAGGCTAAGCACGTCGGCTGGTCACCTCAATGGCTTCTTGGATGATGTAGAAAGCTAAGTAGTTTGGCAAATCAAACTAAGGTATGCATTACTCTTCAATGCTTAACTCACCTTAGACAGCTCAACAAACCATCTAAGCGAGTCCTCAAGTTTAAGAGCGTGTAATTGGTCCCTGATCCCTATCAAGTATTTTCTAAGCTTGCTACCACCTTAGCTGCGACTCATTTATCTTCATGTTGTAACTTTTTAATCTTTAGGGGAAGTGATGCTATAGGATCTCTTGGAATTAGCGAAGTCACATCACTACAAAGGGTAAGGATATTGCTAACTACAGTAGCATCCATAGAAGCACTAGGTGTAACATGTGTCTCTTTGTTACAAAACCCTGCACCCATCAAAGCATCAATAAACACCTAGATCGCACTTTCTTCTGAGAGTGAAAACTCATTACCTTCACAATCATCGATGATATTGAACACATCGGAGATTCTAATATTACCATGGGTGCTTCCTTCATCTACAACCTCGATAACGGTAGGTGGATTTTTAGCCCGAAACACCTTTCCCATACCATAGCGACTTAGAAAAGGCCGAATGATAGGAGGGACACATTTACTTGAAGAAGTGCCTTTAGGAGCACCACCACTCACTCCATCAGGATAGTTTTTCACCACTCCATTAAGATGGTTTTTCACTACCTTCTATTTAGTAAAAGTATTGATCTTATACTTTCCCTTTTGCTCTTATGACACATAAGATTGGGAAAACTAAGAAGAGTAAACTTAAAGAAAAATATTAGTATATATAGATAAAAAAAAAAAAAAAAGGAGGAGGAAGAGTGTATTAACAATGTTACCTCATGAATGCGACTATGCTTAGGTTGCCTTATGATCAATGGGGGAGATGGTGAACATTCATTTTGTGATTTACCTCGAGCATCATCAAATGACTTTGTACTATTAGACCATTTTGGGTCTTCTTTGAGTCAAAAGTGACATTCATATCTCTGAATAACTATTTTAAGAAAATCCTCTTTAACTGTCTCCAAAACATACTTCTTAAACCTATCTAAGCAATTTTTCCAATTTGTGAGCCAACCACCCCAAGTGACCCTAAAACGACTTATAGAAGGAAAGACTGATTACATGATTCTTTCATGAATGTTCTATCGACTCTCGAGCCTAAACACTTTGCAACACTCATCAAAACTTTGATTAATAACCAAATCATGAGGCACTCCTTGATCAAACCCCAATTGTTAAGCAACTCGGTCTGGTGAATATTTTACGATGTTACACTTAAGGAAGCAATTATAAGCATTAGCCCAATCATGAAGTGATGGAAGACCCCCAAGTGTACTCCATAAGATGAACTCTATCTCGACATCAAAAAGCTCATCATGAAGCTCTATCAAGTTTAACAAGTCCTTTGAGCTTGAAGGGTAGATTTCTAAGTACCATTCATATCCAAGCAATTCCTTTGCATACAAATGAGAATTGAACTCTTGGCAAGCATCAACAACATTCTTCAAAGTACTTAGTAGTTTTCTATTGACCCATCCCCAATCTTAGGGGCTAATAGCATTAGAATGTAAAAGAAGGAGACCAAAATATCTCCTATAACTCTCACAAAGAACATATGGAGAAACACTAGGTCTACATATGATACCATGACAAATCTCCCTTGTGAGCGTATTAAAGCTTCATGAAAAAGGTCTAAGCGCCTATACAAGGAACTTAAGTAGAAGGACCCCAAAACAAAATGTTCCCCTTGTGCAATGCGAATAGCTAAGTGGAAGAGTTGAAGACTAACACCTTTTTTAGGCCGCTTTGGGAACATGAATGGTGATAACCAACAAGTAATGAAAGCTTCTAACTCATACCTGAAATGTAAAACAAGATAGATCATGTTAAGGCTATAAAGTAAACATCAACAAGAAAGGGTAAATGATGACTATGCCACATCAAAATATAGGAACTTACTCACATTAATATCAAAGCCCCATCTTATCACCCTTATCTAGCCTAAAGAAATGCTTAATCCATACACTAAGCGTACCATGTCTACGAGTATCTAAAGCTTCTTTTTTATCCACTTCCAATAGTTCAATCAGTACCTGATCATCTTTCGAGATTGAAGCTATGATGATGTCGGTCAATCTAAAATTAGAAAGGCTCAAAAGGACTACAACATCCTCCAATGTTAGAGTGATCTCACCCCATGCTATCACAAAAGTATGTGATTGAGTACTCTAACGGGATACAATAGCTCACTAAGTTTCTATCTTTTACGGGGGGTATAAAGTTAAATGAGAAGATAAACATATGGGATAGTGTACCCCTACCTCTTCCAAAGTGGATGTATATACAAAATTCTTGAAAATACGTCACCGAAGACAACCAACTATTTACTATGTGCTTTAGGCCATCGAAGCTACTCTTTGAAAGAGGGATTTCTTTCTTCTTGTTTCTAAAATGCAACATAGAATCTACTTCTATCTCTACCCTCTTATGCACTGGAGGTTCTTGTCTTATGAAATGCAACTTGCCATCTTTAGGTGGATATGGATGTATATCTAGTCTCTTTGTATCTCTCTAAAAGAAGTCACCTTCAATAGTTGGGTTTACCCATTTGTCCCAAGGTAAGGGGATTGCCAGAATGTGATCCTCCAAATATGCCAAAACCTCATTGTTCTTATCAACATTGTTACTACAAAACAGCTCTTCCTAGATTCTTTGCCCATGTTAATTACTGCTAAAGGCAATGGTAATGTCTATATGCAAGTATAAAAGAAAGTGGCCACCTACAAACGAAGGGAAGTAAGAGAGCTAGTAGAAGTAAGGTGCATTCAAAAAGTATGACATCTACTTATGAAAACTAAAGATAACACATATTCACATAGGCTCTTACAATGCGTAATGACAATAGGCAATTCACACATGAGATTAGTGGTACCATCCTCAACTCACATGCTTATGATATGTTCCAGCACATGTGTTCACATTAGAAGATTAATGTTCAACGCCTTATGCTCAACTCGTGTAATGGGCTTGTGTCTTTTCATATGTATGCGAAGAAGGCTCATTATTTAACTACTTGTTCTTAGCTCACATGTTGAGCACCATGTCTATCCTATTATGCTGAGACCTATATTGTGCTCAAACCTCACGTCATGTTTGAGGGTCATGTCATGTTCAAATCTCATGTCACGCTCAAGGCTCATGTTACATTTTGATGTTAAGTTAAAGGCTCACCTTAAGCTTAGGGCTCACATCATGGTTAAGCTTATGTTCGATTATCATGATTAAATCGCATTCAAGGCTTGTGTTACAGCTTCCACTTACTCACATTTAACCTTAATGTTTAAGACTAACATTCAACGTTCATGTGAAACCCTTATGTTCACTCATGATTGAGGCTTATGTATGAAGGCTTATGTTCAACACACATGACGAGACTTATGGTTAGGTTAGATGCTAAAAGTGCTACATTCAATTTACATACTCAACTCATGTGTACTCATATAGAAAGTTCAGAAGTGCTCATGTTAGAAGCCTATATGTACTTGTACCAAAGAGACTATGCTGATTAAAGCATTCGATGCTAATATGTTCATGTGCAAGATTTATGTCTCATTCTTGTGTGCTAAGGTCGCGAACTCACACTCAATTCTCACACGCTCATTTTCAAGGTTCATCTTTAAGTTCACATTTTATGCTTACATGGAAGCCTCCTGTTTATTTTGCATATGTAGCCCACAAGTTTTTGTATTAAGGAGAAGTCAATCTCATTTCACGTATTACCTCATAAGTACTTAAGTTAAAGGAAGGTTATGATCAACTCAAGCGTGTTACTCTCATATGCTTATGTCTAAGACTTGTATCCAAATCATATGTACTCAACTCATGCTCGACTCTCATGTACTTGTGTATACATGTCTTTCCGACTTAGGACTCATCATTTAATTCACATTTTAAGTTACAATTGGTTTAGAGGTCATACATGACCCAAGTATTATACCTCTTTGTTATCACCGATTGATGAAGATCAATACTCAAGTCATGACCACAAACTTTTGACCCTCAGTTGGCAAACAGTTACGGTCTGAGCAATAAAGAGTCTACCCTTTTTAAACCATGCCAATTTGCTGACTATTGCCGGTTTGAGATGTGGTCCTTAAGTTGAGATCGTACCCTCGATTGCAAGAAGCCACAATTCGAGAGGTAAAGAGGTCCTCTTTAAACTGAACTCTTAGATATTGATTATGCTACCTACAAAGCATGGACAATAAAGATATGTTAGTTTCAAAATTTGAAGAGAGAGGAAGAGGGGAGGAGAAGTAAAAACAATATCAATCCAAATTCAAGATAAAGGCTCAAAAGGCCATTATGAATTTTAAGATTTAGGACATATGTAAGGCCAATTCAATACAATGCACAATAAAAGGTTAAGCAAATCATTTTGGAATCATGAAGAAGGGACTCGAAGCATATTTACAGCTTTTGGTTCTTGGCAGGGATAGGAAAAACAAAAGGAGTAATCGTCAATTAGAAACACGATCACTAGAAGGCATGCGCATAGAAATGAACAAAGGTTTCATCAAAAAGAAAAAAAAAAAAAAAAAGAAAAGAAGAAGAGATAACTAGAGAAAGCAATCACTAGGTGAAATTCTACTTGCAAAAGCTAAGAGGCTATTAAGCTGTTAGCATCCGTATCTATGGTGCTTCATTTTCTAGTATTTGAGACATTGCTTCCTACAAGTCCAACTACCAAATCAAGGCGTGCTACTATGGTTCAATATCTATAAAGATAGCTACTCAGATCAACTCCAGGAATAATTTTAAAGAATCTCAATATATCGAGCCTCCATAATAGAACATTATATAAGGGGATTTATTTTCATTATAAGGGTCAAAGCAGGCAATCAAAAGGAAGGGGGGAAATTTAAGAAACCAATATATGAAACCGAGGATCGGTTGAAGCCATGTTAACATGATGTAGTCCACTTCAATAAATTAAACAATGCAAATATATGCATCCTCAACAGTTGAAAGCATTAGTAGGTTCATAGACGCGTTGACTAAGGAATGCATATATGAATGTGTTTTAAATACAACTATAAAAAATGAAGGGCATGATGATAACTATTTCAAGAAAAGGGTAAGATATGACAACAAAGCTAGAGCAAGTAGCCATACATATTTCTTCCCAAAAAAGGGAAAAGGCTCAAAAATAACAAAAAGGTTCAAAACATCATCATAAAAAATGAGTAAAACCAAATAAGTGCAAACTCGAAGTAATGCCAAGACCTACGTATACATAACTAAGTTGTTGCTACACAAGAATTACGAACCCGGTTAGATTTCAAGCTGTAGTTGCCAAATGAGCTTCAGAATGCCTATGACCATTTGAAGCTACTGGTACAACTTGAGGCTAAATAAGAAAGTGGCAAGCTAGACTTAAATAGATTTTTTATATATAAGAAAAAAGGAGAGAGAAGAAGAAGAGACTAAAGACTGAACATGAGATATCAATAGATGGTGTACCAAGTAACAAACAAAAGAAGCAATGTGGTTCATCCCATAGACAGTTGAACTTATCAGTCTAAACAACCACTTATAATGGTCCCCAATGTCTATACAGCCCCAGACTCTACCATAACCTATAGTTCAAAAGTCTTTTAGCTTCAAGTTTCTCTAAGGCACCGCTCCAAGCCAATAGATGAAACATCATCAATACCATGTTTAGGACCTTAGGTGATTTCGTTTGCCTTCAACAAGTATAGACTTTATTGACTATTGATCTCACTGGTCTCTAAACTCACCAGACTTTGACTTGAAAGCCAAAATGGTGATCTGCAAATTTTGCTAATGGAGCGGAATTTCAACTTTTTCTTTTTCTCTATTGATGAGACAAAGAGGAACCTTGCCATTGGAATTTACTTGCTAATGGAAGTTGGATAATGTTGTTAATTCATCATCTGCAAAGAAGAAGCGAAAAATATGTGGATATCTTTTTTTTTTTTCTTTTTTTTGTTGAGGCAACCTAATGTTGCTAAAAAGGGGAGAAAGGCTATAATGATACCTCATCTACTGTAATAGCAACTTTTGTGGGATTGTTCACTATAAAGACAATAAAGGGAGAAAAGTATGAGACACTTGTCAAAACCTCAATAAAGAAGAAGGAATAAAGAATTATAGTAGATCTCTCCTTTATCTTTTACCTTAAATAATTTTCCTGAGGTTGGTTGTATGTGTGTGTTAGCTACAATGGATATCTTGCTAGAAGCTGAATTAGTCCTTTCATTTATCACTTTATGGGCCAAACGTATGATTTGAAGATAAGGGCATGAGATTGAGTTGTTGCCTTAGTAAAATGAGGCTCAAAGTTCGTTTAGGTTTGAGTTGTTGATAAGGGAACTTTCTTGAAGTGTTTTTGAATGAATTTTTCAAAATAGAGAAACTAAAAATTCATTTAGCTTTCAAGGCGTAGCCCCAAAAATCCCACAGGGGATGTAGTCCCCTTGACCCCAACCCGCTAACCGGCTAATGGGATCGCCATACTTACCAGTTGTAGTACAGCAAATAAAATTTAGTTAACACAAAGCATTTACATGATATGTGGAGAACTTATAACAAGAATGCCCTTATATGAGAAGAAAATCGATGAAACATAGATACATGGAGTCAGCCCAACAAGATTGCTAATGTCAACTTAGCATATAAATCCATCTCAATGGAACCAATAACTCCTATGGATCGAATCGAAGAGACAATTTAGCTCACAAAGAGACAACTTAAAAAAGATTTATTTCAAAGTATTGTCTTGGGGGAAACTGTAACCTAATTCAATTGAGACACGAAATACGTTCAAGAGGTGCTATAAAGTCATGCACCAAGACAATTCTTAAATGAATTCGACAGCGACACAGCTGTTCAATAGCATGCATGCGCTTAAATCATCTGAAAGACTCATTTGGTGCCCAAACCCCTTCGATACCGTCCAAAGGACTTTGGTTAGAGGGCAAAATGTAGAGGGTTAAATTTAAGTTTGGGCTTTAAACCCATTAGTTAATTAGGTTTGACCCTTTAACCTAAGGTGATGGGGACCAAAAAGTCACATTTAAATATCTGAGATGATCAAGGGAGATTTGATACGATGGGCTTAGAGTAAGGCTCATTAGATTAGTCTGTCTAATCTAACCTTTCTTAATTTGGCTCATACTAAAATAATAAATAAAACCCTTATCTAGGCCTAAACCAATGAAAATAGCTCACTTAAGATCCATTAATAAAAGGCTTCAATGTTAACCATTGATCACTATCATGAACCTACGAATAGGATCAACTACCATGTCATATAAATACCCGTTCACATCCTCATTTGAATGAGATAAAAACCTTTATTAACATCATTACTTTGCCAGAACCTTGTCTCAAAAATCAAACACTTAAACACCTTAAGAACTTGACCCTATTCTTCATTAATCTTGGAATTTGATGCCGTCACACTCCTCTACCTATCACCATACGTATTAAAGCCCCATCAAGATTGCTTATTCCTCCTCTCTACACCTCTCTCCTGATCATTCTGCATAAGTCACTCAAGTCATTTCCTTAGTCATATGTAGTGCGACTTCTCATGCGACATGCACATGACCCTTACATTTGTACCCACACCCCGTACATACGAATAGGGTCGACAATCGATTCAAGACTCTTAGAAAAGAAACTCAATTAGGTTAGAAACTTACGAGGAACATGATAACCCTAATTAAGGAATTCTCATAAGTTTAGAAGTTAAAAATATTATAAAATATCAAGATTTACTTTATGTAAGCCGCTAAAGTCATGTTTAAGGCAATTATACTTAGATTTAAGGCTTTTGGAAAAACTTTTTCAATTAAGTCCAAACTTTATAACTAGATTAGAAAAGTTAGTTGAAGTGACTTAATAAAGTTAGATTTTAAAAATAACATCCTAAAAATCTAACCCGAAAGTCTAAAAATATATAATATGTAATGCTACATGACTCCAACCTGCTAGCTTTTGAGTAGTTTATATTCTTTATAGAAAAATATACTTATAAGTTAAGTCAATAGGTATAAAATGGCTTATACTAATGTTGCCAGTAACCACAAGAATATGGATCTTAATAATAGAATAATGATTATAATAATATTACTAATGACACGAGATAATATGTAAAAATAATTGAATTAGTATAAACCTAATTGGCTGAATATTTCCTCTTCATTAGATTGATTGGAAGCATTCATAGGTGTAGGAAAGTTTGAATTACACCTAGACATGGATATACAATTATATGAATTAATAAGAAATTAATTGAAAAATTTAATACTTGAGATACACTCTAGAAATTTTGATTTATAACAACATTCTTAGAATTAAGTTAAACCTTCATAACTAGGTAATAAAAATTAAAACAAGTAACTGTATAGTTTTAATATTTCAATTTAAGCTCATTTATATAAAATTTTCTTACAAGTATTAATTTTATTAGGTATAATCGTTATAATGTAGAGTTTCATAATTTTAAATATAGCTTATGATAAACCCTTTAAGATCAACTACATGATATTAATAATTAATATTAGTAAATAAAATTATATATATAATGCATATGAATAAGTTGTTGCTAATATTTTTACTAATAATTACATTAAAATTTACTCGAAATAATGCTACATGGGAACAGAAAATTAAAACTATGGAATTATTCCTTTATTAGTAATGCTAGTGATAAAGAAAGGGAATATTCCTTGAATATTCTAAATGTTAGGATGAATATTAAATAAAATATAATATATATAATATAACTCAAATAATATTATATATTTCAACTGTCTTATAAAGGCAGTGAAATTGTGGCGGTTTTATTCCATTTACAACCAGAAACAGAGAGATGAGGCGACAAGAAGAGAGAGAGAAAGAATGGGAGAGGGGAAGAGAGAGAGAGAGAGAAAGGGGGGTGGAAGGGGAGAAGGAGAAAGAGAGAGAGAGAACGAGTGATTGAGGATACTGAAAAAGAAAAGAAAAGAAAGAGAAGTAAAAAAGAAGAAGAAGAAAAGAGATCTTGAAGATTTAAATTATCCAGCATATAATATTTCCAAACAACCTCGTTTATATAATTATAAGTATTGTCTTTTAATTGATATTTAATAATTATAGAAAAAAGATATCGGTTACTCATTAATTTCCTAAATAGAGTATTTTATCTGCACCATTTCATTCTTTTTTAACTATAAATTTAGAATATTAATAGCTACAAAACTTGTATGTTATTAGCTGCAAAACTTGTATATTATTAGCACCGATTCTTAAAATGAGTGGATCTCTAGTAATAATCATTTACCATAACTATTAAAATTGAACTTTATATTCTTATAAATTTAACATCATTACTTACATAAAAATTGAGTATATATGATTTATTATATTTTGTTGCAAAATTGTGTGAAAATATATTGTTCATCATATAATACAATATCAATATGAAATTGGTTGTTATACAGCTTTATCTATATACTAGAATTAGAAATTCCCTTTAAAGATAATCTTTTAAATGAAACACTTAACAGGTATAGTCGAGTTCATACAAACTCAACGATTCTGACCTTATTAAAACTGAATCATTTTAGGTAATAAAATAGATGTTTTCTGTAATATTACGAAAAACATCATCTTACAATGACATTTTCATAATTAAAACATAATATAAATAATAGTAAGTATGTTTCGATACAATTGAACTAATATAATATAAGTAGTAGTAAAACTGCATATATTAGATATTATTAAGTAAATTAGTATAACCTATATGTTAAAATAAAATAATTAAAATATATATGTGTATATATATAATGTGTATGTATATAAATATGTATTTATGGAACTCTACTGAATAATTGTATAAATAATATCTCAACTAAATACTAGATAAAACCTTAACATTTTCGTAGATCTTACAAAAACTAAATATGAACTTTGGTATATATAAGACTTTTGAGTAAGTAAAGCCTTGACGTCCCAAGTCTATCGGAGTGAGCTTCAGTACGAGTAAGTAGGACCAATGCTTTACAACATTTTAGGGTATTATTTTAGATTATTTGGAGACTTTGATATGTATTTGCTTATGATTGTAGTTAGCTATTTATGCATTTACAGTACTTATGGTTGAGTTCCAATTTGTTGTGATGGAAGCTACACTCCATGTTATGGTTGTTTTGTGAATATTATTATGCTTGAATTATTTGAGTTCAATTGATCACCCTAAAAATGAAGCAACTCAAACTCGGCTTAAAACCTAACCTGATATATATTGCAACCTACTAGGGGTAATGGCTAAGATTCTTGAGCTAAACACAGACTCCCTTCAATTTTTTAGAAAATAGGGCCAAATTTTAGAACCTTTGTTTGCCCAAGCTCTAGCGACCGGTAGTTGATAGGTGGTTATCAACCGGTAAAGGTAGTGGCTCCTCTACCAAGGGCTAGTGAGGTTCACTATTAGGTTGTTGTTAGGATTGGAAATTGTAGGGGAGTAGCAGGGTACCTTGTTTGTTCTATTTTTTTCCCCTATTTTCTATTAATTTCCTTTGATTTTTCTTTGAGTATCCTATGTTTCTAAAATGTGTAAATGGAAGTCCTAGAGTCCTATTTATACAATTTTGGGTTAGTTGGTAATTCCTTAAGGGTTAAGGAATTTTTTGTTTAATTATTAGGTGAAAAAGATTAAGTAAGAGGTGGCTATTTGTTGTTTAATCTACTTTTGAGTCATCATGATTTTGCTATTGATGTTGTCACGATGAGTCTTGCTTAATTATAGGTAGTTCTCAAAGTTTTGGATGAGTTTTAGATGATGTTGTGATGTATTTTTTATGTTTTATATATTATATATTAATATTTAATAGTTTTGTTAACATACAGGTATATATTCCATATAAACAATACATATAATGAGTAATCCCATTCATGTAATGATGTTTTACTCGTGTTATTAATATTTAAGATGTGTTCTCTTTTTAATTTTGTGAATTTACCACTTACTTTATATACTTATAAAATTTTGGGTTAATTTACAAGTATATTTATTATGTATACTGAGCATATTCATAAATATATATATTCTCATTAGTATTTTATGCAATATTATTCACTAGTATAGCTTAAATAATTTATCTTTAGAGCTTCATTGTGTTTTTGGCTCAATTTTAAGGGTTCCGATGATTTTTATATTATATTGAATAATCACACTTTTAAGACTAAAATTAGGGTTCTATGAAAATATTTTTAAAACCTAAACTTCGTCATTTTGACTAATTTTCTTAACTTAGTCATAAAATTTAAGCTCAATCGAATAAGTTTTTCCAAATGTATTAAATCTAGGTACAGTTGCCCTACCCTAAAAGCAATTTTAAGGGCTCTCAAATCAAAGAGTCGAGTGGCAAAGACAAAATTGGCTTAGCAAAGCATCAAGTAGCTAACTTGGTATGCTAAGTTGACTTGTCTTTAGCAAACTACCCTATAGTTCCAAGGCAAACCAACAAGGACCACATCTAAGCCAACCTGATGATAATTGAGGTAAAGCTAAGGCTAAGGAACCTAAAGTCAAGAGAGATATTGGCCAAAGCTTAGGATGAAAGAGAAGGGAGATTAAATGTTTCAAATATCTTGGTTTTAGACATGTTGCTAATTAATGTGTGAACCGACTTATGATGATTGTAATAGCCGAGGAACCATAGATTGGGTAGAGAATGCAAGTGAAGACGAAGAGGAAGTAATTGTTGAAATTTGTTGGATAAATTCCAAGAACATTTTGAAGCCTTAACCTAACCTGGACTTGGACAGTATTTCAACATAGTCATTAGAAGAATTCTTGGTATTGTAGCTATGGATAAGAGTAAGTAGAGAGAGAATCTTCTCCACACCAACTCTCATGCAAATGGCAATCTTTGTGCCTTAATCACTGATAGAGAGAGTTGTACTAATATGGTAACACAAGGAGTGGGAAAGCCTTAAAGTTGTTAACATATTCTTATCGCCCAACCTTACAAGATCCAATGGCTTAATGAAAGAGGTAGACTTCTAGTTGCTGAGCAAGTGAAGCCATGAAGGTACCAATCTTCATTAGGAATAGATACAAGGACGAGGGGCTATGTGATGTCCCACCAATGTGTGCTTCATACATACTTCTTGGCCGACCTTAGTTATTTGACTTAAGAGTACTATATGATGGATACTGGAATACCTATATGTTTCAAAAGGACAGTAAGAAAGTGATACTAACCCTAATGAGCCCTAAAGAAGTTTAAGAATTATAGACTAAGATCTCTAAGTCCTTAAGAAGAAGTCCTTGGTGATTTCTCAAACTGAATTCTCTAAGATGGTCAAGATTAAAGAATGTGTCTTTTTGTTGATAAGGAGACTACTTGAGCTAAAAGAGGTAAGAACATTATTAGCCGATGTGACTTACTCCGAGAATATGTCAACTTGTTTCCTAACAAGCTACCTATTGGGTTACCCCCTATCAAAGGTATTGAGTACTGTATCGATCTCTAACCTAAAGCAGCTCTACCGAACCAACTTTCCTATAGGCTCAATCCTGAGTAAGTAACTAAGCTCAAGAAGCAAGTAAACAAGCTCGTTGAACATGGGTATGTTAGGAAGAGCATGAGCCCCGAAATTGTGCTAACTATTTTAGTGTTGAAGAATGATGGCTCTTAACAAAGGTGTATTGACAACCAAGCTATTAAAAAAATCACTATCAAGTACAGATATCCAATACCTTAACTAGATGACGTGTTGGATGAACTACATGCTACTCAAATCTTTCCTAAGGTTGAGCTTAAGACCGGTTATCATTAGATCAAAAAGAGGCTAAAAGACAAATGTAAGACAACTTTCAAAACAAAGGATGGTCTCTTTGAATGGTTAGGTATGCTGTTTAGACTCACCAATGTGTTGAGCACTTTTATGCAACTTATGAACCATATATTGAGAAACTTGATTAGTAAGTGTGTAGTAGTTTATTTTGATGACATCCTAGTTTATAGTATCAACCATCCCTCTCACATCGAGCAACTATGAGTTGTATTAGACCTTCTCCGAGTTGAACACTTGTTTGGAAACTTGAAAATATATGTGTTTTGCTAAAATGAGGTTGTATTTCTAGGATTTGTAGTGTCCAAAGGTGGAGCTCACGTTGACGATGAGAAAGTCAAAGTGATGCTTGATTGGCCCATATCAACCTGTGTAGCAAACATGCAAAAATTCTATAATCTAGCTTCATTTTATCAACAGTTTATTCAAAAATTCAGTACTCTAACTACACCATTGATCGAGCTAACTAATAAGAACTCATCATTTAAGTGATCGAAAAAGGCTTAAAAGAGTTTTGAGGAGATAAAATTTAAGCTAATGTGTCATAACCCGAAGGGAGATCAAGTTGTGACAGTACTACCATGTAATACGTGAAAATCCGAAATCAAGCACTATCCTTGATTAGGGGCATTTGGTATACTACACAAGGCATTCACAACTACGACCTTCTCATAGTAACTAGTATTAAATAATAACAAAACATATAAATTAAAGTTAAACTATCTAAATAATCATTAACATAACCTAGATAGGTAGGAATATCATGTTTCCTTAATTTAGTCATACAATACTGAGATAAAACATCATAGGTAGTTTGAGCTACTCAAAAAGCTAAAAATACTTAATAAATAAAAACAAAGAGAGTCCAATAATAAATTAAGGTTTACTCGAGCTCTCATCCTCTTCAAATCCCAAAATCCTAAGCTAGTGCTATTGACCTTAGATATCCTGCGGCCCAGCTTAAGCCATAACTTCTATTGCAACAATAAATTATAGGTGGGTAAGCTTAATTGCATAGTAAGTAACCTTCCTACTCTACAACAAGCAATATCAAGTAAGTTATTATACAAGTGTATGAATGCATGGTTAAACATATGCAATGCAACAATATATAAAATCAACCGATAACTGTATATAGTATGGTTTTGATACCCACCATTGCCCAGGTTACGAAGTATTTTGGCATGTTAAGATCTAGGTATCCATGTCTAATTCGAAGTCTCTTGTCATTAATATCACCCTCAATAGTAGACATAGTGTGACCTTAAGCAAAAGGTGGTACTCTCTGGAGCTATGTAGTTCCCAAAGGTCGAAGCAAGAACATGTCGTATGAAATATGTTATATGATAACAATTTACAATATGGATCCTCTAGGCATGATCCCCCATTCTACTACGTAATGCTGACACCCTTATTATCATGTTATAAGATGCGATACATGACCAGTTTAATTAGGGGTCGAGTATTTATTAGTCCAATCCATGGGTAACCAATTATTATATATAAACACTCTATGATCCTAAGCTCTAATGTAGCAAGCATATAAGTTTATATGATCTTCAAATACTTTACAAACAAGTTCAACTATATCAAGCACATACGGTATCCCATACGCCCCAATCATGCAACAAATTCAATTACTTAACAGAATTAAATGGTTTGCTAACCACAAGCACAAACAAGAAAAGTAAGGGTGGTGTACTCACTCGGCTATGATGCTCAGCAGTATTAATAATCCTCTTCAGTGTCTAACGTAAACTCTTCGTCCCCTAAAGAAGATAATTAAGTTTTATGAGTATTTTATTTGCATCAATTAACTAGGCTTACCGCTAACTATTCCGGAGTTATTTGTTTTCATAATTCGAGCATAACTTCTTCATTTTAACTCCATTTTCGGTGATCTTATAGTTGTTTCATTGTTTTCAAATGTTCTTTCATTTCATGAAGTTTTTTTAAAGTTTCTAGATTAGTGTGTTTTCAATTTGGGCCCTATAAGGTCGTAGGCCTAAATAATGACTTGGATCACTTTAAGGTTTAGGCCTAATTTTGGGTTTTAGGCTTGGTTTTTGAATTTAGGCTTTATATTTAATAATTTTGAGTTTCTTTTAAGTATTTTAAATGCGGTTTTTTTTTTTTTTTTTTTTGCCCAACACTATAAAATTTTGAAGTGGACCTTAGTAATACTCTTATGGGTATAAATGGGCCTTTTTACTAAGCTTAAGACTTTAGATCACTAAATGATCTATGGGGAGTATCTTGGATGGGCCTTTAGGTTTAGTGGGCCTCTTAAATAACTCTTCCTAAGCCTTTTATCCTAAGGTTCAGATCTAGTGACCTAGTTACATGGGCTTCAAAATTGGTTCTTTTGGGCTTTTTATGTCTAGCTCAATATTTAAGGCCTTAAGCTCATGCCCATTTATCTTTTTAAACTTAAGCCCAACATTATACTTAAGTTTATCCTAATTTTAATATGGTTATAGATCTTTCCATCATGGTTCTTAGGGGTTATTAACACCATTCTTAAGCCTATAATTGCTAACTAAGCTAGTTTAGGGCATCAACCATACTTTAGCCTAATTAACTTGATTAATTAAGCCCTACACAATGCTTAACACTAAATAAACATGTTGTTAAGCTGCTAAATAAAAATTTCCAAATCTAGTAGTTCAATGAAAGTGCTAGCTAAGAATTGTTTCTAAGGTCAAACCTTCCATTTTCATACAGCACTTGATTTTTATGGTGTTTTGACTTAAGTGACCTATGTTTCTACTAATCTAAACCTTAATCACTTCATAAAAGTATGTGAAAACATGTGTGAGAGTATATACAAGGGGCAACATGCATTGGGAAGAGGGGTTTCATCATCCTACTTGATGATCTCTTACTAACAATTACACTACTCTACATAACTTAGCCTTTTTGTGTTATAACTTCTACTAAAGGTGGTTTTTCTTGTACTTACCTTTGTTAACCTTCTCAAAACCCTTAGACCTTCTATGGAGTTGCTGTAAAATAAGTTTCAACAAAGAAAACACTAGTATCTAGCCTTCTCTTATAAGAAAATTAAGGAAAAACCTAACCTAAGTTCTTACCGGAGCAAAGTGTAGAAGGCTTCTCTTTGTGGTTGTATGCTATGAGCCTTGGTGTATGTAAGGGAGTGTAAGTGTTTTAGTCAACAAGGGGATTATGTGTGTGAGGCGTACTTGGTTTGGATTGATTTGGAGTAGTGGTGGTGAAGTTATAGGGTTTGGTACTAAGGTGGTTGGTGGTACCTAAGAGAAAGAAGATGGATGGAAGTTTTGTGTGTTTAGATTTTTGAGAGAGTTTGAGGGTGTTTGTAAGTGTGTTTAGGGTTTAAGAAAACAAAAATGACGGTGGGAAATGGGGATGGCAAGTCATGAAAGTGAGGGGGGGTGAGGGGGACAAGCCTTGATTATTTGAGAAATCAAGGTCAAGGTACACAATGGGGACTATGTACCATGTGTGCTTTTTGGTAATTTAGGCAAGATCTTGTCCCCTTAGAGTACAAGATATTTTAAAAGTGGTTAAGAGTTTGTCTTTCGGTCATTAATCGAGTTTGACTTATAACTAATCAAGATATAACCAGATTGGTTAAGGATTAGGGTTTGATTAGGGTAATTGGTGTTGATTAGGCTAATTAAGTGCAATTGGGATGTGTCTAGGGTTTTATTAGACTTTGACACTATACTTTAGCTATTCTAAATGCCCTAGACATGTACTTAGGGTTCCCTTAGGGTTTGGTGCTCGTTTATAGTAATTTAATCAGCGTACAAGCTCAAAAGTTAGGGTTTGAATCGCTTAATACTACCAATCACTTGTATTGATTAACTTAGCCTTACTATTAGTATTTATTTGTGACATTAAGGTATTTGATCACTTAATTAGGGTTAGATGATTATTTTAGGGTTTCACCATCATTCTAGGGCTTTTCAAGTATTAGGTTTCATGCTTATTTAGTTAGGTTTTTAGGGTTTACTTCAATTAGGGTTTTAGTCAAATACTTAAGGTTTGATTCCTTTACTTAGGTATTATTATCATGTTTGTTATGGTTCTAGAGACTATCTAAAGACTCCTTCATCAATTCTACTTTTGACTTATCGAAATTTTGTAGGGTTTACATGATGTCTGCTCTTATGCTTGCATTGCTAGATTTTGAAAAAGTCATTAAGTTAGAATGTAATGCCTTAGGAATAAGCATGGATGCCATTCTCATGGAAGAAGGTCAACCTATCGCGTACTTCAATAGGAAGCTTAGTGGTGTTGCATTGAACTATACTACGTATGATAAGGAATTCTATACTCTTATATGAGCTTTTTAGAACTAGTAACATTAATACTACCTCGAAAATTCATCATCTAAACAGGTCATGAGTCTCTTAAGCATTTGTGAGGTTAACAGAAGCTCTCTTAATGTCATGCCAAGTGGATGGAGTTCTTGGAAACTTTCTACCATGTGATCAAGTATAAGAAAGGAAGTTCTAACATTGTAGATGATACTTTAACACATCGACATATACTTGTAACCGCCTTATAAGCCCAGATACTAAAGTTTAGTACTCTACTTGACCAGTATGAATAGGATCATTATTTTAGGCCTGTAGTGGTCAAATGTAATTATGGAGGAGTTGTAGATGGGCTCTACTTAAACCAGGGGTTTTCAATGGAGGAAGGACGTATATGAGTGCTGGATAGCTCAACCAAAGAACTTTTAGTTTAGGAAGCTCATGTAGGAGGCATAATTGGCAATTTTGGGAAAAAGAGGACGTAGAGTTATTAAGAAAGCACTTCTATTAGCTAAGGATAATGAAACAAGTTTATAAGATTATCGAAAGGTGCGAGGTGTGTAAGCACGCGAAAGGTCGGAAGGAACCCTATGGAGAATACATACCCTTACCTAGGCTTAAACAACCATGGACCAACCTAAGCATGGATTTCATGCTTAAACTAACCTAAAGCTCGGAAACATGACTCCATCATGTTAAAGGTTCATTGGTTTAGCAAGATGAGCCACTATTTTCCTTGCCATAAAACTGACAATGCTTTATATGTTGCTAACCTCTTTTTGCAGGAAATTGTACAGCTTCATGGAGTCTTGAGGAGCATTGTTTCAGATTGAGATACAAAGTTCACAAGCTTCTTTTAGTTGACCTTGTGGAAGAAGCTTGGTTTAATGTTAGTGTTTAGTACTTTCTACCATCCCTAGACAAACAGTTAGACTGAAGTGGTAAATAGAATAGTTGGCAATTTGCTTTCAACCATTGTTGGCAAAAACTTACAGGATTGAGATCTATGCCTACCAATTATTGAATTTGCTTTTAATCACTCTACCCATAGCCTAATAGGAAAGCTACCTTAGAGGTTGTCTATGAGCTTAATCGGAACCTCCCTCTAAACATGATCACTAGCCTAACCTTTCAAAGAGAGAGCAAGATTGGCCTCCAGTACGTAGAATAATTCTAGGTACTACATAGAAAGGTAACTAAGCAGCTAGCTAAGACAATGGCTAAACATTAAGAACAAGGTAGCTAAGGACGAAAGAGAATAGTGTTCAATCCAAGAGACCTTTTCTAAGTTTATGTCAGTAAAGAAAGATTCCCATATAAGAGAACCACCAAATTATCATCTAGGTCAAACGGTCCTTTTAGAATTCTTTGCCAAATCAATGACAATACCTATGAGTTGGAATTGTGAGATGAGTATAGGGTATTACTGACCTTTAATGTCGCCAACCTCATACCATATATACTTAGGATAAAGATTAATAAGATTTGAGGGTAAATCTTCAAAAACCCCAAGGAGTTGATAGGTGATCGACCTCTAGTCCTTTCACTTGTGCTTACCTTCATGGTCTACAAAGTTAGTCAAGCACATGCTTACATGGTACCCTATTGAGGACGAGATTCCTTATCATGACGGCTTGTAGATGAACTCTATACATAGCCAGCATGGATGCACCTTAGTTTGCATCAACCCCAATACCCAATTGTTATTATAGGCTTCTAAGGCCAGCTTCTAGAACTTCAAGCTCCAACTGCAAACCTCTTTTGTAGAAGAACTTTTTAAGCAAACCTATTGACTTGCCTTTCCCACTTTACAGCTTAGCTTCAGTACAGATCTTCCCTAGAGTATGGATCTAACTAAGATGACCTACTTGTCCTGATTTTCTAACAATTGTAATACATTCCCTTTTTTGTCCTTTGTCAATTTTTTTTTTTCCCTTTTAGCTTATAATAAGAGCATCAAGCTAGCAATGAAGTATACTTCATCTTTATACCTCGTCCATTAAAAGGATGGGAAGACACTTTGGGCTTTCATAAACTAGTTTGACAAAGAAGTGGTTGAGATTCCCTACCTCAACGAAGGAATAACTGTTCATGCATCTGTGGTCAAAGTAGGCCCAAAAGAAGATTTCTTTAAATCCCTGGCCAAGAATAAGGCTAATATCCTCACTAACTTCTAGAAGAAAGACTAGAAGTATATTGATGATAGGATAATATTTGTGTTAAGCGTAAAGCCAACTAAGGAAGGTTGAATAAGAAGAAAGAGAAGGAGTAGGGTTAATAAAGGCTCGCTTAGGTTCTAAGGATGATTGCAATGGATCAAAGGATCAAAAGCTACCTAACCTAATACCAAAGTTCACCTAACACACTTGATATGCCTTAGAAGAGGTCTTACCTATACATGGATGGGTACTCTAGAGAATAGCTATCGAAGAAAGGAAAAGTATGGATACAGATGGATAAACATAAGGAAAAAGAAAATGATAAGCTTTGTAAGCTACTTATGGATGTGACTCACTACTCAAGCACTCATGAACCAATACTTTGTTAGATGTTACACATCAGTCTAAAATGATGGGTTACTCCTTAATACAACCTTGCTCAAGGATTACTATGAGTTAGGGAGGAAGAACTTCTTACGAAAGAACTCAAAAGGGAAATTTCATTAATATCAAAAGAGGAGTCTTGTTACAACTATTGTTATAAACAAGTATTTATACCTTGGAGATCCTTAGGGTTACAAAACATGCTAAATTACCAAAATGAATAAAGGTTACATACTAACAATAATATAAAAAGGGGATGGACAATTAAGTAATCCTTCTAAAAAGTGAAGTTTCTGCCATTAGGTGTATGTGAATAGGGGAATAGGATACGTGTCTTTATGGGAGAGGTTGAAGCACCCACTAATAATAGTTGCTGGCGTGTCAGGTTAAGGTAAGCATCAACAGATTCCTTAAGTAGCTTAGAACAGGGGACTTGTAATAAGAGACGACCTGTTGGGAAGGTTGAAAGGTTAAATTCTAAATTCTTAGATAGCTTAAGCAAATCTAAGCTTATCAAGGTGATACCCTAGATGACTCAAAAAATGGAGAGGTCATACAAGTCGATGCCTTCACTTTTCAGGTTAGGGTCTATAGAACTTGCTCGCAATTAAGGATTCAGGAGATTGAACTAACCAAACCTCTTGCCCTGGCTTAGGTGAGAGGCTTAGTTAGTGGATTCTTATCATCCCTTCAAGGTTGGTTAAGATTTAAGATCAAATCCTTAGGATGCTTTACTGGGGGGTCTTCATCTAGAACATATGGGCTCAAGTCTACAATGTTGAAGATGTTGGAGATTCCACATCCTTTCAAGAGTTTAAGCTTATAAGAATTGTTGTTGATCTTCTAAAGTACTTAGTAAGGTGCTTTAGATCAAGGTGAGAGTTACTTTTTCTTTTATTAGGGAACCTTTCCTTATTGAGGTGTGGCCATAAAAGTTCTCTTAGAATTGCTTCCTCGTCCTTCGCCTTTGGTTTCCTTACATTAGCTTTTTGGTAGTATGGGTCAATTGCTTATTAACCCATTGGTAGATTTGCTATAAGGTTTTAGCTCGATCTTCAACTCCTAAGTCACTTTGTTCGGTCCTTAGGGCTAGTTTTTGATAAGCGTAAATTACTCTACATTTTCAAGACATATTTAAGCATACATTGTTCATAATTGTGATTTAAAAGTTTTTGGTACTTAATGGGGTAATGTATTGATTTTAGATAAATCACGTGCAAGGGGATGAAATTTACATAAGAATAATGAGTTTTAAGGCAATCACGGTTGTGAGAAGAAGAAAACCTTGAAATAAAACCAAGATGCAAGCCATCATAGGCATGATAATGAAGGTTTAGCATAGCTAGTACTGATCACACCCTCCATCATGGGTGTGATTGAGGAAGTATTGATGATCCCCTTGTCAATCACAACTATAATTGATTAGCATGAGAGTGATTACGCCATCAATCACGAGCATGATGAGATGTAATGAAGCAATAAGGAGTTTACGTCCATAGTTATGGTCATGATGAGTTTTTATTCTTGTTTTCCGAGACTATCACTCCTTAAGTCACGGGCATAATAGTAGTGGATACAACTGTTCTTCTTTAACTTTTTCACATGAACCAGTACATAGAACATGTCTTAAAATTAGGCGGTGTCTTGAAGTGATATATTTTTGAGTCCTTTGACAAGTCAAGTATAAATATACCGTAACTTGAACAAGGGGAGATATAACACTAGATTAGGATAGACAGAAATACATTAGAACGAACACCATCAAGAAACAAAAGAAATCATTAGAATTAAGACAATTAAGTGTCTTATGTTCTTAGGTAGTGATACTATAACGAGAGTTTTGTGTAACATTCATTACTAACTTCAAGAGAATTATGAAGAATCCATTGTCCATATACTATTGTATCAGAATCCTTCAAGTGAATCAAAATGGGTTTTATTCTTCTCTCTTCTTTTATGTTGTGTTTTAGTTCCTTTTTCCCATTTCTTTGTATTTGTTCTTTGTCTATCATGTGATTAATAAATCAAGGTTTATGATGCCTTCACTTTTTAGGTTAGGTTCTATAGAACTTCTTCACAAGCTATTTGTACCTTTTTGTCCACATCTTCCAATGGCACCACCAATACAACATTGCTACATATACAGAATCATGTGTAAAATCAGTTACACCAATGATTGTTTTTCTTATATATTCATTTTTTCCCTTTTGTATCCTGTACTTTACTTCCTTAAGAAATGTCCTTTTTATCTTTTCCCTTTTGAGCAAGTTGCCTTAACTTATGGGTATAAATACCCCTATACTTATAGTTGTAAGGAGAATCAAATCATCATTAATAAACTTGAGCATTTTTCCTTCCTTACATAAACATTACTTATTTACTCACAGCAACAGTCTTATCCTAACCCTTAAGCAAGGCTAGGTAGCGAGTAACCTCATCGGACCATCTCATGCAACATATCTAGTTGTGTTGTGAGTCCTCAGAAGTTCCATTGGTGCATTATATCCATTGGAGCTATTTGTAGGTTTTTTCTTACTCTTCATTCACATTCACCCTCTTACCCATTCCTCATTACTTTCCTTTTTAGGCTTTCTGCAAGCTTAGACCTACCTAGCTACTAGCCTTGTCTGTCCTTGGTCACAGTTTACACCATCTTGGTATTAGACCGAAGGTTTTGTTTAAGTTATGGTTTGTGTTTCAAGTTCTAGTATACTCTGTTCTACATATGTTAGACAAAACAAGTTGCTATATTCATTTTTGCTACTATGTTTGCTAGCTATTAATTTTTTTGAAGTGTTTGTTTGCAGAGTCTATAGAGAAAATGACTAACCCGAGTGTAAACATTGGTGTTGGAGATGACAACAGTGGAGTTATTCCTAATAGATGACAATCTTAAGGAACCCCTAGGAGCAATGATGAGAGATTAGATGAGGTGGCTAACCTCTTGGTAGATCTAACTCGAGCTATCCGTGCATTGGTTTACCGACCTACTAAGGCCGTATAAAACACCCCACAAGCTACTCAACTTGTTAGAGGTCAAAACCAAGCACGACTAGTTCGAGCTGGAGGAGTAGGTGGATAAGTGAAGAGAAGGATTGATTTAGTAAACGTGGGAGACGACGAAGAAGAGGAGTATTTTGAAGCAAAGTGCATACGAGTCCCCTAAGCATTTGACCATGTAAAGCTTTAGATTTTGAGCTTCAATGGATCTAAGAATGCTTATGAGTATTTGAAGTGGGACGAGAAGGTAGAGCAAGTTTTTTATTATTATCAATATAAAGATTATAAGAAAGTGAGAACTACTGATGTTGAGTTCTCTAGATATGCTGCTATGTAGTGGAAGAATTTCCAAGCCGTAAGGAGATGAGAAGGCTATCGAGAGATTAGTACTTAGCCCGAGATGAAGAGAGTACTCAAAAACAGATTTGTGCTAGAAACTTATCTTCGGGATACTTTCACTTGGCTTTAGGAATTAAGAAAAGGAGGTCGGACTATTGATGAGTATGTTCAAGAATTTCAAGTACTTATGATCCATTGCGAAGTAGAGAAACCACTGGCTCAAATAGTCTTAAGATTCGTCATTAGATTAAGAGGTGATATTCGAGACATTATGGAACTCCAACACTTTACCACAATGGATAAGGCCATCAAAATAACCCAACGAATAGAAAGGCAAAGAAGGAGCTGAGTACCGACGAGGATGCCGACTAGCCGACTCGGATAGGCAAGTCACTGAGCTCAATCAAGTACTGAGCTGAACCGAAAGATAAATGTCCGAGCCAATCAAAAAGGTCAACCAAATGGTGAAGTGCCAACCTAAACTTATGAGAAAGGGTAAGGGTTTAGTAGGAAGATGAGCTAGATCAAGTGCTTTAAATGTCAAGGGTTTAGGCATATAGCTGCTTAGTGCCTGAACCAAAGAACTATAGTTATTAAGGGAGATGTCACAAAGTTAGAGGTAGATAGCACTGATGAGGAACCTAAAGAAGAGGAGATCACTGCTGAGAAAGAAAATGTCAAGAAAGAATTGATTGAGGAGGATATGTTTACTGAGGACTTAGACCAGTTACTCATGGTTGTCCGATGTACTATGAACATGGAATCCTCACGAGAGGAATAGCAAAGAGAGAATTTGTTTCATTCTACCTGTAAGGTGAATGATCAAATGTATGCCCTCATCGTAGATAATAGAAGCTACACCAATGTGGCATCAGCCAATCTTATTTCAAAATTGAAGTTGCCGACTATTGCACATCCAAGGCCATACAAGTTGCACTAGTTGAGCGAGAAAGGAGCATTACATGTCACTCGATAAATACTATTACCGATCACTATAGGGAATTAGTTAGACTAGATTCTTTGTGATGTGTTGCCTATGTGTGCTTCCCACGTGTTATTAGGTAGACTATGGTTGTTTGATAGGAGATTTGTCCACAATGGTTACAAGAACACATATATGTTCAAAAAGGATAACCAAAAGATCACACTGAACTTAATGCTACCGAAAGAAGTTAATAAATTGCAGACAAAGCTTGCCCATAAATTGAGGAAGGCTCTGGTGATGAGTAGAGGCCATCAATGCTGACAAGCTGACCCTCATGTTGGTCAGGTGCTTATTAGAAATAGAGGAGTAGGGTGAACTATCCTAGGAAATCAAAGAGTTGCTTAATGAATACACCGACCTATTCCTAAAACAGTTATATGAAGGGTTGCCCTAAACTCGAGGCATAAAGTACTGCATTGACTTAGTACCCAATGCTATACTACCAAATAAGCCAGTCTATCGAATGAATCCCGAATAGGCTTCTAAGCTACAAGTCGAGTCAATGAGTTACTACAGAGAGGATATCTTCGAGAAAGTCTTAGCTTTGTGTTGTGCCGGTGCTTTTGGTGTCGAAAAAAGATGGGACTTGGTGGATGTATGTCGACAATTGAGCCATAAACAAGATCATGATCAAATATAAGTATTCGATCCCGAGGTTAGAAGACATGTTGGATGAGTTGAGTGGAGCTAAGGTGTTATGCCCCAAAGTCGTAAAGCCGCAACAATCCTACTGTGTAAACTAACCTATAACAGGAATTAACCTCACAATGCCTGTCATAGATACGATCTACATAAGGCATCAACGACTCTTTACTTTGAAGTAAACAGTTCATTTAAAAATTTAACTAAAATTTACAATAGCGATTAAAACCTTAAGTCAATATGTATAATTACATGTACATTACCGTAAAATTCCTAGGTAATTCTATATCATATCATAACAACTAGCTAGTTTACATATTGTACATTAGTTCTTCATCCTAAAGATTCTAACAAGACCTTAAACAAAAACTTGATCATAGACTGGTTAATTCTCACTCCTCAGAGCTTCAAAGAGAACTAACCTCTGGATAATTGTAACGTGGCATAATTAATCAGAAGTTAGGACCTGCAAAAGAATCTATGCAAGTATGAGTAACTACAGCTCAATAAGTTGAATTGGAGACTCATGAATGTACACAAGCACAATCAAGGTTATCAAGCAATTATTTTCATGAAATGCAATAAACAAGTGCCATCACACGACGTGGTCCAATCCATTATGAAATCAAAGTAATTTCACCTACTCTAATCTGAGTTGAGGAGTTTTCATGTTATACAACAGCTCACAACCAAACCCAAGTTTGTGCAATGGATACATTACTCCCCCTAAGACTATCCTTCGAACCAATGCCCTCATCCTTACCATGACCTCCTCTCTTGTCACTTAGTTTGACTAAGGATGAGGAAAAGACCAATTTGATATCCAACGCTATCTTTTTCGAAAGTTTCGATGTTTAGTTGGAGAGTCCTAATGATACCCTAAAGGGTTGCAATGTATGACAATTTAGAGCATTAAGGTCAATTAGGATTAGGTTTAATTTAGGGTGTTCAAACAATTTCACACCAATCCAATCATAACAGTCATCAATCAAAACACAAATTCTAGCATGAAGTCAAATACACAAGCACTTGCATAAAACTACTTACAATCACAATCATACACAATCTTAACTCTCCAAGTACTCTAAAATAGTACTCCAAATATGGTAAAGTAATAAACCCAACTTACTTGGAATCCTGAGTTGCTCAACCACTTGTCGCAGGTTGATTCCTCTCCGTGTGTCCTAGAATATAAATACGCTTTTTAGTACTTATACTTTGATGATACATATTCTAAGTTAGGGTTTAACTCAATTCTCCTTATATACCTATCATTTACTAATGATTCATCTTACATTAGTTTGGGGTTCAGTTTCCGAATCCGATTCTAGTTCAAGTTCTAATTCGATTTCAACTACGAGTAATCCTAAAATACGTTTTGAATAATGTGAAATTAATCACATTAAGCTTAATATCATACTAGGTCTTAATTCAGTATTCTAACTCACTCGGTATACTCTAATCCTAATTAGTGTATCGGATTTACTATCGATGTGAGAAAATTTTACATTTTTGGTATAATTACCTAAAATTAATTTTTGTACCAGATTTAAAATGTATTGATATTATTATTATATTATCCAATTTAACCTATGATTTTATATTTATTAAAATTCCAATTTCACATTATACTAAATTACTCACATTTACTACATAATTCCTATATTAATTGCAATTAACACCCCAAAGGCTAGAATTAGGTTTTCACATCAAAGATTAACATCCTTAAACATCTAATTACCTTCTAAATAGTAATTAGTCATTTAATTACTTAATTAATCCAAAATTACTTATTTTCTCATCATTTTAGAGCTAAAAATTTACTTAAAATTTCAAAAATTAATTTTATAAAAATGGCTTCATAGCACTGTTCTATATTATTTAAGTATTCTATAGGGGAAAAAAATTAAGCTCCAAATTACACTCCTAAGCCTATTTATTTCTAATTCTAAACATACTCAGTTTTGTTTAATTTCTTAATCACCCTATATTTACAAACATGATTAAACTTAATCACTATTTTTTTCTAAATCTACATACAATAAAACATCATAATAACAAAATTCATAACATTCTGGGTAAAATTAATAATTTTAATAAATTTTACAAAATCGGCTAAAAATTAAACTCACCTGACTCTTGGGTTTCCAGCCACTAGCGATGGCCTAGGGTGTGTTGGCCAATCCGAGCGCTCAGTTTGGAGTAGGGTGGTGGTGGTGATGATGGTTCGATCCCAGATGGTGGTGATGTGTGGGTTCGGCCTTCTTGCCCTAATTGTATAGATTTGGGAAAAAAATTTCTAAAACCTTAATTTCTCTCTAATTTTAGTGCTCTCCAATTTTCCTAATCTTCTAACTATCCAAAGGGTCTTCTGAATTATTTTAGCTATTTATAGAGCCATAAAGCAATAATGCTACATTATTTAGACAAGACAAGGGACATATCTTTTCCAATTTGCCTTTTTTGTTGCTTGATTCTTATTGGTTCTTTTTTTTTTTTTCTTCTTCGCTCAATTGCCATGACTTGATTCGCAACATTCCTTATTTCCCTGAATTTTTTTTCTTTGATTTTTTTATAATTTTCTTTCATTATTTAGCAAATTTTTAGGTAATTTCGCATATTTCTACCTATATGTAAATACATGTGGGGTATAAGTAAACACTCTTAAATATTATTTAGGTCATTCTATGATTTTTAGTTTATATATAATTCATCTCTAGCAAGTCATTAGTTATCGAAATGCATTTTATGCATTTTAAATAAATAACAAGTAATATACTTAAAATTTGAAAATTTTATATTCTCTTATTTTATTACTTATTTTCTTAAATTCAAACTTACAAGGTCACTTTTACTAATATTTCTAGCTTTAATTTATAATTTAATTTTGATCGGATCCTTTTACCGATCACCCTAAACTTCATGTACTAAACCTAATCCTACAGTTGCAAGGCTTATATTTAGGGCTTACATAAGGTTTTCAGTAAGATTGACTTAAAGTTTGGCTACCATCAAATCCGCATGAGGTCGGGAGACGAATGAAAGACTGTATTTAAAACTTGGCATGGACTCTATGAGTAGATCATCATTCATTCAGCCTATTGAATGCTTCAAGTATTTTCATGCAATTAATGAATCATGTGTTAAGACATCTAATAGGAAAGTGTGTCGTGGTATACTTTGACGACATATTTGTCTATAGTACTAATATGCTAAGTCACTACGAGCATCTCCAAGAAGTATTGGATATCCTCCAAGCTGAGAGACTATTTAGCAATCTCAAAAAGTGTTGATTTTGCTAGAAGGAAGTGGTATTCTTGGGCTACATAGTCAGTGGAGGAGGCTTATGAATGGATGACAAAAAGATCCGAGCAATTATAAAGTAGTTGACTTCTACCACTTGTGCTAACGTGAGAAGTTTCCATAGACTAGCTTCATTTTATAGATGATTCATCAATAATTTCAGCACCCTTGCTACGCCTCTTACTAAGATCACGAAGAAGAACGCCAACTTTCGATGGGGAGAAAGGGCAGAGAAGAGCTTTGCTAAGGTAAAAGAAAGATTAACCTCCGCCCCGATATTGGTTCTACCTGATTTTGAGAAAATATTTAAGCTAGAATGTGACACATCAGGCATTAGGATAGGCATTGTCCTAATGCACAAAGATCAACCGATTGCCTTCCACAGTGAGAAGCTTAGAGGGCCACAATTAAATTACTCTGTGTATGATAAGAAGCTCTTAGCACTAATCTAAACATTGCAAGTGTGGCAACACTATTTACTACCGAGAGAATTTATCATATATACTAACCATGAATTGCTGAAGTACCTCTAAAGTTAGATGAAGTTATCGAAGTGGCAGGTGAGATGGGTTGAATTCCTTAAAGGATTCAATTTCATGATTAAATACAAGTAAGGAAAGAACAACGTAGTTGCAAATGCTCTTTCAAGGTGACATGCGCTTTTAACCAAACTGCAAACCAGGCTGTTTAGGTTTGTAAGTATCAAAGAACAATATTCTGAGGATCCACACTTTGGACCTATAGTCATGCGATGTGTTGATGGAAAGATGGTGGATGAGTATCATGTAAAGGATGGTTACTTGTTCCAAGGTGGAAAATTTTGCGTGTTGACCTGTTCACTGTAGGAACTATTGATCAAGGAAGCCCATTGTAGAGAACTCTTCAGACATTTTGGAGAAAGAAGGACCTGTGAACTATTAAATGGCCAATTCTTCTGGTCAAGAATGAGGAGAGATGTACAATGAGTTGTCGACAACTATGTTGTGTGCAAGAGGGCTAAGTATCGAGCCAAGCTAGGGAAAGCAATGCCCTTACCTGTTCCAACGAAGCCATGGACTGAATTGAGCATGGACTTTGCTCTTGGACCACCACAAACTATCCAAGGCAAAGATTCTACAATGGTCATTATAGATCATTTCAGCAAAATGGCACACTTTGTGCCCTACTCAAAAACTAATGACGCTTTGGCTATTGCTTCTCTTTTCTTGCAAGAGATTATGCTATTACACGGCGTACCGAGAAGTGTAGTCTCCAATAAGGATCCAAAGTTCTCAAGCCATTTCTAAAGGACCTTGTAGCGTCGAATGGATACCAAACTACTATTCAGTACTTCCTGTCATCCCCAAACTGATGGCTAAACGGAGGTAGTTAATCGTACTTTGGGATCACTGTTCCGAGTTACAATGGGATAGAACTTGGCTGATTGAGTCGTCTACTTGCAAGTGGTCAAAATTTTCTTACAACTATACAATACATGACACCACTAAGCAAACACCCTTCGAAGTGGTCTATGGTTTTAATCTTGAATTGCCTCTCAACCACACCCCTATACCTGTACCTGTACAAGAGGACCCTGATGCAAGAACTCGAGCATAATCCCTTTAGCAAATCTATGATAAGGTCACTCGGCACATCGACCAAGCTGCAAGAAGAATGCGAAAGAAGACCAACTGTATGATAGCTAAATAATTCTAACCAAGAGACTTGGTATAGCTACACCTCAATATGGAATGGTTCCTAAATAAGAAGAGGAACAAATTATCTACAAGAGCTAAAGAACCTTTTAAAATCCTCTAGAAGATCGATGATAATGCCTATAGATTGGAGTTTCCCGAGGACTTTAGGGTTTCTAACGCCTTCAACGTTGCCAACCTCAGCCTGTATCACCCTGACAGAGAGCTGAATGAAGACCATTCGAATTTGATCCCAAATCCAAAATAACTTGGAGGGAATGATGGGAATCAAGCTACCGGACCACTAACCTAGAGTTGGGCTCGAGGACTAAAGGGATTGGCAAGACAAATCATCCTATTCCAGCCGACTCATGCAAAGGTCAAGTATCTCCTTGCTGACCCTTTTTTCTTACCAAGACAAATGACTGCCTATTTCTCGCATGTTGTGTGCAGAGAAGCAAAAGGCCGAGATAACAACCCATCTTCATTCTCACACATGCCTAGCTAATTGCTTACTATGCCGCACCCTTACCAAGATGCCGAGAGAAAGAGTTTGAACTAACCAATCACCCCTACTCGAACAAGCAAGCTGTCCGTACCTTTTTGTTCACATCTTCACAAAATCATGCGTAAAATCCGTTGCACCAACAATTATTTTACTTATATATTCATTTTTACTCTTTTGTATCTTGTACATTACTTCCTTAAGAAATTCCCTTTTTGTCTTTTCCCTTTTGGGCAAGTTACCCTAACTTGTAGGTATAAATACCTTGTACTTATAGCTATAAGGAGAATCAGATCATTATTAATACACTTGAGTATTTTTCCTTCCTTGCATAAACACTACTTATTTACGCTCGGCAGCACTCTTATCCTAACTATTAAGAAAGGCTAAGTGGCGAGTAACCTCACCGGATCGTATCATGTATCATATTGAGTTGTGTTGTAAGTCCTCAAAAGTTCCATTGGCATGTCATATCCATTGGAGCTGTTCGTAGGTTTTTGCTTACTCGTCATTAGCATTCGTCCTTTCACCTATTCCTCATCACTTTCCTTTTCAAGCTTTCTGCAAGCTTGGACCTACCCAACGACTGACCTTATCTGTCCTTAGTTACAATTCGCACTAAATACTATTCTTTAATGCTCACAAATCCAAGCAATTTTGTTTGTAGCTCGAAAATCAGTATATGATGTTTCGACAAAGCGTCTGTAACTACATTAGCCTTTCCTTGCTTATATTCGATCATGAATGAGAATTCCTCTAAGAACTCAACCCACTTAATTTTTCGTTTTGAGAACTTTGGTTAGCTCCTCAAGAATCTTAAGGTCTAATGATTGGAATACACAACAAACTCCTTTGGTAACAAGTAATGTTGCCAAGTCTACAAAGCTCAAATTAAGGCATACAACTCTTTATTGTACATTGAATAGTTCAAACTAGGTCCTCTAAGTTTCTTGCTAAAATAGGCAATAGGTCGGCAGTCCTACATGAGAATGGCTCTAACTCTTAGACCCCAAGGCATCACATTCTAATTCAAAAAATTTGCTGAAGTTAGGTAAAGATAATATTGGTGTTGGAGTCAACCTCCTCTTTAGCTTAGTAAACCTCTCTTCTTTGTTATTTCCCCATTGAAATTCAGTATTCTTCTTCGTAAGCTCAATAAGGGGTACAACAATAGGACTAAAATTTTGTATGAACTTATGATAGAAAGAAGCTAAACCATGGAAACTTCTGAGGTTAGCACATGAGGTTAAGGTAGGCCACTTAACATAACCTAAACATTTTCCTCATCTACCTTAAGGCCTCCTACACTAACTACATGCCCAACGAATACAACTCAAAAACAACACCCCTTCAAATTCCCATACAATTATTCAGCTTAAAGCACCTCGAAAACAGCTTATAGATGTTTCACATGATTAGGTAAGTTAAGACTACATACTAAAATGTTATCAATGTAGATAACAACAAACATTCCTATCTAGTTCCTCAACACGTATTTCATCAACTTCATAAATGTGCTTTGGGCGTTAGATAGCCCAAATGGCATGACAGTAATCTTCCATTCACTACCTTCTTGCATTCAAATTTGATGGTACCTAATTCCAAATCAATTTTGGAAAATACATATTCTCCATGCAAATCATCCAATGTGCCGTCCAATCTAGGAATTAGATATCGATGGTTGATTGTGATCCTATTAACAGCTTAACTGTTTATATACATCCTCTAACTTCTGTCCTTTTGGGGAACTAATAGTATGGGCACATCACATAAACTCATGCTTTCACGAACATAACCTCTTTCAATGAGTTCATTCACCTACCTTTGTAGCTTAATGGCTTATTCAGGGTTCATGTAGTAGGCTGGTACATTTGAAAATGTGACTCTAATTTATAGATTAATGCCATGCTCTATTCCTTTAGGAGTAAACCCTTTAGCAACTTATCGGGAAATAGATTAGCAAATTTTTTGAGCAACTCTTTGACTTCTTCAACTAATTAGGCATGATTTTGAATTTCCAACAACTTTTATACTAACAAAAAGGTTGGTTCATCACATTTTACAACCTTTCTTAGCTCGAATTGACTCGTCACTAGGGTTTTCTTAGTCTTTTGATTTGGTATGGACTGCATGCTATTGACTTAGCTTGGTGTCATCGAAAAGAGTGTAACAGGTCAGTCATCTTTCTTAGAACTCTAAGTATTCCTATACCCATCATACATGACTCTTTGATCAAACAACCTAAGTCGGCTTAGTAGAATATCTGAGGCATACATTGGTAATCCATCACACATGAACTCATCCTTATAACTCCTAATGGTAATTGACAATAACACTTGCTTTTTGACATACAATGATCCCTTCTCATTCAACTAATGCAGTTTGTACGATTTAGGATGCATAGAGATCGGTAAGTTTAGCTTTTCAACCATTCTTGTAAAAGCAACCTTTTTGCAACTTCCACTATCAATAATCAAAACATAAAGTTAGTTGCTTACCTTGTAGGTAGTATGAAACAAATTCTCATGTTAGTCTTCTTATTGATCATGTTCTACACTAAGCTTGGTGATAGCCAATGTTAGCATGTCTCCTTCTTATGGGTATCTATCATCTCATGTGACTTTCATCTTCACTATGTCTTCTATTTCTTCCATAGCTTCAATACCTTCTTCATCTATACTGTAAACTTTGAAGGTTGGCACCTCACCCTTAATGACCATTGTTCGGCAATCAGACACTAAGCTGCTATGTGACTAAAACCCTTACGTTTGAAGCACTTTAACTTACTAGTCTTTCTTCCAAAGGTCTTCCCTTTTTCATATTCCTTCTCTTTCCCTCCTTGTTCCTTACTCACTCCTTCTAAGCTCTGCATCGACCTTGCCTTTAGCCTAGAGTTGAGCTGAAAGGATTCTTGCCATGTCTTTAGGAAGATTGGTTTGTTGAAACAGGTAGGGAGCTAGTGGGTCAATTCTTCCTCTGTTTCTTAACACATTAGGCAACCTTGATAACTTCCTTAAGGGTCCAATAAGACAATACTTCCATAATATCTTGGAGTTCATATTTCAAATATGTAACAAATCTTGACTCAATTTGGGCCTCAAGCTCCTCTACTTTACATTAGATTATTAGCATTTAGAACTCTTATATATACTCGTCAACAATTTAATTACCTTGCCTTAATTCCTATAATTTTGCAAAAGTGTCTTAATAGTAAGATTCAGGTGTGAATCTATTTCACATGACCCTCTTCATGTCTTCTTACGACCTCATACCTTGGTATTCCTCTCTCTCCTTCTTTCTCTTGGCATACATCTTCTTCTACTACATATGTACATATCTAATGAACTCTAGGGCAGTAAGCCTAACCTTATCTCTTTCAATACAATAATAACATTCAAATAACTTCTCAAAGTGCTCTTCTTATTCTAGGTTTTCATTAGCATTACCACTTCTTGAGAAGCTTAGCATTTGGATTTTCACGTTATCAATACTCCTATGAGCTTGGGCAACACATCTCTTAGCATAATAGTCTTCATCAAATTCCTAATTAACCACACCAATATCATCTAAATCAATCCTTTGGCAAGCTTGCCAATTAATTATCCTTTGCAGTTGTTGAATAAGGAAATATACTTGATTAGGTCGACCTTCATACCATCCAACCTTAAGTGTATGCTCTATTCTTTCCTCATCCTCATAGAATTCCTCTTCATCACTTTCATCTTCTTCAAATAGTTCCAATCTATGATTAACCCTGTGTTCACCTCCTTCAACTCAAATGTAACAAGCTAGGTTGATTTCTCTCTTATATGAAGCATCATGAACTTGGTTAACCCTATAATTAGCTCTATTGTTCAATTAGAGTGATCTCATCAACTTAGCCATTGGCTCATTGAGCTTTGTCTATACAGGTGATCACTATGCCTTGCATCAAAATCATCATATTCTCTATTAGTCTTATAAGAAAATCTATCCGCTCATTGATAGTCCTTAATACTTGCTCCACATGGCTGGCCCTTCCCTGAGCACCACTTTCATTGTCTTTGATAATCGCATTTATACTTGGAGTTCATCATTTTTCTTCGAATCTAATAATAATTGTGTAACTACAACTGCCAAACTATTCTCTCAACACCACTACACAAATTCTCTTAATAGTTTAACCTATAGAACTCAAGCTCTAAACCTTCAAGTATTCAACTTAGAACATTACTTCTAGAGTTCAACAAAAGTTAATTACCTCCTTTTTTCACAATTTGAAAACATAGTACAATATAACAACACCTAAGCTCAACTATAGCTAATTAGAACACTCAACTTTAACCGTCACTCTCCACTACAACATTACATAACTCAATACTACTTACTCTTGGCCTTATTCAGAACCTTAAGCTCTAATATCGAGATGATGTGCCTCAAAAAAGGTTTTACTTGTGCATAGATGGTTACTCGAAGAACAGCTATTGAAGAAAGGAAAAATATGAGTTTAGATGAACAAATGCAAGGAGAAAAAGAATGATAAGCCTCATAAGCTACTCAAAGATGTAACTCACTGCTCAAGCACTTACGAACCAACACTTCATCAGATGTGACTCACCAATCTGAAATTATGGGTTGCTCGCTGACATAACCTTGCTTTAGGGTTGCTATAAGCTAAGGAAGAAGAACTTCACATGGAAGAATACAAAAGGAAAATTTCATTAATATCAAAAGAGGAATCTTATTACAACTATTGCTATAAATGGGTATTTATACCCTGGTAATCCCTAGGGTTACAAAACATGCTTAATTAATAAAAAGGATAAAGATTACATACTAACAAAAATACAAAAAGGAGAATGACAATTAAGTAATCCTTTTAGATCGAGAAGTTTCCACTATCAGATGTATGCATGTGGGGGAATGGGATACGTGTCTTTATGGGAGAGGTTAAAGTGCTTACCAATAACAGTTTCTAACATGTCAGGATAAGGTTAACATCAGTAGATTCCTTAAGTAGCTTGAAGCAAGGGACATGTGATGCACCTCGAATGAGGTCTGACCAACGCATTGATGAGTCCTCTAAAGAAAGCTACTAAAGAAAGGATGAGTATGTGTTTGGATGGAAAAATGTAAAGAAAATAAAGAAGAAGATTAAGCCTTGTAAGCTACTTAAGGATATGACTCACAGCTTAAGCACTCACAAACCAACATGTCACCAGATGTGATTCACCAGTCCAAATTCTTGGTTTGCTCTCCATCACAACCTTACTTAAGCGTTGCTATGAGCTAAGGAATAAAGTCTCAACATGAGAGATGGGAAAGGAAACCTAGTTATTTCATTAATAACAAGTGGAAATCTATTTATAGCAATTATCTTAATAAGGTATTTATACCCGGTGATGCTTAGGTTATATTACTAAATGAAATTACTAAAAAGGGTAAGAAATTTATAAAACTACAAGTACAATTGTAAAAGGACAATTACACAATCCTTCTAGAAAGAGAAGATTCCAAGGTCAGGGTGTACCCATAAGGAATGGGATACGTGTTGTCGTAGGAGAGGCTAGGGCGTATTCCACTAACAATTTCTGACAATCGAAGATTTGGTCAATAATCATAGGGCTTTCATGTAACTCAGCACAGTAGCTTGATAATGAGAGGTAACCTTTAGGATTGGTCAATAGCATTAACTATGGAGACAGCTTAGAAAGGTTAGGATTGGTCAAGGTGGTACACCAAACACTTTGGAAGATCTTGTATGGTAGCATGGTCTTTTTGGTTGGTGTGGACAAAACTAGCTTGGTAGCTATCACGCCCCGAAAAGGTGAAGTTGTAACTATCCTATTATATGAGCCATCCTAAGATAGAAACTATCCTTATAGTTGCTATCCTATATCTAGTTCACACTAGGTGTACTCAATTTTATCCCTTTGAAGTATCTAATTCGATACCTATTTGATAGAAACCTGTAGAGTAATTTTTAGAAATAATTTATTAAAAATAAATTTGTAATTTGACTTTGTAAAATAGGGGTAGTAAATCCCACAAGCATGTATCATTTCATATACAGACTAGAATATTGAAAACTACCAAGCCTCTCATAGGGTTTTATGTAGTTTTCCTTAAAGGTTAAGAAAGTCAATGCTAAGAATAATAACCAGCCATTTCTTATTACACCTCACTTCTCATCCCAGTTTGCTAGTACTCTAGTTTTAAGTTAGTACTTACAATCTATTCAAGACCTGCAAAACAAACTATAGGGAAATGAGTAATAACTTGCTCAGTAAGTGGGGCAGAGATAGAAATATGCATTTGGCACATAAGTAGTGTTTTTAACTAAGTTGGTTAGATACAATGTATGTATAAGCACATACTATCACGACGTTATTCGATTCATCATGAGATTAAAGAAATTACTCCAACTTTAATCCGGGTTAAGGAGACTTGCGTCGTGTATTTGCAAATCAAAACCAAATTGGGGCTTATACAATGGAAAACACCCTCTTCTCATGACTACCTTCGAACCACGACCTCTAACCTTGCCATGACCTCCTCTTTTGTCACTTAGAAATTTTGATAAAATTTTGATAAAATTTTAATTATTTTATATACTGTCTTAAGAAATGCACTATTCATCTGAATTTTTTAATTAAAAATAAATATATCAAATGATGTTGTTTGGGATACAAAATTTTTGTATAGGATTCCTATTACATCTAGTTTGATGCTATGTAGCCCGATTTTGATTTCATACATGTCTAGTATTTATTATATTTTTAACCTTAAAAATAGCTAAAATAGGCATTTTCTGAAATAAATTAGTTTTTATAAAAATGATTGATGAATTTGACATATGATGACTTATGAACACTTGTAATGATAAGAAGATAAGTTGAAATTTACTTTGTATAAAAATAATATTATTTACTTAATTAACCATAATTTAAGGGTAAAAACGTAATTTTACCCAATTAGGCAAGAATCACATTTGAGTAAAAAAAAGTTTCTAGTTAAATTCTATATATTTTTTTGAGTCCATAGGAATTTTTATAGAATTATTTGATGATTTGAAATATTTATTATGAATTTTCCTAATTAAATGGCTTAAATTATTAACCAAAACATGTTTTTAGTAATAATAGGTTAAAATATGTTAATTGTTTAATTAAATCATAATTATACATACTCTAATTAGATAAGATTACCTGCTATTTTTGTAGTATCTCATAATATTATATGAATCGGATTATGATATATAGATGTTAAGGGTAGACAAGACATGATTTATCACGTTTAACTTGAAATTTATGTGAAAGGTATATTTTAATTAGATAATATGATATTAATGTAATACTATTTTCTATATTGGTTTACTTGTATATTAGGATTAAAAGCACCCTTAAAAAGAACCTTTTGAATAAAACTTATAATATGTATCGTTAAGTTCAAACAAACCCAACTATGAATAGCCCATTTTGGCCCCTAGTAATTTTAGAGTAGGAAAGGGTTCTAATTTAGGAAAATCACAAAAAATATAGAAAATCTAAAAAAAATGACAAAAAAATAGAAAATTTAGAAAAAATTACAAAAAATGAAAAATGTAAAAAGAATACAAAAAATAGAAAATTTACACGAGGATAAAAAATTTTTAAAAAAAAAAAGAAGTAAATAGTTTAAATAGAATAAGGATTTTTTTAGTTTAGCCTTAGTATTTTTTAGGCCTTAAATAATAAAAAAGAGAAGACGAATTTTAGCCTTGGGTATAGATTTAAATCTAACATAGACTAATATAGACACTTAATTTTTATCTCTTCATTTTTGTTTTTTTTTTTTTTTTAAAAAGGTCCTAGTTCAAAAATATAAATAAATAATAAAAAATAAGATAAAAATAAAATAAAAAATTGAAAAATGATAAAAATACAACAAAATGAAAAAATAAAAATTATAAAGATTTTTAGGAAAATAGATTTTTAGAAAATAAAACATTTTAAGATCAATTGATTTGATTTTAACTCAGTTCAAGTAACTTTAGAGAATCATGTAGTTTAAATACAATTTAATTGCAATAAATATCGAAGTATAAACCAACGGCTTAACAAATAAATACTGTTACCGATTCAAATCTTACCAAGCACATATGAGCCTTTTATTTTTTTTTTCAAATCTCACCAAGCACATATGAGCCTTTTATTTTTTTTTTTTCTTTCATTTGCGAAAATCAATTGAGTATACAAGATTCAAATCTTTTGAATCTAATAGAATTATATTTAAATCCAATGTGATAAAAATTGATAGGATTCAAATCTGATTTTAATTTTTATCAAAATAGAATTAGATAGATATATAAGATTTGCTTCCAAAGTCTTTTAAATATCAATCGCGTAGCATGAAAAAATGGAGAACACATTGGCCTCAACAAAAATCAACCATCCTCCACGATCAGTGTCCAGGTCCTTTCCAATCAATAACACAACCACCAATTCATTCACACATTGCTTATCCACTACACTTCATTGTACAGTACACGCCTAACTTAAACATAATCACCACGCATCTACAGCAAGACATTCCAAGCTACATTCACAATAGATCACAGCCACACGACTTCACTGACAGCAGCATTAAACACACCAACTCGACATCAACTAAACAAGATTGCCCACTGGCAGTCACAACCCCCAATGCATCCAATTCTCTTTTTCGTTGAGTGCTTGAACATCCAATCCAACTCGCAGTAAACAACCCAAGTCTCTTCAACCAACAAATCAAACAGTAGTGAAGCCATGTACACAAACCTAGACCGAAACTAAACAATAGTAGCAGCACCACGACAGCCTTTTTGTCAGCCTCGAACAACACCTAGTATATTCTTCATCACCAACGCACGCACGCTGCAGCACACTGACTCACAAATGTGACACAGCAACGAAATCCCTAAACTTCTCTCTATCCAGTTGATTAACCCACGCACCGATCTGTACACTCCAACACCATGCCATTCGCTATCCACTTAATGCGGCACCATACGTCCAACAACAACACAAATCCTGACACGAGCACGGCCTGCACTGACTACACATTCACATAAGCACACACCGATCACTTCACTGCCCATGCAAGTTGACACTCGAATCATCAATTCCAACAGCAACTCACACACTACAGAACTCACAATGCTCACGTCCACATCTACATCCTACCTACCGATTAGCCATTATCTACACGCACTACACTCCACGCTAACTCAAGACAGCACCTAACGTCTATAATCAAAAAATCCGTAGCAGAACACACAAGCCGCATCGCATGATCAACACACACGCCACTACCACTCATTGATCATTTCACTGCTGTCCGTAACGCCTGACTTCCAAGCTTCACGCCACTACAACAACAAACACAACAGTCACACACAATTGCTGTCCATGCCCTGCACCATCGATCGCCACTCTACCATCGTGGATGCTAACTCAACATGCTCGTGACACGTGAACACATCACGCCGCAATGCTACACCGTCGAGCTTCACACACGACTAAACACAAACAGCACTTCACCGCACATCATTCAAAGCAGGTTCGGTTTTGCACAAATTTTTTTTTCTTTTTTTTTTATTATATTATTATTTTATTTATTAGTTATTTATTTAGTTATGTTTATAACATCATAGATAAATAGGTATATCTATATATTAGCTTAGGAGATTTCTTTTAGCATTATGTTTTTTAAGGATTTCTCAATTAGAAAAGTTATTTTTTAGAAATAAAAATTAATAAAAAAACTTTTTTAAAAAAAAATTAGGACATTTTAGAGAGTTTTTTTTTTTTAATAGAAATACTCACAAATTAGGACCTTTTTAGAGTTTTCTTTAAATAAACTAAATTAATAAAAACGTAAACTCAGTTGGTTTTCAAAATTAAAATAAATCAACATATTAAAGTTTTTGGAAAGAACTACGGTTGTTTAATCACGATTAACGAGTACGTAGGCACCTTCGGAGTGACATTAAAATCTATAGAAACTTAAGTTTTTTTATTTTCTTTTGGTTTTTATTTTTCTTAAAAATAATTTTAAAAGGGATAATTTTGAAAAATAAGCCTAATTTTGGAAATTTATAATAGTACCTGTTAGGGTTTAATAGATAGCCCTCGAATTCAAAACCTTTTAGTTTTTATCAAATTAAAATCAAAGACCGATAGCTAAATCTTAGTCAATCCATCAATTAATTACGATTTCTTTTTTTTTTTCTCCGGCTCTAATCGAGTAGTGACTCCAAAAGTTTTTTTAAAGGACTAGAATTTCCTAATTTCTCTAGTTAATGATTAATACTGAATGGGTTAGGATTTAGTATTAATCGGAAAATGAGAAATCAAATGAAAATAAGAAAATCGAAAATCAAGCTCAATAGTCGACCAAGTTCATATATGCAATTTAATTGCATACATAGACAAGACATAAGCCAACAACCTATCAATATTATACTCTAATGTAACATTGTATTAAAGCTAGAGTTCTTGGGTTCAAATCTTGCAACAAGCATAAAGTACCTTTTATTTTTCAAAAACTCACCTACTACATATTAGGATAGCATTGGACCATGTGCCAATTGTGAACACGTGTCACTGCTTTGTTTGACCACAATTGACATGGCGCTATGTGGCACCACATCAACACATTCATTCACATGTCATGACATGTAGCACAATGACACATCGACATTCAAGCCATGTATCTTGCCATGTCTCTTATCAGAACAAGTGGCGCAACACTACTGGATTGCAAGGCTGACATAACACCACATTAGTATCCTTTTCCTCCCCTTTCCTTCCTTCTCCTTCCTCTTCCCTCCCTTTCTTGCACATAAAACAGCCTACCCCCTTCACTTTGCCTTAATTTTTTTACCTAAACTCCATACACAAGCACACATTTTTTCGATTCAATCTTACATGCCACATAGCTTACCTTGTATTGGACCCAAAAACACATACATGTTCAATCATTTAAGGGGTCGAAAAGAGGACTGAAAATCAAAGAAAACTAAAATGCCTAAATTTACCTTCTCTTTGAATCTCCTTGATACAAGCATTTCACTGAAATCCAAATGTTCCATTTAAACTTTTAGCAAGGATGAACTTCAAGGATACGTTTTTGTCCAATAATTAACGCAAATTATGACTCAAATCTGAAATCAAAGCCTGGTCATAACCATCTTAATTTCTTCGAATTCATGGCGATTAGAGATTTTCCATATTTAATTCTTACTCAAATAGTATAAATAGATGCGTAGGGGTTCATTTCCATCATCAGCTCTTATCGATCCACTTGAAAAACAACTCTTGCAAGTTCTTTCTCTCTCTAAGCACAACATTTCTCTCTCTCTTTAGAATTTGAGTGAGATGAAGGTGTTTTGAAACAAGCCACTATTCTCTACAAGTTCCCGTTCCATTAGCTTTCCAACCCAACCCTTATTACACTCTGCCATGCTCCCTAGTAGTCAATCCACTACATTGGGGTTCTTAACAAACCTTCACTACAGCCACCACACATAAAGCACCACTTTAGCCACCACCCCGAGCCAAACTGAACACATGGCTGAACTCACTATACTCCAAAACCCTTAACCCAACTATTTTTTGAAACCCAACAAACCCTGGCCACCGCATCTCACAATCGCCACCACATCTCATAACTACCACTGCCACTAAACTCGATAACCACCAAACTTCCACCATTTAGCCATGGCATTGAGCCTATACCACCATTCATCAATAAAAAACACACAAAAATACTCTTTCCCACTCATTTTTCAATAAAAACCACCCCTAATAGCCTTTGCGAACCACCGTTGACCCATTCTCCTTTATCCAACCGAACGTAACGCCTTAATCTAGATCCAGGTCCCAATCTGTAATCTAACCCATACCCTACTACATCCTTAGTCCAACTCTTCTTTTTCTTAGCTGTATTTTTTTTTTCTTTGTAATAAGAACTAGTAATTGTAATCAATAAAAAAAAAAAGAAAGAAGAAAAGAAAAAATAAAGCGAGAACTTCTTTTTGCTTCGATATATAACTAAATAATAAAAAATAACAAAAAAATATAAATAAATAAAATAAAAATTGTAAATAAATGAGTTTCATAACCTAGAAAAATTGTTTTCTAAATAAATAAAAAAATTAACCCTTTTCTAAAATTAGGGCTGCGTTAGAATTTTCCAAAATAAAAATAAGATACCCAAATTAGAACCCATTTTTAGAAAATTTTCTTTAAATAAAATTAAAATTGCTAAAGAACGTAAATCCGACTAGTTTTTAAAAGTTAAAAAGAACCAACATACATAATAATTATCAGAAAATGAACTACGGAAGTCTAATCCCGAAGAGCGGGTACATAGGCACTTAAACATAATTACAGGATAACTTAAAATATAAAAATTTTTCTTTTTCCATCTTTTTGTAAATAATCAATTTAATTAACTTAGTTGCATGTGATATAATTTGTTGTTTTTGTAAAATAGAAATTGAAATCTTAAAAGAGTATATTGAAAAGTGACTCTAAATTCTGCAAGTTAAAAGTGGTACGCGTTAGGATTTAATATGTTAATCCCCAGACTCAAATCTTTAGTTTTCAAAAACCTTTTTTAAAATTGGTTTTTCATACAACCTAGTGTTTAGATTGAAATCAATCCACTCAATTGGTTTTAATCTAAACCATTTCTTGATTTCGATTAAGTGGCGACTTCAAGCATTTTCAAAACATGTTTAAAAAACTTTTATTTTCGTTAATTCTTAATCAATGATTAATATTAAATGGGTAAGGTTTAATAATGATCAAATTAATGAAAATAAATAAAAATCAAAAAATTCAAGCTCAATAACTTAGCAACTTCATTGAAGACGTCGAGAGGGCTAGCCACTTAAAAACTCTCCAAAATTAAATTTGCCTTTCAAATTTCCTACATTATTTATTCATTTGTTTATTTATTTATTGTTATAATTCATTCCATATATATACTTTGTTTTAATTATTTTATTTATTTCGCATGTAACATACAATGGGATAAGGGGAGGTCATTTATTGCATCAAAGATGCAGAGTAGATTTGGTCAAACCCTAGCCGTCTTATAACCCTAAGATGGGGGTCATTGTATAAGTTCTGGGTATTGTGAGGTAACCACCGCTCAAGGTTGATTAGACTAACCTACTTAAGCTTTGATGTAATCAAAGAATCATTTCCTCATAAACGCATAAGGTCACAAAACTTAAAAATCTTTAGAACATATCCTAAGTGCATACATAACTTTTAGACTAGAGAATAAATTGTAATCGAGCATATCACCAATGAATGGTTAGGACTCCATCGAAATTTCACTATACCATAAAAATGCTATAGTATATTTTTCCTGTACCACTAAATGTAGTTTTATTCTTTGTATAGGACGTTTCCTTTGTAAAATTGTAGTTTCCCTGTAAATATAGAAATTTCATATAAATAAAATTTCTATGTAAGAATTTAATTTCCCTATACTGTAAAAATGGAATTCTGGTAAAGTCCCAACTCTAAACCCTTTTATTAACATATTATTATTTAGTCTCCGACCCTTGCATCTACATATGTATGCCTTCTTGTTTTTATTTATATGTAAATATTAGTGCTTATTTATTCATGTTTGTAAATAATCTTATCCAGTATCTTTATTATCTTTATAAAAATTGCACTATCTTTCAAATCAAAAGGTCTCCCTATATATTGTAAAATAATTTTCTTTTACCACTAGTTAAGTCACCGTTTTAGAATAGAAAAAGACCATTAGCCTTTAAGACATGCTTGCAAATTATTTTAACTAGCCTTTACAATAATTAAACTTGCAAATGGTCTTTATCACTTTAAAATGAAAAGAATTGGACTTAGTTCATAAACTTTTCCCGCTTTGTAAAATTTTAAGAATACACCACCCTACAGATTGTAATAAGTTTCTTAGCAATTTGTCCATATCCCTCCCATTTTGAAATTCATAATTTAAAAAAAAAATCATTTATATAAAGTCTTGCTATTGTGAAGTATTTGTCTTCTTAAGATTTTATTCTAGAACAAATCCACTTACCAACCTTTCCTTTTTCACTAGGTTTTTCGTGTCGTTAATTCTCATTTACCCATTCTTTTTGGTATTTAGATTTTTCAATTAGAATTATTTATAAATATTAGGTACCTTATAAAATTTTGCTTTGTAAAATATTTTTTTTTTCTTTTAATTACACTTCTTATAAGTATTATAAGTAATCTTTTAAATACTTATAAGTTGTAAATACCTTTTTTTTTTAGTTAACCATAAATTTTTGAAATATTTTTCACTCTAAGGTTTTTTTAAAGATTCTATCAATTAAGTCTATAAACTTAGGTTTTTCTCATGTAAATATATCTCACCTATGTATTTGTTGTATAAGTCTTCTTTTCTTTCTTGTCATCCTTTGTAAAATAATTTTGGTTTCTCCACTTTTGAAAAATTTCTCCTTATAAGAAGTTAAGCTAGTCCTTTTTCTCTTTCAACAGAAAAGAGAGAAATAAATGAAGTGTTGCTAACAAGTAAGGATTCTTCCAATTTAAGTTCAAATGGTTGATAATAAGATTAACTCCCTAGAAAAAAAAGGTATATCAAATGGCTCAACAATTGCAGATCTTAGTTTCCATAATCAGCAGCCTGCAAGTATCTCAAGATCCAGGTCTGGAAAAAAGACTTATGAGCCTAGAAGAAAAAGTGGCAACATTATAGAAGGGCATTTCAAATCTAGAAATGGCCATGGGTCTTGCGTTTAAAAGACCTCAAATAATGCATGTTACTATTCAAACATCACCAAAAGGGAAGGAGCCAGTATTAAGCCAAAAAAGACAAGGTAAAGACAAGCCTACTTGTAATACCTTAAGAAGACAATTTACCCATTTCAAAGTTTCAATAACCCAAATCTTTCATCAATTAAAGCACGCCAAGTTCCTAGCTTGTCAAGCCCCTAATCTAAACTGTAGACCATGAAACTTCGACATAAGAGCATAATGTGACTACCATATGGCTTAAAATAAGCATTCTACTAAAGGATGTTGGAGGTTGAAAACAATATTCAAGATATGATTGACACTAATATAATACAACTTGACATCTTAGAAGCCATTTGTTGCAAGCCCAACCATGGGGGAACCTCAAAGGGACCACCTATTGTACCCAACTTTGAGAATCTATTGCTACCATCTGATAAGCTGGCCTGTAACATAAAGCAATTAGGTATATCCTTAAGATAAATGGGACAAGGGCGTTTTAAGAGACAAAATTTGAAAATTGACGTAATTCTGTACTAATGATCATTTGAAATAAAAGTGTTTTGTTTGTCCATCTTTTAAGTTATTAACTCAAAACAATATGAGCATTCATCTAGAGACTTTTGTTATTAGGGCAAATGAACATATATTTTTTGTATCTCATTTTGAAAGTTTAAAATGAAAAGAGGCAAACCACATCTTAAACACCAACCCTTAAACACTTTAGTGTCGAGTGTCATCAATGTGAGGCTATTGGGCTCATTCTTTAAAGGAGGTCCATCTTGAAATTGGTATGCAAATCAAAGTGACGTTAGGCATTCATTATTCAATGTCCTAGACACAAAATCCCTCGTCAATCCCTTTAAGCCTTTCAATTAAGTATTTCATTAAATTAAACCCTGTCAAGAACTACCCTACAATGAGGTAATTTAAAAGGTAGGGTCATTAAAAAAGAGAAAAGGTTAAAACAAATTTGTGCTTGCTCCAATTACCTTAATTCAACTATAGTTATTACTTTTGGATACTTATTTCCTTTAAGATGAAGAAGGGCTTTCATTTTAAACACTATACATAAATTGCATACATTATGAGTTATATACCAAAAAAAAAAAAGAGGATGATCACCTTTATCTTGGAATAAATTTAAAAAAAAAGGGGGAGAAGAAAGAAAAAATAAGGGAGAATAAGAAAGAAAGAAAAGAGAAAAAAGAAAAGAGGCATGAGAAAAAATGAGAAAATGAAAAGTATGCCTATGAAAAAAAAAGAAAAAAACACAATCAAGGTGATTAAGCTTAAAAAAGTTGGGGAAAATACCAAAGTTTCCCCCAAAGTTCATGATCCCCAAAGAAATTACAACTAACACATGGCTTATAGCCCACCCATATTTCTACCCTATCTAAAGGCCCTTTTGATTAAAAGGAAATAACTTATCTTTAGTAAAAATTATATTTAAAACTAGCACAAGCATAATTTAGTTTTACCTATAAGGTCCTTGACTTGTAAACTCGAGTTGAAGAGTGATTCTTTCATTAAAAAAAAAAAAAAAACCATTTCACTAATATCCATTTTTTAAATCGATGACCAAAAGCCTATATTACATTGCAGTCTAAAAAAGACCTAACAGATTGATTAAATTGTATCACTTATAAGATAGACCATAATTTTTAGAATTGTAGTTAAGAGTGATAATTTAAATCAAGAGAATGTAAGGAAGCTCTCTTAGACTAAACTAATCAATTATGAGATATCATTTCAATGGTTGAAAGACATTTGAAAAGTCTTCAAGAAGAGTCATTGCCCTTGTGATTACCTTAGATGATATCAAATGATTACTCACCTTGAGATTGAAAGCTAGTGCCTTGAACAGCCTAAGAAAAGAGGATCCCCTAAAGATAAGATTGTCAAGCGAATTGAGTAAAGTCAAAAAAAGAGTGAATTGTCAAAGACCTACATATATTGGTGGCATTGAGACATAAAGAGCCTAAGCCTGTTAGTAATTCTTAAAATAAAAAAAAAAAAAGGAAAGAAAAAGAAGAGAAGAGAAAAGGATAGGTTTTCTTTAAGTCGTTTCTAAACTGGTCTTTTTATCCAACTTTGGCTATGTTTGGCTTTAGTGCCGAGTTTTGTCACTTTCAAGCATAAGTCTTACCTCAATTTTTTTCCTACTTAGCCCTAATGCCTAGTTTTGCATTCTATCTCAACATGAGTTTTAGCTTTGTTTGTAAATTTTCTTCTTCCTACTCAGTCTTAATGACCATTTTCATCAATTTTAGGAGTTTTACCTAAGTTCAAATAAAGTGATTTAGTCCCTAGTATCCAATCTAAAATCTCTTTGTCAATGGGTTGGTTGGGGTAAGCCCCCTAACAACCAGATCAAGTGACTACGATGGCTCAATCTCTCTCTCAAGTCAACCCTTAAGGTTAATTTCACCGCTTCCAAGAAAATTACACAATTGAGAAAACTTTTTAAGAAACTTGATCAACTTTCAATAGCCCATCAATCCAAGATAGTGTCATTCCCATTAATCTAATATGGTGTTCAAGTTTTTGCTAATGGCTATCAATCCAAGATAGTGCTATACTCACCAATCCAACATGTTGTTCAAGATTTTGCTAAAGCCCATCAACCAAAATTAGTGTTATACCTATCAATCTAAGATGGTATTCAAGTTAAAGCCTATCAATCTAAGGCAATGTTATACCCATTAATCCAAAATGGCATTCAAGTTAAAGCCCATCAATCCAAGATGGTAATAAGCTTCCAAGCCTATCAATCTAAGGTAATGCTAGACTCATCAATCCAAGATGGCGTTCAAGTTAAATTCCATCAATCCAAGATGGTGATAAGCTTCCAAGCCAAGATAATGTTATACCCATCAATCCAAGATGACGTTTAAGTTAATGCCTATCAATCTAAGATGGTACCATACTCATCAATCCAAGATAGTTTTCAAGTTTTTGCTAAGGCCCATCAATCTAAGATGGCGTTTAAATTAAAGCCCATCAATCTACGATGGTGATAAGCTTCCAAGCCTATCAATCCAAGGTAATGTTATAACTATTAATACAAGATGGCCTTTAAGTTAAAGCCCTTCAATTCAAGATGTTGATAAGCTTCCAAGCCTATTAATCCAAGATAGTGTAATACCCATCAATCTAAGATAGTACAATCAATCTAAGATGGCGCCATGCCCATCAATCCAGGATGGTGACAAAGTTTGATGGTGTTCAAGTTTTGATTCAAGCTCATTAATCCAAGATGGTGTTAAAATTTTCAAGCCCATCAATCTAAGATGGTGCTCACATTTGATGTTAAATTTAATAAAGTAAAAAACCATCCATCAAAGAAGGCCATTTAACATTTACTTTGTTTTACCATCCATCCAATATAGCATCTTCAGGATTCTAGCCAGCTCTCAAAGCGCTACCACATCTCACATTTCCTTTAACAATTATAGTCAACTCGTAAAGCACTATTCCTACTCTATGTTTCAGCCATCTCTTAGAGCAACTTCCCTCTCTTTCATTTTTCATCATTCACTAAATCCCTAGTGGATCGGACCTAGGTTGGTTGGCTAATTGTAGCACTTCCTAAAACAAATTCATCCCCAAGGCAAAAATAGTGTTTTTTTTTTTTTTTATCTTTGTGTCAAAGTTATGCTCAAACTTTACTACAAAGAAAAGCAACTATAGACCCCTCTTTTTTATCCCCCTATAATTTTAGAATAGGAAAAAAGGGTTCTAATTTAGGAAAATCACAAAAAAAAAAAAACAGAAAATCTAAACAAATCACAAAAAATAGAAAATTTGGAAAAAAATACAAAAAATGGTAAATTTAGAAAAAATAGAAATTTTAAAAAAGGATTAAAAAATTTTAAAAAAAAAGTAGATAGTTTAAATAGATTAGAGATTTTTTTAATTTAGCCTTAGTATTTTTTAAGGCCTTAAATAATGAAAAAGAGAAGAGGGATTTTGGGATTGAGCTTAGATTTAAATCTAGAAGCACAAAGTGCTTTTTATTTTTCAAAAACTCACCTACCATGTGTTGGGATAGCATTAGGCTACGTGTCTATTGTAGACACGTATCATTACTTCATTCGGCTACAACTAATAGGACACCATGTCAGCACCTTCATATATATGTCATGACACATAGCATGGTGATACGTTAGCATTCAAGCCACGTGTCCAGCTACATGTCTTGTCAAGATACATGGCGCAACACTGCTAGATCCCACAGCTAATGTGGTACCACATCAGCATCCTTGTCCTTTTGTTCTCCTTCCTTTTCCTTCCCTTTCTTGGGCACAAAACAGCTCGCCCCCTTTACTTTGCCTCAATTTTTCACATAAATTGCACACACGAGCGCAAATTTTTTTTTATTCAATCTTATACTCCACATGGCATACTTTGTATTGAATCTAAAAACACATCCATGTTCAATCAGTTAAGGGGTTAAAAGGAGGACAGAAAATAAAAAAAAATAAAAAAAAAAAGAAAAAACTTAAATTCCTAGATTTTCCTTCTCCTTGAATCTCCATGATTCAAGCATTTCACTAAAATCAAATGTTCCATTTGATCTTTTTAGCAAGGACGAACATCAAAGACAAGTTTTTGACCAATAATTAACACGAATTGTCACTCAAATCCAAAATCGTAGGCTTGGTCATAACCTTCTTAATTTCTTTGAATTCATGGCAATTGGAGTTTTTTCATGTTTAATTCTTACTCAAATAGTATAAATAGATGCCTAGGGGTTCATTTCCATCATCACCTCTCATTAATCCACTCGAAAAACAACTCTTGCAAGATGTTTCTCTCCCTAAGCATAACACTTCTCTCTCTCTCTAGAATCTAAGTAAGATCAAGGCATTTTGAAACAAGTCACTGTTCTCTACAAGTTCCCACTCCATTAGCTTTCCAACCCGACCCTTATCACACTCCGCCATGCTCCCTAGTAGTCGCTCTACTACATTGGGGTTCTTAAAAACCCTCACCATAGCTACCACACAAAAAGCACTACTCTAGCCACCACCCTAAGTCAAATTGAACATATAGCCGAACTCTCCATACTCTAAGACCCTTAACCCAACTATTTTTTGAAACCCAACAACCCTTGGCTACTATGTCTCACAACCACCATTGCCACCAAACTTCTACCATTTAGCTATGGCATTGAGCCTACACCCCCATTCATCAATAAAAAAAAAAAAAAAAAAACTCTTTCTCACTCATTTTGGCTATAAAACCCATCTCCAATAGCCCTTACGAACCACCATTGACCCTTTCTCCTTTGTTCGACCTAAACCTGATGCCCGGTCTAAATTTAGGTTTAAATTCGCAATCCAAACCACGCCCTACTACATCCTTGGCCTGACTCTTTTTTGGTTTTGAGCTATATATATATATTTTTAATTATTTGTAATAGAAACTGGTAATTGTAATCAATCAAAAAGAAAAAGAAAGAAGAAAAAAAAAAAGAGAGTACTTCTTTTTGCTTTGATATACAAGTAAATAATAAAAATAACAAAAAAATATAAATAAATAAAGTAAAATAAAAATAGTAAATAAATAAGTTTCATAACCTAGAAAAATTATTTTCCTAATAAATAAAAAAATTCCCTTTTCCAAAATTAGAGCTACTGTAGAATTGTCTAAAATAAAAATAAGATACCTAAATTAAGACCCCTTTCTAGAAAATTTTCTTTAAATAAAATTAAAATGGCCAAAGAACGTAAATCCGACTATTTTTCAAAAGTTAAAAAGAACCAACACACATAACAGTTCTCGAAAAATGAACTATGAAAATCTAATCTAGAAGAGCAAGCACGTATGCACTTGAACATAATTACAAGGCGACTTAAAATATGGAAAATTTTCTTTTTCCATCTTTTTGTAAATAATAAATATAATTAACTTAGTTATATGTGATATGATTTGTTGTTTTTGTAAAATAGAAATTGAAATCTCAAAAGGGTATAGTGAAAAGTGAATCTAAATTCAGAAAGTTAAAAGTAATACCGTTAAGATTTAATAAGTTAGCTCCCAAACTTAAATCTTTGGTTTTCAAAAACATTTTTTTAAATTGGTTTTTCATGCAACCTAGTGTTTAGATTGAAATCAATCCACCCAATTGATTTTAATCTAAACCATTTCCTGACTTCGGTTGAGTGGTAATTCCAAGTATTTTCAAAACATGTTTAAAAAACTTTGATTTTCCTTAATTCTTAGCGAGGGTTAATATTAAACAGGTAAGGTTTAATATTGATCATATTCAAGAAAATAAATAAAAATAAAAAAATTCAAGCTCAATGTTAACGATATCAACTTTATTAAAATTAGATAGCTTTATATAGTAAAAAAGGTACTTCCTATGATATTACAAAAAATATCATCTTACAATAGTGTTTCCATAATTGAAACGTAATTTGACTAATAAAATATATGTTTCAATATAATCAAAACGATATAATATAAGTAGTAATAAAATTACATATATTTGTTAATATTAAATAATTTAATATAACATATATGACAAAATATAATGCTTAAAGTATATATGTTTGTATGCATGTATGTGTGTGTGTGTGTGTGTGTATGTCTATATTTATATATAAGCAATACTGTCACAACCAGGAGAGGTATTGAGTTGTAGTAGTATTGCCATGTAATACGTGAAGATCCAAGATTAAGCACCATCTTTGATCAAGAGCCTTCGGCGTATTATACAAGGTATTCACAACGATAACCTTCTCCTAGTAACTAACATTAAATAATAACAAAACATATAAATTAAAGTTAAACTATCTAAATAATCACTAACATAGCCTAAATAGGTAGGAATATCAGGTTTCCCTTAATTTAGTCATATAGTACTGAGATAAACCATCATAGGTAGTTTGAACTACTCAACAAGCTAAAAATACTTAGTAATTGAAAATAAAGAGAGTCTAATAATAAATAAAGGGTTCACTCAAGCTCTCATCCTCTTCACATCTCAAAATCCCAAGCTAATGCTACTAACCTCGAGCATCCCACGGCCCAGCTCTAGCCACAAGTCTTACTGCAACAATAAACTATAGGAGGATAAGCTCAACTACTTAATGAGTAACCTTTCTACTCTACAACAAGCAATATCTAGCAATTTATTATATAAGCGTACAAATGCATGGTTAAGCATATGTAATGCAACAATATATACAGTCGGCCAGTAACTGTATACAACACAATTTTAATGCCTACCGTTGCTTAGGTTAGGAAGTAATTCAGCACATCAAGATCCAGGTATCCACATCCAATTTGAAGTCTCTTGTCATCAATATCACCCTCAACAGTAAACATGTCACGACATCAAGCAGAAGACGGCACTCCCCAAAGCCAAGTAGTTCTCAAAGGTCAAGGTAGGAACATGTCATACGAAATACATCGTACGATAACAATTTTCAATACACAATTTACAATATGGATCCTCTAAGCATGATCCCCCATTCTACTATGTAATGCTAACGCCCTTATTATCATGTTATAAGATGTGATGCATGATCGATTTCATTAGGGGTCGAGTATTTATTAGTCCGATTCATAGGTGACCAATCATTATATACAGACACTCCAAGATCCTAAGCTCTAATGCATTAAGCATATAAGTTTATATGATCTTAAGATACTTTACAAACAAGTTCAACCATTTCAAGCATATACGGTATCTCATGTGCCCCAATCATGCAATAGATTCAATTACTTGACATAATTAAATGGTTTGCTAACTATAAGCACAAACAAGCAAAGTAAGGGTGGTGTACTCACTCAGCTATGATGCTCAGCAGTCCCAATAATCCTCTACAGTGTCTAAGTTAAACTCCTTATCCCCTAAAGAAGATAATTAAGTTTTATGAGTATTCTATTTGCATCAATTAACTAGGCTTACCACTTACTATTCTAGAGTTATTTGTTTTCGTAATTCAAGCATAACTTCTTCATTTTAACTTCGTTTCCGATGATCTTATAGTTGTTTCATCATTTTCGAATGTTCTTTTATTTGGTGAAATTGTTTTCAAGTTTTTGGATCAGTAAGTTTTTGGTTTGGGCCCTATAAGGTTGTAAGCCCAAATGGTGAGTTAGGTTACTATAAGGTTTGGGCCTAGTTTTAGGTTTTGAACTTGGTTTTGGTTTTTCACTTTGGACTTTATATTTAATAATTTTAGGCTTCTTTTAAGTATTTTAAATTGGCTTTTTTTTCCCTAACACTTTAAAATTTTAAAGTAGGCCTTGGTAATACTCTTATGGGTTTAAATGAGACTTTTTACTAAATATTAGGCTTTAGATCACTAAAGGGGCTACGGGGGGTATTTTGGATGGGCCTTTGGGTTTAGTGGGCTTCTTAGATAACTCTTCCTAAGACTTTTATCCTAAGGTTTAGATTTGGTCACCTAGCTACATAAGCTCCAAAATTGATTCTTTAGGGCTTTTTGTGTCTAGCTCAATATTTAAGGCCTTGAGCTCAAGCCTACTTGTCTTAGCCCACCTGTCTTTTTAGACTTAGCCCAACATTGGATTTAAGTTTAACCCATTTTTAATATGGTTACAGATCTGTCCATCATGGTTCTTGAGGTTATTAACACCATTCTTAAGCATATAATTGCTAACTAAGCTAGTTTAGGACATTAACCATACTTTAGCTTACTTAACTTGATTAATGCAATCCAAAACCATACTTAACACTAAATAAACATGTTATTAAGCTATTAAATAAAAATTTCCAAATCTGGTAGTTCAATAAAAGTGGCAACTAAGAATTGTTTCTAGGGTCAAACCTTCCATTTTCACATAACACTTGATTTTTATGGTGTTTTGACTTAAGTAACCTATGTTTCTACTAATCTAAACCTTAATTACTTCATAAAAGTGTGAGAAAATGTGTGTAAGAGAGTATAAAAGGGGCGGCATGCCAGGAGAATAGGAGTTTCATCATCTTACTTGATGATCTCCTACTAACAATTACACTACTCTACACAACTTAACCTATTTGTGTTATAACTTCTACTAAAGATAGTTTTCTTGTACTTACCTTTGTTGACCTTCTTGAAACCCTTAGAACATCTATGGAGTTGTTGTAATAAGTTTCAACAAAGAAAACATTAGTATCTAGTCTTAACTTACAAGAAAACTAAGGAAAACCTAACCTAAGTTCTTATCGGTGCAAAGTGTGGAAGGCTTCTCTTTGTGGTTATGTGTTACGAGCCTTGGTATGTGTAAGGGGGTGTAAGTGTGTTGCTTAACAAGGGGAATATGTGCATGAAGTGTGAGACTTGGTTTAGAGTGATTTGGAGTGGTGGTGGTGAAGTTATGGGGGTTGGCGCTAGGGTAGTTGGTGGTGGCCAAGAGAAAAAAGATAGATGAAAGTTTTGTGTGTTTGGATTTTTGAGAGAGTTTGAGGGTGTTTGTAAGTGTGTTTAGGGTTTGAGAAAACAAAAATGAGGGTAGGAAATAGGGATGGCAGGTCATGGAAGTAAAGGGGGGGTAAGGGGGACAAGCCTTGACTGTTTAAGAAATTAAGAATAAGGTACAAAATGGGGACCATGTACCTTGTGTGCTTTTTGCCAATTTGGGCAAGATCTTGTCTCCCTTAGGGAACAAGATATTTTAAAAGTGGTTAAGAGTTTTTCTTTTTGTCATTAATCAAGTTTGACTTATAACTAATCAGGATGTAATGAGATTGGTTAAGGATTAGGGTTTGATTAGGGTAATTGGTGGTGATTAGGATTCGTTAATCAAGTTTGACTTACACGTGTACTTAGGGTTCCCTTAGGATTTGGTGCTCATTTATAGTAATTTGATATACGCATGATCTTAAATGTTAGGGTTTGAATTGCTTAGTACTACCGATCACTTGTATTGATTGATTCAACCTTACTATTAGTGTTTATTGCTGACAATGAGGTTTTTATCTTATTTAGGGTTAGATGATCATTTTAGGGTTTCTCTATCGTTCTAGGTATTTTCAAGTATTAAGCTTCTTGCTCGCTTAGTTAGATTCTTAGGGCTTACTTCAATTAAGGTTTGGGTTGAACACTCAAGGTTTGAATCCTTTACTTAAGTATTATTTTCATGTTTGGGGTGGTTCTAGGGACTATCCAAGGACTCCTTCATCGATTCCGCTTTTGAGTTATCAAAATTTCATAAGGTTTACAAATACACTTTAGAAATATATATATATATATATATATGTAAATGTATACTTATGTCCCTAATAAAGACAAGATACAAGTATAATAAAGTAAGGATAACAAGCTTATAAAATACTTTTAAGTATATATAAATATATATGAGCAACTCTATTAAATAACCATACAAATAGCATATCAACCAAGTTATATAATAATACAAAGAGCTAAATAAAACCCTAAAATTTTCATAAATCTTACAAAAACTAAATCTAGGTTTTAGTATATATAAGACTTTCAAGTGAGTGAGCACTGACATTATAGACCTGCCAAAGTGAGATTCAATATAAGTAAGTGGTGTAAACCCCATAAAATTAAATTTTATTTCAAAACCTAACACAATTATGAAAAACACTAATACATAGTTCAAAAACCTTAACCACAAACAAAAACTCCCAACCCTATGTATGCATACTTATAAAAAAAAATGAACCCAAACTTAATGAAAACCCCAAACACTAATTGTAAGATTATAAAACTCTACAAATTGCTTTAACGCTTATAAAACCTTAAATCAATAAAATTATCGCTAAATCCATAAAATTGCATAAAATCAATAACGAACGATTAAAGATAATTTTTTTAAAATAATAATAAATAACAAAACTAAGCTAATTAAAAGAATAAATTAATAAATTTACAAAATTAATTTTACATGTGGCACCACAATATGCATGAATATATTACTATGTAATTTCTTCTCTTTTCTTAATATATCATATGATATATATATTACATAATATTATAATATGTATATGTACCTTTTTCTTGCTAATACACTAACCAAGCATAACATATTATTATTATTATTTTCTCTTATTATAAACCACATGTAACATATGGTGTATATTATACTATACTTATATTAAGTATTATACCCATGTTATACTAAATATTTTGCCCTATTCTAAGTACACTCCATCGTACCTCTAACCCCCTATATTATCCTATTTAAAGTGACCAAACTCTTCTTTTCTTACAAGGTCATACCCCATCATTTTATCAAGGATAAAAGATAATTCAAATCAACATCATTCTTTTTCCTATAACATCACTAGTTGATTTTACTACTCTTTCCTCTCTTTTATTTATTTATTTTTTATTCACTTTACACAAACTAAACACACTAAAACACTCTTTTTGTCCTCTATAAACCCCACAAATTTTCCTACCTAATTCATGCTATGAAATCAAGAGTTACAAATAAATTATCATAACACATTCCTAAGAATGACAATCCTAAATAATTAAGCCAACTGAATCCTAAGCTCCTAAGTGTAAGTCGAATGCTCTCGAATTTGTGAAAAACCCTAAAACATAATAATAAACTTAAATTTACTAAAACCTTAAACCTAAAAAGGTGTTAAGAATTTTCAAACTCACTAAAATCCTTAAGCGATCGATCAAATACCAATTAATGAATTAAATGCTTAAAAACCTTACTTTAAGTACCTAAGCTTAATTGAACTTAGGATAATCCTAAGCTACCAATTACCTAGTGTAGACACACCATTTTTACTATTCTTTATTTTAATTTCAATCTCTTTTTACTTTTTAGCCAAGTTTATAAAAAAAATTAAAAAATTGAATTGAAAAAAATAGAAAAAATAATAAAAAAAATAAAATTGAAAAAAATATAAAATATAAAATGTCAAGTCAAGTTAGTCATTTAGAGTCGAGTCTGATTATAATAAAATATATATATATGTGAGATTTAATAAATTTAGAGTCTTTAGGGCTTTATTAGAAAAATACTATTTAAGGAAAGTCCAATCATATTTAAACTCATGAACATGGATCTTAGTCTAATTTTAAATATTTTAACTAAGTTAAAAAAAAAAAGATTTAGGATTTATTAAATGAGCTATGAGCTATAGTTAATTAAGTTAAGCTAAATTTAGCTTAAGATAGAAAGCCCTAAATAAATATGGGGTTTTTAGAAACTTAATCTTGAAAATGAAACGGATTGAATCTTGAATAAATTTAAAAAATCTTAATCAAGTATCATCCTATCCTATGAATATTAGATTTGTTAAAATTGAATCTTCATAACAAAAAGATTTAAAAGATTCAAAAGATTCAAGATCATGGTTTATAAATAGTAGTTTTGGTTGTAAAAACTTTAAAAGTTTTTTTATTCGCTCACATACATAGCCATCCCCATCCCTTTCTCACATAGGAACACACATCCCCAGTACTCACACATAACATACACAATCACATCTCACGGCAACTCACATTCCCACACAATTCACCTAGTGACACGTTAACATCTCTACACTCTTGTCAGCGTAACACACACACGATCACATCATACATTCAAGTCCATAGCAGTCTAAGCACTTCAGAGTGCACGTCTAAGTCAACGGTATGATGAACACTTCATGACCAACACAATCCAGACCGAGCTCAATGTATACGTACCACGTACACGACCCAATTATGGTGATCCAACTTATTTAGGTAATAGGGTAAATTTTTTTTGTTATTTATTTATTTTGTTTTTAATTAATCACTTTACTCTACTAACTTGTTTTTAGTGTAGGTTATTTAATAATTTTAACATAAGCTATATGTTATGCATTTTAATTAGATAAATTTCCAAATTTTTAGATAAGTTGTTTTTTTTTTAGATAAATTTCATATTTTTAGTTAAATTGCATCTTTTTCATAAAATTGCATTTTTTTTAGATATAATTACATATCTTCTCCAAGATTCATATATTTAGAGAAGATATGTATTTAAATTGTATCTTTACATCTTTCTTATAAAACTTCATTTTTTTTAGATATAGTTGTATATCTTCTCTAAAATTCATATCTTCTATGAAGATATGTATCTAAATTGTATCTTACATCTTTTTCATAAAATTACATTTTTTTTAGATATAATTGTATATTTTCTTGAAGATTCATATATTTGGTGAAGATATGCATCTAAATTGCATTTTTTTAGATATAGTTATATATCTTCTCCGAGATTCATATTTTTGGTGAATATATATATATATATCTAAATTGCATCTTACGTCTTTTTCATAAAATTACATTTTTTATAATATAGTTTCATATCTTCTCTGTGATTTATATCTTTAGTGAAGCATATCTAAATCGTAAATTCACATAAATCTTGCATGTAAGATTTTAGAAAAATCAATTTTTGGCACCTAATATTTTTTTTTTAAAATAAAAATCTTAACTGAAGTCTTTTCAAAAGATTTAGTTAGTTATATATTTTTAAAATACATTCACATAATTAGATCTTTTTAGGCTTTTCTTTAAATAATAAATTATTAAATAATGTAAATCTAGCTCAATTTTCAAATTAAAATGAATCAACTCACTAAATTTTTTCTAAAAAAACAGAACTACATTGATTTGATCCAACTAGCGAATAAGTAAGCACCTCTGGGCAATTGTAAAATATTTTTCTTTTCTTTTCATTTTTAGGAAAGTTTCATAATAAAAAAAAATTTAAAATTCATTTTTATGCATTTTAACATCCTTTACATGCTTTTTCATTTTTCTAAAAAATTATAAAAATAAAGACCCATTAGTTGTTTTTTTAATTCTTACATGGTAACTTAGTCTTAATAGATTAACCCCCAAATTCAGATTTTTTGGTTAAATTTTCTAAAAAATTATTTTTTTTAGAAAATTTATAAACTAGTATCTGAATTAGGTTTTTCTCACCCAAAAACCCTAATTTGACTTTTTACTAATTTAATCAGTCGGTGACTCCAATTGTTTTTTCAAAATATTTGTTTTTTCTAAACATTTTTTTTAAAAATGTTTTTCCTTAATTTTATATCGAATAATTTATATTAAACGAGTTGGACTTAATGTAAGTTAAATTAAGGAAAACAAAAATAAGGCTCAACACCTAGTAAGAAAGCTAATTTAAAGTAGGAAAATAATTACAAAGTAAACCCTATTTAATCAATTGAATAAGGTGGCCAATTAGGTCGTGCAATAGTAGAAAATTTTAGAAAAATCACATGTGAAGTTGAATAGATCACTTCTACCCAAATTTCCTTATTAATTTAAATATATTTAAACCAAAGTCAATGTTGATAACTTAATTGACCTTTTACTTGACATTTTCCATAAGTATAAGATAAGCCAATTCTCATCCCTTCATATATGCTACACTACTTATAGATAAGTGAATCAACAAATCAATTATTTAATGTGTAAAAGTAGAATGATGTGACAAGGTCTCATGCCCAAAAGGACACTTACCATACCGATTTAGAAGGGGAAGTAAGCAATGCCATTCCTTGTCAATCCAACATTCTTTCACTTGTTCATCACATTTACTATTTGTCCTAACATGCTTACACCATCCAATCATTACATGACTTATGCACTAAATTGGAAGTAACAAAAAGACTTTATATTGGATGGATTTGCACAAACACAATTGGCCATTTCACCCTCAAATCCTCTCATTCTCTCCTACTTTTCCAAACACTTTTAGCTTACAAAAAAAAAATAATAAAAGAAAAAGAAAAAGAAAAGAAACAAGACCCCACTTTCATCTTCACCACTACCCCTACAAACACCCCACTTACAACATAAAAGCTTGCTTTTGTTGCCTCTATTTTTAACCTACTTGAAAGAACAACTTTAGAGAACCTTGTACACTCAATTTAAGGAAATTTTAGAGCATCAAAACCACCCTCAAGAACCTAGACATTTAGACTCAAGAAGCATACAAAAAGGAAGAGGAAAACAAGGAGCTAAGGAGGACATTCTAGGCACAAATCCACCATCCATCTCACTTAGAAAGAAGTAAGTTTCAAACTTAAGTACCTTTGGAATACCATATCTAGAAGATCATACATGTATATGAAGATGTTATTATGTGCATAAGGTGATATCTTAGTAAGGCTATGCTAAGTGATAGGCTTCATGATTCTTTCACATGAATGTTAGGATATGAGTAGACTAGATTTAGTTTCTTCATAAAATACTTGTATATTACTTAGAGTAAGAGCTTATGACTAAAGAAAATCATGAAACTAAGTGCATGAATGACCTAGAGACATGCTAGATGTGGAAAGATTTAAGTATATCTTAGTGTTACTTTTGCTTTTACTTAGCTTCATATGCTTAAAATTAGCTTTAGGAGAAGGAAAAATCGTTACATGAAGCTTTAGTATAGAAATCAACTCTAAGGACCTAAAACAAGGTACATATATTAAGTGTATGATCTATGAACTCCACTTAATATTATGACAAAATAATCCCTACACTAAGAAAAAGTTAAATAAAGATTAGGGTATAAATAGTGTAAACCCTTACTTTGTCACTTAAACTTAAGAAAATGATGGATTAAGTGGAAAAACAAAAGTTGAAGCCACTAACGCTAACAGGATAAGGGTTAAAGGCCTAAAACTCAAATTGGGCCTAAAACACTCAAAACAAGTCCAAAACTCTTGATTAGGCCTTCATGGAATTTCTGACCAGCACCTTAACTTCTAAAGAAAAGGTGTTATAAGACCTATAAGAAGTCCACCTAAAGTTCCCTAAGCCCAACAAAGTCATAAATATTGATTTATACAAAAATAAGCCCATTTTAACTACAAAAGCCCACTTAGGAATCCAAGAAAATTAAGATAATACCAAGGCCATGAATAAGGGATGAAAATCTTCCCTTAATGGAAGTATGAAGCCTAGAACAAAGTTCGAAGCCTAGAACAAAGTTCTAAGCCTAAACCTAAAAGTATTACTCAAAATAATAAAAAGCCCAACAACAATTTCAAGCCTAAAGGAAAGCTAAAACCTAGGGGACGCTACTGATCTAATCAGTAGTCAAAGTTATGGGCTCCATCTCTAAAATCTAACTATATCATATGAAATTTTACTTGAAAAAGATGGAAATCGACTATAAGATTATAAAAATCGAATTTAAAATGAAAAAGTTATACGCAATTGAAGATTTAGTACAACTGAGAGAAAAATAAGACTAAATTAGAATTATAATTTAAAGGATTTCAGGTTAGCCTTTTTATTTAATTTCAAATTCTTATAGTATCATATTTATGATGTTTAGGGAGCTTACTATTGGAGACAACTTACCCCCAAACTATTGTGACTTATCAACTATGGTCGAGTGAGTGATTCCCGATGACTTCATACTTGGTTTTCTTTATAGTGTAGATGCTCTTAAATTTCCATAATGAACTTGAATGCATGTAGAATATAGGAAATGCATGTGTAATATAGGAAATGCATGTGTGTGATATTGTGATTGAACTCCATGATTTATGATTTGTTAATCAAATAATAAACAGAGTTATTTATGATGATAGATATGTATTATTGCTATGGAATACAATTGTCTGATCATAATGAGAACCAGATTAAGTAATTCAATGAGTCGTACATTTCTTATGTTTGCATCATAACTATATTAACTGCCACCTCACACGAAAGGTAGGAAGGGACTTACAGGACCCAGGGCTCCTATAAGGATTAGGTAAAGGTTATGTCACTTATATATTATTGAGTCCTTGTCCTAGTTTTTCGGCTTACTAAGCGATAGGGGATGCTAATCGTTAGTGAAGGACTATATCTTATGACTTTTACTTAAGGTGTATGATGTGGATTGTGAAAGCTATCACACTACTAGACTTAGGATTTTGATTTTTGAAAAGAAAAGTGTATTTTGTGTATGAAAAGTAAAGTTTGTATAAGTTATATGTATATGTATATATGTGTATATGTATGTGTGTGTATGTGTGTTTGAGTTAATTAAGCACGTTGGTGCAAGTTAAATAAAAACTTAGGTGATAGAACTCGGTTGATGCGTTATGTTGGTCAATTATCTCCAACCTTGATTATATGGGACATAATTCTGAGTTGCATGCAATTCCTAGGTTACTGTATATATTGTTTGGCATTATGAGTGTTTTATGCATTCATATGATTGTGCATTTAAATAAATTGTTTGTGTAGCTTGGCGGGGGGATTATCTCACTAAGCTTGTATAGTTTACTCCCCAACAGTTTTTCCCTTGCAAGTTGAATGATGGCTAGGACTAGGATAGAAGTCAAGTGCGAAATGCAACCATGGAGTAGTATATAGTTGATTTTAAACAATATGCAAAACAACTAATCTCTCAATTAAGTATAACATCTTTAGTGAGTTTAAAATTTCACAAATTATCTATCCTATTTTGTTATTTTAGTAGGGGATGCCAATTCTCTACAATTCTAATAGATTGTAAACTAATTGAGTATTCTTAGCTATTCATTAAGTAAGTTAGTTATACATAATATAAATAAATATGAGTAACAAATAATTAGTTAGAGTCTTACAAATCTTGACTTATAAGATGATTTTCATACTATGAGTGTACACATGTTATGAAAATTTGAAAATAATCCTATTAGGCCCCCCATAAGGTCCTTACAAGTGGGCTTTATGGAAACTGGAGTATATGCTGGCTTGTAGTTGTAAGTAGTTATCTGTCCTCATGCTATGCCTGTACTTAGTTATAAGTGGGCTACATGTTTTGCTATATTGCTTGGCCTTGTTTAATGTATTATGAATTAGTTGACTACCTTGACTGAACAAATAAAAACACAAACATAAACTAAAACTATAAATGGACATGCATCACATCCCACTAAGGGACAATTAGATTTCTCTAGCTAAATTCCGATGCCTTCGACAAGGTGTAGTGAGCTGGCTTTTCCCTACCCTTGGTCAAACTAAGTGATAAGAGAGAAGGTCACGATGAGATTAACAATGTTAGGTTTGAAGGCAGTTATGGATGGAGCTAGAGTCTCCATTGCACAAGCTAGGAATTGACTATAAGAGGGCGTCATAGCCTTTATGATTGGCATTGTAGCCCCCATATTGCAACTCTTCAACCTAAGTTAGAGTAGATATAATTTCCCTAGCTTCACGATGGACTGGATAACATCATACGGATGATACATTACTTGTTCATACATTGGACATAATAATTGCTTGATAACTTAGTTGTATTACTCAGCTTGTATATGCTTTTTGCCTCTTACTCCCTTACTAAGCTATGGTTTGCTCACTTCCCTATAGATTTGCTTGTAGGCTCTAAGTAAATATGGCGTGTAATAACCATCTTTAGGTGTGTAAAAAGGGTATATTCAGGCTAAAGTGAGAAAGAACTGATGAAAAGCTATGTTTCTAAAACTTTTTGGTTTCTTAAGACCAATTAGATCACTTAGGCAATCTAGCTAACTTCTTACTTTTGAGTTACACTATTTATTTATGTACTCTTATAACTGCTCTATACCTAATCTTATTGTAAATATAAGTTTGTTATGTATATAAATGTTAATATATTTGTGAAATTATAAATACTTCAGAGTGGTTTGTCATATGAGCCTTGTGTATGTCAGAGTCATGCTAGCGACTAAATGGATAGTTTCTAACATAAAATTAATATACACGGTTGTTACGACTTAATAACGTTCGAAGCATAACATGAGCAATTCGAATAGTTTCATCTTGACTTCCAATTCTCTATACTTCTACTGCATTCCCAATCTCTAGTTGCAAACCAAATAGGAACCTAGCAATGATCCTGGATTTTGGTTCATTAACATCACATCGAATCATCAATAGCTGAAATTCTTGAACATACTCATAGGACTTACTGTAATTCAAGGGTAGGTTTTTCAAAATATCGAAGAAAGGTAAAGGGGTTAGTTAGAAATTTCAATAGCTTCATGAAGCTATCCACCAAATATGACTTATTGTTGAACCCTACATGACTTAGGTTTCCACTTAATGTTATGCACAAGTAAAGGGTTAAGTTCCACTTGTCACTAACCTCGAGCTACTAACAAAATTAGATAAAAGTGTTGAGGTTTATTATCAAAATGTAGAGAAAACAGAATATTCATTAATGGTGATAGTATGATGACAATGTCCGACTTACAAGATAAAGGGACCATCTATGGTAAATACATAGAGTAACAATAAAACATACAAAATTATGAAAAAGGTAAAATGTAAATAAAGATTCCTAATACAAGCTAACAAGGATAAAACAATAAAGGATAAAAAAAGGGAATGTAGTACAATTGTCAAAAAATTAGAACAGGTAGGTTGTCATGGTTGGATCCATACCCTGGGGAAGATGTATACTAAAGCTGAGTTACGGAGTGGGAAAGGTAAGTCAGCAGGTCTACTCAGAATGTTTTGTTACAAAAGAGGTTAGTAGTTGGTGCTCGAAGTTCTAGAGGTTGGCCTCGAAAGTTTGTAATAACAACTTAGTATTAAGGTTGATGCAGATTAAGGTGCATCTAAGTTGGCTATGTAAAGGGTTCATCTACGAGCTATCTTAATAAAGAAGCTTATCCTGAGTCAAATGCAACGTAAGCATGCGCTTGACTAACCTTGTAGACTATGAAGGTGACGTAAGTAAAAGGACCAAAGGTCAGTCACCCATCATTACCTTGATTAGGTGGGCCTCTTCTAGTTAAGAAAGCTCAATAATTTACCTCAATCAGGCTAGGTATTAAATTTTGCCAATGTGAAAGGAGAGATCCAAAACAATTTGGATACTAGTGCACCCAAGCTGGCTTAGGCTTAAAGCTTGAGAAAGCATGATGATAGTCTAAAAGTTATACCAATTTAGACTTCATAAAGTCCATGTCGCTCTCTAGTGCTAGGAATGCTCAACTTAGATACTAGTTAAGGAAGCATTACCAAAGATTAGACAGTTTGGAACGTACCTTGGAGACTCGACCTTATGTTGATTCTCCTTATTGACTCCTCGCTAATGAGAGTATGGGTTAGAGAAGCGAGGTGGGAATTATTGATAAGCTATTTTGGACCTGAACCCTTAAGGCCAATTCTAACCTATATCAAATGTAGGCAAACTTATCTTAGCCCGTGATTGAGCTATATAAACCTAAGCACAAGTTTTCCTTTAGAAGATCTAACCTATACTTAGCTTTGAGACGAGTACCTAACCTACTTATGGTTGGGCTTTATTGGTATGAATTAAGCTATACTTTTAGAATTCATGCTTAGGGCCTTAAAGGATTGGACGCTTAATGACGAAGCTTAGGTAATGGATATTTATGGGCATAGAGCGAATATGACAACTTCTGTGGGATCATTGACTTATGGATTGCCATGTTACCACTAAGGATCTCCGATCTTACCTAAAGTAAGAAGATTTACATTTTTATTTGGACTAAATTTAAGTTATCTACTTTCTTGATATATCTCCTCTCTAATCACTATAAATAGAGGTGCAACTCCAAAGTGAAAGGACACTTTATGCATGTTTTTGCCTTTTTGCTCTTATAAATTATATAGTTACTAATTTAAACATTAGAGTAATTACACCTATCTCTTGATATCTACTCTTAGTGTTTTCTTTTGCAGATGATAGGCTTAACTCTCATATCCTTACCGATGAATTTTTAAAGGCAACACATAAATAAAAAGCAATTAAGAAAGGATTTTTTAATGATCTTATTTATATTTTTTATATGATTGGTATCATTTTTTATTCTATTTTTGATTTAATATCTTTTAAATTTAGATTATTGAATTAATTGTGATTTTAATTACTTAAATTTAATAAATATTTAATCAATCGTATAATTGAAGGTAAAATTTGTCTTGTAAAAAATATGAATAGAAAGAAAAATGTTTGCCAAAAGAAAAAGAGTTGGCATATTATGTAAGTTACGTCCTCATTATTTATGTGCAACGTAATAACGACAAATTAGTATTATGGTATGATTACAAAGTTTTTTTTTTTTTTTTCTCCTAAGCTAAAACTCAGGAGAAAGGGGAGAAAATATTAGTCACTTGGATTGCAGCTGTAACACGTGGTCGCTTATCTGACGTGGTAATTGTACCAACATGGCAAACTCTGATTAGCTTTAGTGACGATCGCCCAATTGTGGAAAACCAAGCTGACATGGTCTAAACAAAAATTTACAGACTGAATAAATAAACAAAATGCTATAAAACAATAAATAAATAAACAAAATAAAGTAAATAAACTAAGAATTATTTTTTGTAAATTCTTTCTGTAAAATTTACGCTTCCCTCCCCTTCCTCCTCCAGAGGAGAGAGAAGAAAGCAAGCTCCAACAATGGCAGCTCGTAAGAGACATTCATCTTCTTCTGCAGACACATCAGCAAAGCCATCTCAACCGTTGGACTCCTCGAAACCCCAATCCAAAACCCCAGAAACCCCTTCAAAAGAGTCTCCAAACGCTCCACCAAAACTTACCCTAATTTTCAAGCTCTGTCTTTTCTTTCTAATCCCATACTTCTACTTAATCACAAAACACTACGAAATAGATTATGAGCTTAAAAGATCAATACTCATCAATGCGGGAGTCAGTCTCGCGGGTTTCCTTATTACTGTTAAGATGATCCCTGTGGCTTCTAGATACGTTTTGAGACGTGGTTTGTTTGGTTATGATATTAATAAGAAGGGAACTCCTCAAGGATCTATTAAAGTGTGAGTCTTTAGGGAGATTATTGATGTTTTGTTGATTTAATTTTGGATTTGAGTAACTAGGTTTTTAATGGCTTGATTTTTTGCCTTGGGAAATAATACTATCGAATTTGTAATTTTTGGTTGTGGATTTTTCCTTTTGCTGTAGTTTCGATGTGGACTAGATGTGTTACTTGTATGGCTTTTTACGTGATATGCTTGGTATCATTTGCATTTTCCACGTTTTGTGAAATTGATAGTTCTTGAGGTGATATGTGGATCGGCTACATTGGGGCAATGACAAGTCAGTGATGCACTAGGGCATATATTAGGGAGAGTAGAAATTCATGGCTAGATAGCAGTTCACGCGACTTTTCTAGTTTCATTGTTTAAGTAATGGAGTAGATGCATACAATGCTTTAGTAGTGGATGAATTTCGTTGTGGCAACAAGTGATGTGCAAGTGGAAATATTGAGGTAGAGAAATTCTTGCTCTACTAAAGTTGAAATCCTTTGCGAGTTCACAGTTCACAATGTGAATTCATGGGCTGCTTCTTGCGATTAATGGAATAGATGCATGGTACATGATATGTTAGGAGTGGAAATGGAAGAGAGAATGTCAGAAGTGTGTGATATGGTTACGGTTGATTATGATGTGTCATTTGTGGCCTTTGTAGTATGCTTTTCAGTACACAACAATAGTTTAGTTGTTACATATTATGGTGCTTCTTTGATATGCAGGCCTGAGTCACTCGGTATTGTTGTTGGGATTGTCTTTTTGGTTGTGGCCATCCTATTTCAACATTTCAACTTCACAGCAGATTCAAATGTAAGCTATCTTTGGAATTCTTGAACTTATGATGAACTCATTGATTTTGAATTTTTAAGATTGAACCCAGAAGTGCATTGGGACTGCAGAAAATTATTGAAATACCTTGTGTACGATTTAATGTTGCTCAGTCTTACTTAATTGACACCTCCTGAATTTTAGATACTAATTCAGTTGAATTTCTGGCAATGGTTGAAAATTTACTCTTATGTGGTTTTTACCTAGTTTTTCAAATTGTAGAGCTTAAAGATGAATAAAGATTACCTGTCATAGAAAATTATTGAACTTACAGACTGTCAGCAATAGAAAGCCACATCTTGTCTATGGTTATGTGGAGAGACTAATCATGTTACCAGGCGAGATCTCTTGTGCTCATCTCTATATGTGAAATTTGGTAAACTTCAAATTATGCCTGCGCAGCTCATTTTAGTTGATATTCCAGTTTGAACAAATATGTCATTTAGGGCTTGCTGGCTTTCGCTGTAGCGACATTAATAAGCTGTTTCATACCATCAATATTCATGCTGCTGTTTTCTTTACAAATGAACATCTTCATCTTTTATGTTATGTTTGTGTATGCTTGCATTCTAACTGCTGTCATAAAAAAATGATTCAATTGCTTGCACTTTTAAGTTTAAAAATAGATGCCCTATCTGGTATTGCAGTGGCTTGTGGAGTACAATGCAGCTTTGGCATCCATTTGCTTTATGACTTTGCTTGGTTTCATGGATGACGTCCTGGATGTTCCTTGGAGAGTGTAAGTAGCAGTTCATTGTTGCCTGGGACCTTAAGCCTTTTGATGACACAGATCTGGTTCTTCTCTGTTCTCCTAATTAAATGACTTTAGAGCAGGAAACTTATTCTGCCATCAGTTGCTGCTCTTCCCTTGCTGATGGCCTATGCTGGACATACAACTATCATTATACCAAAGCCTCTCATTCCATATGTTGGGGTGGACATTTTGGATCTAGGTACGTTTTAACATACAACATCTGATGAAACGAAGAAGCAAGATATTAGATTGTGTCCTGCCCTTTATTTTATACAATTCTTTTGGCTTATGTGATAATCTGATTGTATCTGTATATCAGTAATAAGGTCGGGTGTTAGGTGTCTATTTGTTTTAGAGGTGTTGAAAGATAAGTCGATGACATTTTGTTATGAAACTTACTCCTTACAACATCATGACATTCCTTATTTTTTGGGAGGCAATTGTACCAATAGATCTTAAATCAGTGCCAAGAAGCATGATCGCTGTTCTAAATGACAAATCTCTAGGTCTTGTGGTATATGTGAACTGCAGGGTACTCCATTTTCTCATTTTTGATGAAGTTAGATTCTATTTTGTTAGCAGAGTGACATGGCCGTCAATAAGAGGGATGGTCTGTGGATATTTGAATGGCCCTTATAAGAACTATGGTCCATACAATGGTTAACTCCGCCTTGTGCTGTTTAGGTGCTTCAAGTAGTGCCTTGGTGGGTTTGAATTTTATACTTTACACAATTTGTCATGAAGGTTCTTATTTCTTAACCATTAGGTTGATTCATTGAGTAGAGGCCTGGCCTCTTCCAGTTCCTAAACTGGTGCTTCCACTTTGGATGTGGAGAAGCCGAACTTGTTTGCATGATTCTGTGACGGTTGCTGGAATCCCTTTCTAGGTTGATTATCGGACCTGGGGATAGGCCATTTCTTGGCTCATATTGTGAAAAGGTTCCATCTGGTTTTGGTTCTAAGTCTTTTTAAAAAAATTTGAAGGAAGAGGAATTGGTTTTAGTGATGTTTATAAATAAAGAGTTGATATTTTAGTGTTGGCAAAAGTAACTTCATTATAAACGTTAAACGTTTTTTATTTTATATACTATAGATGATATCTTCAATAGTTCAATTTATTTTATTTCATATACTACAGTCGATATTTGAGAAGTTATCCTCATTCTGATTGATTTTTCTTTCTGCACAGGATGGATATATAAATTATACATGGGGCTTTTAGCAGTGTTCTGTACAAACTCCATCAACATTCATGCTGGTTTAAATGGGCTTGAAATTGGGCAAACAGTCGTAATTGCAGCTGCGGTACAATTAGCTTTGTAGATACCCAAAATATATATATATATATATATTTCAGTTGTATAAGATAATTAATAAATCTCGGAACCTGACATTCCCTAGATCTTCACAGATTTTGATACATAATGTTATGCAAATCGGGGCATCAACTGATCCTGAGTACAAGCAGGCTCATGCATTCTCGATTTATCTTGTTCAACCTTTACTAGGCACTTCCTTGGGCTTGCTTTCATACAATTGGTAATATTGATCGTGCTTATTCTCTTAGTTGTCCTGATCTTATCACTTGTATTGAGCTATCTGACACCATGGCTGATGGCATTATGTACAGGTATCCTTCTTCAGTTTTTGTGGGAGACACCTTCACTTATTTTGCTGGGATGACTATGGCTGTTGTCGGGATTCTAGGTCATTTCAGGTAGGTGCAAACCTTCTCAGCATGCCTTTATTGGCGATCAATATAGCCTTAATGCAGGGAACCTCCACTTGCTGCGTGATATATAGTAAATCATCGTTTGAAATCTTGCCACCACATTTTGCTCAAAGACATGTTAGATTTTATAATGTTATTTAAAACTGCCAGAACTCTTATCTTTTTCCATTGATGAAACTGGAGATAATTTCTTTCCTTATAAGATGATCATCATCTGGCTAATTGTTTCCTTTTTTACATGATAACGTTTTTCAGTGAAACCCTCCTTATATTCTTTCTACCTCAAGTATTGAACTTTCTACTATCGCTTCCTCAGGTATGATACTTTCATCTTTTTTCACTTTTGAAATGAATTTTTTATATTTCATCCATACTAGTAAGACATTAAAATTGTTTTATATTTCATCAGCTAGCTGGTATTGTTCCATGTCCAAGGCATCGCCTGCCGAGGTAAATTCTTCACCCCTCTAGTTGTGATAAACTTCTATAAGCATGGTTTTTTCTGATTATAAATAATTTTCTTTCTTTTCCACAGGTTTGATCCTGAGACAGGACTATTGACGGGAACAAAAGATGGAACACTAGTCAACTTCTTTCTAAGACAATTAGGCAGGAAATCAGAGAAGACTCTTTGCATCCTTTTGCTTGTTTTCCAGGTGATTTATATTATTCCAGCTCTATGTTCTTCACATGCCATCATTGCTTCTTACTCCAACTTGATACTTACCACAGAGAGATATATATATATATATATATATATATATATAGAGAGAGAGAGAGAGAGAGAGAGAGAGTTTTTAACAATGTCTTTCAATAGTCTTCCTAGTACACTACAGTTGCGACCTCAGTGCCAAGAAATTTATATATAATCCCCCCCTGCAGATGTCACTTTTCCATTTGAACATGTCTGTGCTCTGTGTTTTTTGGAGATGCTTGTCACGTGGTGCTTTTTTTGGATGGTTGATTGGGATAAACTGCTTTAAATTCTCGTTGATTTTCTCTTGGTTCCTGCTAATGCACTTCTCAAGATGGTGTACGTTTTCCTTAATAGGCTATATGTTGCTGCTTCTGCTTTGCTTTGAGATGGTTATTGACTGGATGGTACAAGTGATTGCTAACGTGAAGAAGTACTTATCCGTTTGAAGAGGAGCCTTGGTGCGAGGAAAAGTGTTGTACTATTTAACATACTTTTTGCGAAAGAAGCAATTTGTGGATTATATACACTGCGATTGGACACAAACAGACAAGATTAGCAATTTTGATATTCCAGGAGAAGATACGGGACCTGCAATGCAAAATCAAGGTCTCTAAATGATCGAGCTTTTTGTGTACGAGAGTTTGATATATTAAATTATAGCACTACAAGGAAGTTGGTTAGAATTCGAAATAAAAAGTGGATTGATTTTTTTTTGGACTTTCTGAGTTTTTACAATATAGCATCAACATATCCATGCTTTTTTGACATATGGAGATCTTTCTATCCCGCAATGAAAGATACTCTCCCGATTGCTGCCCAAAATAATAATAATAATAATAATAAAATGGAATACTCGACTGATTTCTTCAGCATCTGGTTGTTTTACTCGTCCTTGATGAGTAGATGCACTGTTGATTTTCCTTATAATTTTCACGCTATGGACAAAGGATGGGCATGCTGTCTTTTCCTTTACGTTGATGTAGATATGATTGTTAAGGGAATCGAGTACGTATAAATTGCAAGTGATGAGAATGACAGGCAAAATAAGGTGAACAAAATAATGTTTATAATCTGATAGCAGGATTCGAGCAAACGCATTCTAAGATAAGGTGAAACTTGATGCCATATATAGTCCGAACCTGGACTATCAAGTTGTCAAAGAATGTTAACTAGGAAAAAAGGTTTTAATGCCTCATGTTATATACACTTGTTATGTAAATGTTTATATAAATATTATTAGTATAAATAATTTTTAAATAAATTATTATACATGATTTATATATAATATATATATATATCAATATCTTATTAATATTTATATATTATACATATATATATATATGTATACATAACATATGGCTAAATCATTTCACTAGAATAAGCTCCTCAATGGCAGCAAATTGTAGACCAGGAAATCCACATAAAGCAAATGATGAAAGCACCAGAGCCTTGTTTTGGAGAAAGCTGTTTTTGTTATAATCTACTACATAATGTGCATTACTACAGTAAAATTTGGAGAGGAACACACCCGCCTGAAAAAAAAATCGTAAAAAGATCCTAAACGAAATCTATTCCCGTCCGTGAGGTAATGTAGGCGCCTTCAACTTTTTTGCTTTTAAAGAAGATGGTGCGTCGTCTTCTTATTTACATAAAAATAAAAGACCATTTAAAAATGTGCCTTTCTCTTTACGAATAAATGTAACGAATGTGCTATCAGAAAATACACCTTCCTTTCATTTACAAAGATGAAGGCGCTCACTATCGGCAAGAATAAACACACATCCCACCCCCTCCGTGCACACACCACCTTGCCCTTCTTCCCAATCAATAGCTATTCGCAAGTTTGAAAAAAAAACCCTACTCTCTCTATCTCTGCCGCACGCGAGCCATTTCTTCAATTTAACATCATCTAACAATTTTTTTCTGCCAATTCTTAGTAAAAAATCAAATGTAAATGCATTTCTAACTCTCATTCCATCAATTTTTATTTGTTTTCTTTGGCAAATTTTATGAAATCATAGAAAACCTAGATTTGTTGTGAAATCACTTGTGTTGATGTATTTTGATTTTATAATTGTGGATTTAATGCTTGAATGTTGTCATAACAATGTATAGTTGCATGAGTTGTGTGTGAAATATACATTGGCACAATCTTAGTGTTAGAAAAATTGTTAGATGTTTGTATTCAAGCTTGCACTATAAGTTTTCAATAAAATGCTTAAGAAAAAGTTTGGCTAAGATGATGGGTAGTGGCACATGGTCAAAATGCACGGTGCACGATACATAATGTGCTAATGGATATATTATTTATAATGTGAATAGGTAAAAAATGATGACTACAGTGAAATTCATAGTGTTTACCCACGGAAATTTGTAAGAAGAAGTGAAATTCATGGTGTTTACCTACGGAAATTCGTAAAAAGAAATTTGAGGCTAGAGTATAATCAAGATCTAGTGAAGATGTTGAAAGTAAGGACGAATGTGTACTTCTCTAAACTACTGCAGAGAGTTTGCTAGTGTTTTAGAATCAATCTCGGTGCCGACAGTGTTAAGTTATTATATAGACATCTTAATGCAAACTTCATATTGTGTAAATCCAAAAAGAATAAGTATTCCTTTATGTGTTCTAGGAATGAGGACAGTTGGAAGTGGAGACTCGAGGCATATAAAAAGAAGTTGGAGTATGTATCTATAATAACTAGGGTAATGGGACCTCACACTTTTGTAAATCCCATCATAACTCAAAACCACCCGTAGTTAAATAGCAATACGATGGCCAAGGATTTTCTAAATGTTATTAAAGAAGGTCCCGATACAAATATTTCTCAATTACGTAGTATTATCAACAAACAATTTAGGTATATATTTGCCAATAGAAGGGTATAGGCCAATAAGATAAAGGCCATTGAAGTTGTCTATGATAACTGGTAAAGACCATACAGTAATCTTCCAAGACTTCTCAATGCAATCTAAATAAGTAACCTTGGGACAAAGGTTAAGTGGAGGTGGAGTCCTTCAAGAGAGCTGAGGGTGACAGAGTTGAAGCAAGTTTAGTAGTCTTTTAGTTCATGCATAGAGATATGAAGTTCTATAAGCATGTGATTAATATTGATGGCACGTTTCAATATGGAAAATACTGTCACAAGTTACTGATTGCTACTAGCATAGAAGTAGGGGACTCACACTTTCCTCATGACTCATGGAGAGCTCACCATCACACTTCAGGATATGGAGGTACAGCTAGTCGATTGCATGTCGATGACTGGGAGCACTTACATAAAGTGGCCTAACATATGCATCAAATACCTTAGAGTTGCTCCTAAGGGCTTCGATGATAAAGGAGGGTGTATCAAGTTGGGTTAGCTGGCTAACCATTTTAGTTCCCTACCTATCGAGGCAACTAAGGAGCACGTTAAATGATACACGAGGGAAAATATCTTGTAGATGTTAAAAGGGTTCATATTTGGTGATAAATTTGGCAATCTAGTGCATGCCATGTTTCTCCCTCTATTGGAGGACTTCAATCGAGCCAGACAGTACAGTTAGGTGTTTGCATGTTTCTTTGGTTATATAAATAGCTATGCATCTCGTCTATGGATATGGCTCATGAGATGGGAGGTGTTGCGATTCTTTTTCAAGTGTGGGACTAGGATAATTTCCCCCCACATTGCCCCTTTAAAGAGACATGGGATGGTTGTTGATAGCAAGAGGCCTTTAACCACTAGGTGGATGATTGGACAAGTATGAGAATGTACTTGAGTTATGTGGTCATAGCCTATTGTGATGCATTTGATAGATAGATTCCAAAGCAGACATATAATCTATATACTACTATGACCTTCTGTTTTAATACTTTACATAGATATTGACTTTTGATAACATGGTTTTGTAGGTCTTATGGTAGTCATAGTCGGACAAGATATTAGAGATTTTGCCTAATTTTTGCCATCTTAGTCACTACATTTAGACAATTTAAGTGCCACTAATCTGTTTCCACATAGTTGAGTGGCACTTCGTAGAGCATATGGTTCAACAGTTTGGTAGTTTGTAGAGGATTCTACCACCATGTGATATAAAGGAGGCCTTACATTGTATTGACCTACAAAGTTGAACAGATATTGATTGGATCGTATAGCATTTACCTTACATCACTACTTAGAATGATCAGTACTTTCAGGTGATTCAAATCGATGGACTTAAAGTAGTAGAGCGTAGGTACTAATAGTGATATAGGAGCATCACTCGTTGGTATATTAGCCAAACTAGAGCATTGCTTAGGCAATTAGTGAGTCTACCCTTGACAACTACTATTTTTTTTTTTACTTATCTTGCTCTAGCTTATGCTAATCCTCTTCTTTTTACAAGTAGAAGAGTTTCAGTAGATAGGAATACCTCTCGATGAGCTCAATTACCAAGAAATTTGAGCCTATACTCATCATGGGATACAATTGCCGTATGATCATCTTCTAATTACTTTATACCCTCTACATCTGACTTAAGATCAGGTTTAGGGACTAGACGACAATGTCCAAATGGATTACAACCCTCCAAATCCCCCTAAGCGGGGAAAACACACTGGCTCGAGGAGAGGTAAATGACACTAGAGACGGGATTAGCCTAGCGATGACACTATTGATCCATCTCAAGGGGGTTGGGTCATCTGAAGGTCCACATGTAGGTGACATATTTGAGACCTCGATTATGAAGATGTAGTGTGATCCTTCATAACGCTAGGCACCAGCTTCACATAAGAGAGGAGGAGTTCTATCAATTCTTAGGGAGAGAGTTCTTCCCAAATAGCTACAATCAATCAACTATAATTCTTTGAATCACCCCAATAGCAAATAAAGACAAGAGTCATAGGCTCCAACGATTCCAAAGGAGAAGAGGTCTAAAGAGATCTTAGCATCCAAAGTATCATGAGTATTTACTAAGACTAAGAGAAGATGATATTAGATGTATTTATTTACTAGACTTATATGAACAACTATATTGATTATTTTTATTTGTATAGATTTTTATATCAATTTAACTTCTTCATATTTCTTTTCATGCCCCGGTTATCTCATACTTCACTATTTACTTTAAAGTAATAATAATCAAGTTTGAAGTTGAGGTATAAGCTGTAGATATTTTGCTTGGATTTTTTATATAAGTAGTTATAATCAAGTTTGTAGTTAGAGTTGACAAATGTGAGTTATATATGGAGTTTGGATTTTTCAATTATTGGATTGCTGTTCATTTGAACTAGTCATTGTGATTTTGCTTTGTGTTGTATTTGGATTCGTTGACTGCACTTACTAATTTTGATATTGTGGGTGCTTGTAATGATGCCTTCTTAAAAGACACCTTCTTGTTACTTTAGTTAAAAAAAGACACTTTTTAAAAAAGTGCTTTCCTATTTATTAAAATAGTAAGAAGATGCCTTCCTAAAAAAGACCTTCCTTGCTAAAAAATAGGAAAAATGAAAACACTCTTTAGAAACGTGTCTTTACTACCCCTATATAAAATATGTTTTTTTTTTTGGCTCCTTTTTACAATTTTTTTTTTCTTCGAGATGGGTGCATTTCTCAAAATTTGGATTACAAAAAAGTTTATAGTCAGAGACAATAGAGGTCACTGTTAGTGTTAGTTGCAGCAAACCCTATTACACTTGAAATCAACGTTGTCATTTTCAATGCCTTCTACTGCTCATCTTGCAAGAGAGGCAAAAATCAAGCCTTGTTTTGAATAAATGCTGCTGTTGAGTCAGTTTCCTTGAAAAGAGAGGGACAAGGACCAGACAAAGGGACGAGTGCAACACCAACTGTTTATCAACCATCGTTGCCTTTACTATTGCTTATATAAAAGCCACTAATGATCACCACTTCCAAATCATTGTTAGTATTTGACTTTCAATAAAGATTGAAGCATGCTAATCATTAAAAAAATGGTTTGGACACGTCTTCTAAGAACAAATGGTGGAAACCTAAGCTTTACATACACAAAATGCATCGAGCCAAAAATGAAGGATACCAAATAAATTCAGCTAATGGACTTTGTCGCCCACACCACAGCACATAATTAAAAATTGACAGCGAAATCCCTTCAAACAATAGGATTTGAGACTGCCTTCACTGTTGAGGGTTGCAAGGAACAATGTCCTGTTTTCAGCTATCCACATTGCTCAAGAACAATATTGGTACGTTGCTCAAAGACCAAGGCAGAGAACATTAAAAAAGGTCTGCAGCATATATTCATATTTCTGCAGCATTGATCTATATTTTGAACTTCTCACGATATGTAACAGGCAAACTACAGTCAGCAGTCTTTTGTTGTCTACGTAAATCAGTGATAACAAATCATGGATTAGTTTCGTCCACGTCCATAACATGGTCACTGACTTTGTTCGTTCCAGTCCAAAGCTTGATGGTCCTATCGTGAGAGACAGTCGCAATGTAACTTCCATCTGCAAGTAAAAAAAAAAAGGGTAAATAATAATTAAAATAAAAGTCTGTAAGAACACCAGACGGTGAGTGGAAATGCCATCTGATTTTTTTCTTTTAAGCAAAATGTACTCATGCAAGAAGGGGAACATGTGAAGTGTAGTTGTGCCATGTAGGTGTTGTGTTGTGTATTTCAACGTTGTGTGGTCTACAGTAATTGGTAATTCAGTAGTACATGTTGGTAATATTTGTCTAATGCACCATTCACTCCAACTATACAAAAACAATGGTAATCTCGAAGGATTTGGAAAACTTATGGACTTAGCAATGCAATGTGTTGAAGAATCAGCCACAAACTGCCCGACCATGAGTGAAGTTGTAAAGGCAATTGAAAACATTTTGCAGAATGATGGAATTAAGTGTGAATTCTACACAGACACCATCATGGACAACAGATTGTGTCATGTCAAAAGCTTCTTCTAGTCATCCTTTCATTGAAAGTTTGCCAGAGAGGGATCTTATTACTTGTAATGCCTTTGACAATAGTATGGATGTATGCATTCTGTGAAAATAGAACCCAAGTAGATCACTGCTTTATTTTCAGATTCTCTTCTCTTTCCTGTCTTTCCCATGCCCTTCTATTAAAATGATTTTTTTAAAAATTTAAGTAGCTTGATTATTTCTTTGGGAATTTTTCATGATAGGAAAAACTGTATAAAACCAAGTTTTCTATAAGGAAATGAATTCGGAATGATTAGTGGACAAAATACAAATGGGAGACCGCATATTGATATACCTCATAGCTATACATTTTTATTACCACAACATATGATTGTACATCCTAATGATGTTAGCAGGAGCATCAACTGTACAAAATCTTTTGAAACTAGGTTTAGGGCTCATTTGAGATAGCCCTACAATCTCTAAGAAGGGGCTCAATTTAAGAGATAAATATCTATTTAGGGTTCATGAAAGAGAGAACGCCAGATCTCTTTCTAGAAACAAATCTGAAATTTTTCCAGAAACGGACTTGTTTGTCCTTTTCATTTCTGATCATTATATGCAGGTTACAAGGGTGGTTGAGAACAACTGCTTTTCCCTATTTTTACTCCTATCATGACATATAATAACGGTACACTAAATCCTCTAATGCAGAGTGAATGGCACATAACTGCTGTATAACACACGAGCACAAGACACATATAACAAAACAGACCAACACATATACTACTGCACTACACACTTGGATTACACAACACAACACATTGGTATTTGAGTAAATAAAAAGTGAGATGATATGAAACTCTACTAATATGCTCAGTCACGTAAAGAGCAGCACATGAATCCTTTTTCAATCTACATATTATAACAATTCAAACAAACCCTCTCATCTTTCACATCCCACAAGAGAGCAGGAAATCTTATTCCAAGTTTTCAAACAAGCTTGATTAAATTGAAAGTTACTAACCTCCAATAATATCCACTGCTGTGATTTTAGCTTCATGTCCCGATAGTGTTTTCACAGGCTTGAAGTCCCGTCCAGACCAAACCTAGATGCAAGTAGAAGTTATGTAAACAAGAACAAAAAAATATATACTCATCCCTTACTGTATGTCGATGTACTGAGACAAAGATAGGTTCCATACCTTGGCAGTCATATCATATGATGCAGTCACCAGGAAGTATCCTTCTTGAGGCTCAAATTTCACTTGTGATATGAGATTTGAGTGAGCTGGAATAATGTAGAATGACTTCTTGTTTCTTAAATCCCAAATGCGGCAAGTATTATCCTCTCCACCTGTGGCCAGGTGATAGCCATTAGGTGAAAAGCTGACTCCAAGAATCTAAAAATCACAGACTACATATGAGTATAATTCCTGTGGTTCAAATTTTCCAAGCAAAACATATTCCAAAAAGACTTCAAGAGAGGTCATACAGGCTTAACATGACCTTCCAATGCAAGGATACTTCTACCGGTTCGAAGGTCCCAAACCCGTGCGAGAGCATCCAGTCCACATGATGCCACCAAAGATCCATCCTGGTGGAAGGCAATTCCATAAACACTTCTACTGTGGCCTTCTTGAAGGAGCAGCTCCTCACCAGTTTCAATATCCCACAGCCTCCATGTCTTGTCAAAACTAGTAGTGCCTAAATACTTCCCTGATGGATGAAATGCAATGCGAGCTAGCCGATCTAAATGTCCCTCAAATGTCCTCAAGATAGTTCCACCAGTGTCCCATAGCCGTGCAGTCCTGTCAGCAGATGCAGTTGCTAGATGTGGATGGACAGGAGAGAATACAACATCAGTTGCACGCTCAGTATGGCCTCTCAATGTCAACACAGTATTAACTTGGGGCATGTTCCAAAGCTTTGCAACTCCACTCATGGCACTGCAAGAAGGAAAACATCAAAAGAAGTTAACCACATATAACATACAGAAACTTTTTTCTTTTTTTTTCCCCCAAGAAACATTTGATAGAAAGGTGTATTTGCAATAAATCATTAAATTGTGATGGTTTTCTGCATAGTGCTTGTCATGAACAGCATCCTCATTCAAATGCCTATAAAAAATAAATAATTATAAAATCAGACTTCCTAATACTCTTGAATTAATTATCAACCCATCAAAAGCTACTACATGAAGTTTAAAATGCAAATGGTACCATAGATTTCAACTGTCAAGAATTTGGCTCACTTTCTTTTCATGCATGAACAGTGACATACCAAGTGGCAAGAAGCTTTCCATCATTGGAGAATGAACACCCTGAAAGAGGACGATCATCACCGATTTCACTGCAATCAAGTGCTAAACTCTCTGCCTGTCTCAATGCCCAGTCAACCTCAGCATCTATGTCCTCATCAGGATCTTCCCTTTTTCTCCTGGAACGATGAAGACGCGAAGCAGCCCTGGCAATGGAGTACTTTGCAATATGTATCCTAGCACCTAAGAGAGCATTTGGTCCCTCAGTAAAGAATGGATACTGAAGCATTGCTTCCTCGACATCCTCTGCTACAGCAGAAGCTGCAGCCTCCTCATCCTCAAGTGCCTTCATAAGTCTATCCAACTGTCCTTCAGCATCCAGTTTAGCCATAATCGTCCGCAACCGATCTCGTCTTTCCATCTCTCTTTCTCCAAAGAGGGTTATGGGTTCTCCCAAACGACGAAGACGAGCACGTACAGCCTTGTCATTAGTAGGCACTGCAAGAGCAGCAGCTCGCCTCTTCATCATTAATTCCTGCATTGCCTTCTCCTGACGCTCCCTAACTTGCCTGCTTTCCTCAGAAATCTCATAATCTGCTGTGCTACCTGCTTGGGCCATGTCATCATCTGAATCAGAATCACTTTCTCCATCACCATCTGTATTTCGAGTTGAGGGGGGAACAAAGACGGGAGGACGGAGAGGCAAAGGAGCCAATGGATGAATAACAGGAGGAGGAGGAGGCGACATCACTGGCACCGAGGCAACAGGAGGAACAACTGCAGGTGGGATCACTGGTGGGACTACTGGTGGGATATTTGACTGAACAGATTGCACAGGGGTGTCAACAGCCGCTGTAGAAGATGGGTCAGGGGAAGTTGCATCTTTATTTTCCTCATCAATATCCATTTTCCCCTGTCAGCTAGGTACAGTGGTTCCCAAATAAGCCAGTCCCCAAAAAAGTCACCTACCTGCTCTGTGATGCAAGAAGAATTGCTGGTCATGTCAATAACAATATACAAAGTATGAAAGGGAAGTGTGTGTGTGTGGGGGGGGGGGGTGCAGCCACGGGGCCGGCGTGGAACATGGATAACAATAGACAAAGTAAGAAAAGGAAAAAAGACGAGGGACACATTCATCTTGGGTAGACCAGCAGAACTCAGACTAGAGGGCTTATATTTCCATCTCTCAGTGTATCTCTTTTCGTCAGAGAACATCTGCCACCAGATGACGTATTCCACCTTTAATGGGTTCCATGGATATGGCTAAATTGTAAGGGTTTGGTTAAGAAGTAATCTACAAGTGTTAAGAACTTAAAAAAGAAACTTTTCACATCCCAATTTAGAGTTCTTTTTCTCAATAAAATGAGTAATTAATGCACTGGAATTGCAATTATCCATATGAAATGAACTTAATAGTTCAAGTCAAAACTCGTTAACAAGACAGAATCTGTAATCCTCCTAATTTCCAACAAATAAATGAATAAATAAAAGCAGTTTGAGCATGCATTCTCCACTAAAACAGAGAGAGAAAGAGAGTCTTGAGTTTAGGTTTGGTTATTGTTAGTGACAGAAAAAACAGAGAGTTTTCTCTTTCCTGGCAGAAGCATCCAGTCCATCCAACCTCCAATTCAAAAGGAACCCGCAAGTACAGGTTCATGGAAAGAAACATGAAGCGAATGGAACCAAGGAAGTCATGTTCTGGGTGGTGGGACAGTCACCGGTTCAAAGAACTCTAAGTGGCTTGTGGAAAATCTCAAACAGATGGATCAGAGAATAAAGAAAATGCTGAAACTTGTTGAAGAGGATGGAGACTCTTGCAAAAAAGGCAGAGATGTATTACAGGAGAAGACAGGAGCTCCTCTCTAATGTAGAGTACTATCACATGTACAGGTCATTGGCACAGCATTATGATCATTTGACAGGTGAACATAAGAAGAATATTCCCTCAGATCTTCAATCTCAAATCTCAGGCATCTCCTATCTTGGTTATGACCACCCCCTTCATTGCCTTCACTCTAAGATTGGCTCGTAGGAGATCTGGACAACAAGCTAGTGGCTTCAATTTCTTCCCTGGTTCTGGTGGGATTAACACCCATCGTTTTCAGAGGGAAGGAGATGAATCATCTTCATTGATAGATTCTGAGCCTGATTTTCATTATGCCCCAGTAAATAATTACTCTGGTGTTGCAGTAAACAGCTTTGATCAGGGTCTACATGCCTGAGTGATTGAACTAAAGAATGAGCTACACAAAGTAAAAGAAAAACTTCACTTGCAATATAAAGACAATCCAGAAGCTTCCCCAAGGAAAGCCATGTTTAATACATCTGAAGACTGACAATAATATTGCAAGATACAAGAAAGGGCTTGGAATTGCAAATAACAAGGCACCTCAAGTGGAGGAAGAGGTTGCCAAGTTTAGGATTGAACTCCAAAAATATAACTCCAAGCAAAAAGGATACGAATCCAATCATTCTGCTAATAAGATGCAGTAGGCTAAGCTGGAATTGCATAGTGATCAGAATAGTCTATCCATGATGAAATAACTTAAAAAGAAAAACCACAGGACTCGAAGACTAGATCAACAAGTTGGAAAAAGAACTTAATGGAAGATGATCTTCAGAAAATATTAAGGACATGCAGGATATGCTTGAATGTGCCAAAAATGATGCTGCAATCTGGAAAACCAAGTATGATTCAAAGAGAAGAGAGGTCTTGAAACCTCAGGAAAGAATGGCAAGGTTGAAGACGAATTTATCAAACTGAGATAAACTGAAGGTTTAAGTATCAAATGCTGAGTAGAAGATTTTGCCAGAATAATCTCAGATCAAGGTTGAAACTTCTAGATTGTTGGAGGAACGTACCCAAATGGAGAAACAACTCAGAGAATGGGGATCACACCATCATCTTTGGAAGAAGAAATAAGAAAATTATGATTGAGAGCAAAGAGATGGAAGAGAGACTTAACAGGGACATTGAACAATTGAAAGCTGAGATTGCTAAGAAAGATGATTTGAAGGGACAACTAAATATGAGAAATGATTATGCAGAAGTGGAGAAGGATTAGCCGCCTCAAAGATGAAACCACTTGTAAGGACGGTCAGATTGAACTAGATCAGCAGGTATAACAGTCTTATGAAAAGAAAGCAGAGCTAATGGCTGCATGTAATGGAGCAAATAAGCAAGAGGATGTACTAAGATTAGGAGCTAAAGAATTGGAGGAAGCCATCAAGAGGAAAAGCTGCTTAATCTTGGAAGGGCTGAAGAAAAGTGAGCTCATTAGATAATTGTGCTTTGCACAAGAGCTCTATAGAAGTGGTTATTGCAAGCTTTACAATGTTGTGGAGCATATGCGAAGCAGAGTGTCAAAATTGACATTATGTAGCTGATCATCTGTACCTCTTGTGTTTGTGCGTCTTATAGAAGCAATCTAAAACGGTATGTATCAGACTATAAAATTTGTCGCATACCATTGATTCTATAGGTTCTCCATGAGCTTGTGGTTTATTCCCCCTTCCTTCTGATCTTTTAGCAATGGCTTGTGGTGCTTTAAGGTCTTTGGACTTTTTGTATGTGGAGTTTTTGCTTATTTACTTTCCTAGTTATTTGATAGCAACGTCTCAAGTCTGTTGGGTAAATTTTGGATTAAAGTAAAAAAGAATCTCCACTGAAACACATATAATTAATCTCTAGAGTTTACACCATAATTCCACAGAGATAAATAAACAAAATATACAGCTGGTTCGCTGCAACATTACCTCAAATCTCGTCTCTTCTTCAAAACCTGATCACACTTTCTTTATAATATCCCATTTAAATTTGACGAAAATAAAATTCAGGAAAGTAAAAGAAAATTATATAACTCTCACCAGAATTTTAACAAACAGGTGACGGGCATAAAAAATGTTAACTTCAAAATGAAAAATACAAACTACCCATTATGAACTACCAGCATAGAGCGCAAATTGAAGGAATAACACGAAACAAAATTGAATGTTGAAACTACCCATCAATAAAATTTTACAAACAGTGTCTTTCAACTTGAGGAGTTGAAAAAAGATACTCACGCTGGACTGGAGAAACAACTTGCTTCTATCCAATAAGCAGAGACGTAGAGAGGGGACTTGGAAAGAGTCACAAGAAACAACAAAGTCTAATTAGATATAGAGGTTTTAAAAGGCATTACCATGGATATAGAGGGGTTTTGTATTAAATCGCTAGCAAGTTAGCGCCAATTTCAGCTTGTCCCGTTGGACTTCAGGAGGGTTTCAAATTGTTGATGGAACTCCTCTTTCTAAACTAACTGTTTATTTTATAAAGGATTATTCTACTTACAAATCGGTATTTTGGTCATCTGGTGAGCTGTGTTTTTTTTTAGACAAATATATAACCTCTATTATTATATGTCATAGTTTTAATGGCTGATGCTAAAATTAAATAATTTAAATTAATAATATTATTAAAAATTCAAGCATATAAATTAAAAAAAAAAAAAAAGAAAAAGAAAAGCTAACATGCCCTTCCTTCAAGCTAACCCAGTGACCACAGCAAGAGAGAGAACCTGATCTATAAGATAAATATTTGATCAAATCATGCTATTTTAACCAAAATGATTTGAATTTTTGGTGCAAATTAGTGTAGATCTTCATGAAAATTCATTTTGTGCTAAAGATTTAGATTGAAAACAAATCCAATCGACTTGAATTGAGATAAAAAATTAGACTAAAGAAGAGATGGAGATATGAATTTTATTTGAATTAATGCAAAATGATTTGAATCTCTTAATCTTGATTTAACTATGCTTCTCTATGTATTAGAGATTGCAGAATGAGAAAATGAATCTTATTCAATCAATGATAATAAAAACTAAAACATTACTAAACTTTCTCTCTCTAATGGTTGAAGCCTATGATCCCAACTTGTAAGGTTTGTGTAATGCTCCAAAAGAAGACCTAATAGTATTGTTTATAATTTTCATATAACATGTATATTTCGATTGTTTTATAAGTTAGAGGTTATAAGACTCTAGTTTGTAAGTTTATAATCGTACTTATTCTTTTTACATACACTTACTTAAATATATATATATATATATATATATAGCTAAAAGTGATCTACCAATCCATAGTTTACTAGAACCGCAAAAAGTCGAAATTATCCATCAAATAATATAAAAAGGTATCTAAATTCCAATGATCATAAAACCACCAAATACTTCAAAACTTTAATTCAACTATTCTACTTACTTTTCCAAACTTATCATTTTACTTTAACAACCTAATGGAGCACTTTACACTTGAATCATAGCACAATCTTAGCTTCATAAGACTTGTAAAAGAAACTTTTTGGAGGTAAACTACATCCAACTTAGTAAGTAACCTTCTTATTTTACCAATAAATAATTACAATCTAGTTAATTAAACAAGCATGGGAATGTATATATAAGCATACAAATGCAAACATTGTACACAACCTATCAGCGACTATGTAAAGCACAGTCTTATGCTCACTGTTACTTAGGTTAGGAAGTATTTAGGCATGATAGGACCTAAGTATCAATGTCTAATATGAGTTTTCTTGCAGTACAAGCACTTTCAGTAGTAGATACAATTCAGCCATAAGCAAAGGACAACACTTACTAAAGTTACTTAATTCTTAAAAGTCAAGAAAAGAACATGTCGCACAAATACATCGTACGATAAACAATCACAACATATAATATTAACATGGATCCATTTGCACATGATCTCCTGCTCTATTATGTAGTGCTAACGTTATGTCACTCATGCAACAAGATGTAATGCATGCCTAATTTAATTAAAAGTCAAATATTTATTAATCCAGATTCATAGGGTAACTAAGCTAATATATTTTAAACACTCCAGTACCTTAAGTTCTAACGTAACAGATAAGGATGTTCAAAATATCTTAGGGTATTTTGTAAGCAAGAGTCAACCAAAGTAAGCACATACCACATGTAATAGATTCAATTATTAAATATAATTAGACGATGTACTAACTACAAGCATATAACAAAGTAAAACAAGAATTGGTATACTCACTCAACCCTGAAATCTAGTGATCCAAATAGTCATCGGTAGTCTCAAACTTGGTGTCTCAAATCACCTAAGTAAGGTAATCAAAGTAAATAAGACTCATCTTAAACTAAATCTATTTACTAATTTCACTATAATTCCTTATTTCCACTTACTTTGTATTTTGGTCATAATTTTCTCGTTTTAAGTCATAATTTTGTATTTTTATAGTCAATTTTTATCATTTTTTAGTGTTCTTTCATTTTGTGAGATCCTTTTGAAGCATTTGGGCTCAAGGCTTCAGTCAAGGTCGAATAATTTTGTTTCTCAAAGGTCTTAGTTTGACCTTTTTAGGTTTTGGGTCTAGTTTAGGGATTTAGACTTAATTTTGAGTATTGGACCTTACACTTAGGCTTTTGGGATTTAATTTAAGTATTTTATGATAAATCTTCAATTTATTTCTTAAAGTTTTTAATTAGAATTTAATTTTTAGTCTTGTTGGCTTAAATGAGCCCTTTTTTACTAGTTTTAAGCCTTATTTCACTAAAGAACTTATAAGGGATGGTTTTAATGGGTTTTTAGACTTAATGGGTTTTTACTATATTATTTTATAAGTCCATTAACTTAGGGTTTAGATCTACCTAATCTTTTTTGTTGTTTTGGGCTTAAGACCACCAAAAGTCTTAAGTTAAGTCCATTTTCTCCTAAGGTATAGATCTGGAATTGTTCATCTATTGGGCTTCTAGTCTTATTTCTAGGACCTTAATTGCTAACTAAGCTAATTTAGGTCCTAACCTAATACTTCCTAACTTAACTTGTTCTTTTAGGGCTTAATCTACCAAAAACCCATAAAATACTCCATCTTTAATAAGGTTTTAGATCTGGTATATATTAATTATTGGTCCTCTAATCAAGTTCCTAAAGCCCAAATCACATCTTAAGCCTATTTATGCTTTTAAGTCGTTGTTAGCTTACTAAACTTTATTAATTAAGTCATAAATCTTACCAACACTAATTAATTATGTTGTTAAGATAGTAGATGAAAATTTATAGCTCATTGTGCCTCATAGAAGAGGTAGTTAAGGAGTTTATTAAGGTGGTTTTATCTTGTTTTTATGAAAAGTGTGCTTAATACACTTATATCTTAGCTAAGTCACATATTACACTACATTTGATTAGAGATTATCATCTTCAAAATGAGATAGGGAAATACATTAGGGTAGGGGCAGCATGCATGGTACTTAGGGTTTTATGGATTTTTTTGACTTCTTTTCAAATTATCTACATAGAACTATCTCCTATACTTCTAGAATACAAAGTAACAAACTAGCTAAGTATATAAATGGATGTATGATTATATGGCTCTAAAATGTTATGTATATGATTATAATATGTTAAGCTAGTATTTCTAATCCTAAACTCTGAAGATATCATGGGTATAACTTGATGTGTCTTAGAGCTCAGTTATCACAAGGTCTTACTATAGTGAGTCAAATGGGTTCTTCAAAGTATCAAAGAAAGCATAAATGGATGGGTTTAGCTTTTCCAGTAGCTTCGTAAGGCTACCCATCTGATATAACTCGCTGATGAACATCGCACAACTTAATTTTGGCTTGATATGACACACAAGCACAGAACTAAGGTCCATTCATCACTAACCTTGAGCTATTAGCAAGATTATATTATAATGAGGGTTTACAGCTTGAAAGGGTTACTCACAAGACACAAGAGAGAATATTCATTAACAATGTGATGATGAAGGATGATTTTGGCTACAAATGATAAGGGACTATTTGTAGTAAGTCCCTATGGCAACAAAGAAATGCATGAAATTACATAAAGGGAAATATAAAGTAAACAAACCTAGTACATTGCCAAAAGAGACAAATGGGACAATTATCATAGAGAGAACATACTACAATATCAGAAAAAGTAAAGATAGGTGGTGCACTATTATTGCATTCGTACATGAGGTAGTGATGTACTAGGGCTAAGCTGTTTAGGCATGGTAATAGATTGGCATATACAAGTAAGGAGGTTGGTGTTCGGGTCTTCGGCATGTGGCAGGTCAACATTTGGGTTCTTAGAACTAGGTTGGTCAACATTCGATGTTTAGCACTTAACAAGTTAGTTGTAACAAAAATGTTTGCGAGCTTAGCATCTAGGCATGAGATGAGTAAATCAAGGTGAATTTGAGCTAGGCATTCAAAGAGTTCAACAACAGGCCTTCTTGGTACTGGAATTCATTAGGTTCGAGCTGCAGAGATAGAATCCTCCTTACAAGATTCTATAAGTCCCGAAGACAGGCTCGACTGAGAGATCTAAAGGTTAGCATTCCATCATAACTAGTGTAAATAAGAAACTCAAGATGGGTGAGTTTTACCTTAGGTTGGTCCATACGAGTTCCAATCTTTTTGCTAAAAAATGAAGTTAAAATGTAATCCTTTGAAAGCAAGTGTTTGTCAACAAGAAACTAAGGGATGTATTGGTTAAAATGATGGTGGCTATTTATGATTTGGTGGTGGCAACGACAAAAGGCGGTCGTGGACAAGGGTACTCAATAGCTCCTTCTTTTTTCATCCCTTATTCTTTTAGTTTTGTTTGGGTTGTTAGAAAATGTTTCCTAGAGTTTTCTATGAGTGAAGATAGAAATTAAATGAGGGTTCTATTAAGGTGAAATGGTAGATCATGAAGGTAGGGTAAGGGGGACAAATCTTCTCCTCATTTGGGTACCAAGTACTAGCTTTATGTTGAGACCACTTGCTTTTATGACTTCTACAAAATAAGGCAAGAGTTTGCCTTCAAAATATCCCAATTGCCAACTATTCTTTTTGTCTTGTCTCTCTAATTGATCTTATCCATTTCTTAATTAAGTAGATTACAGTTGGTAGATGGATTAAAAAGTAATTAAGCAATTTAAGCCTAATTAAGGTCTTGTCATATTTTATTACTTTGATTAAGTTCATTAACCTATATTATTTTATTTATTAGAGTGTTTTAGTATTTAGGATTGATTAGGGTTTTTGAACCACATATGAGATTAGTGGCGTAGGGTTTCCAAGAAATTACTTGCAATTAGTGAATAATTTAAAGATATACCTAGGATTTACTAGTTAAATTAGGGTTTGAGCCTTCCAATTAGGGTTTTAGTAAGTCTATTGATGTCTTCCAATCATTGTAAGGTTTCCCACATATTAGAGTTCTTAAGGTTTTACATATATGATTAGGGTTTTAGGGTTTTACTCTCTTTAAGGTTCTTTGACTTATTATTTAGGGTTTCTAACTTATTGTTGATGGTTCATTTTTTTTTCTATTTAGGGTTTTTTATCGTTATATCTCGAGTGGCTCTAGGGATTATCTATTGGCTCCAATATCTAACTTCAGGTTCAAATTTGAAAGTTCACAGAGTTCACATTGTCTCCCTAAGTATAATATTGGCATTACTTAAGAGATATTTTCATATGATTACTTTGGTTTCATATGATTAATTATTCTTGACTTATAGTTAATTATGATGTAAGACTTAATTAGCAAATTGAAGTGTAATTAAGTTTTTTAATCTTAATTATCAGCATATTTGATACTATTTAAGTGTAGTTTAGGGCTTAATATGTCAAATTATGTTAATTAAGCCTGTTGGATCATTTTGTATAATTAGTTTAAGGAATTGGAACGAATTATTGTTGCTTGAATGTGTTTAAAGGGTAAATTAGGGTTTTAGGGTAACTAAGTGATTAGTTTACAATTAGCATATAATTTAATTATTTAATTAGAATACAATAGTTATATTGAGGTTTTTTGACACTAGATTAGGGTTGTAGAATCATTTTCAAGGTTTTCGCATATTAGCATTCTAATTATGGTTTTAGCATCAGAAGGTTTATTTAGGGGTTTTAATATTCATTTTAGGGTTTTGAATTCATTATTGGGGCTATCTGCATCAATATTTATTTTTGACTTATTTTACCCTTATTTGTTGTAGGGAATTCTTATGGACTTTGACTATCGGTCTCTTTCCTATTAAGGTTGAGGTTGGTTTCGTTAGATTATGTTAATCTTGGAAGTTGATACTAGTTATTAGCATTTGCTTACAAAATTTTAGGACTTTGAGTGTAGGGGCCAAACTAGGGTCGAGACTATCATATGGGATTTTCAAAGTTTGAGTTAAGGTTTTTTAGCGTAGTCTCTTGAGTTTATGATAAATTATCTTGCCAATACTAAAGGTATCTTTTAGGAAATCTTATTAACTTCCAACCCTTTATTTAAAAAATTTGCAAAGCTTATACCTTATACTTTTACAAGTTTATTCCAAGTAGGCAATTTAGGATGTACACGAAAGTAACCTAATTGTAACGATACTTCACAAGTATTAGGAGTTAGTATTGTAGTCAATTTAATAATAATAATATTATAAAAATATAATAATAAAATAATATTAATGTAATATAATATAATACTAAAGTCAAGAAATTCAATTTTACCAAATTATATTATATTATATTATACGTACCTAAAATGAGAGGTATTTTTAAAGTTTGGAGATAAATTATTTAAACTATAAAATTTTAGAATAACATAAAATAATATGTAAAAGTAATATATGCACTTTACGTATAATTATTACATATAAGACACATAACCATAAATACTTAAAATACCAAAAATTATGTAAAATTAAATAAAAATTATAAAGAAAAACATCTAAAAAATGATAAAGGAATATACAAACATCAAAATTTAGTAGCTTTAGGGTATGGAATGATTAATAGATAGGAGTAAAAGGAAAATTTCAAATTAAAGATACTTAAACAAATTGTTTTAGACAAGTATATAAGGTTTGAAGAGAGAGAAAATCATCATAGGACTCCATGAATCTTTGGAAAAATTCCCATATTCTCTTTATGTGTTCCTAAGTGTATTAAGAATTTAGAAAAAATACTGGGGGAAGTAGAAGAAGCTAGGGAAGAAATTTTAGAAAAATAAAAAAGGGAAAATGGCACAACAAAAGCAAATTCTTGGAATGCAAGTCTGTAGAGTTGCTGGGTGGTGCAAACCACTATCACCATCCAATAGTGTAAAGGGTGGCTAGTTAGGCCGACATGAGGGGGGTAGGAGGTGGGGGAAGGGAGGAGGACAACGATAGTAGCTAGATAACCAGATTCTGATGAGTGTTAAAATCAACTAGATTTTCTTATATTTTCTAAAAATATTAAATTAAATCTAAAAAATGTGAAAAAATGTAACCTAGAATATTTTGATACGTACAATTTGAGAAAAATATCAGTTTCCAAAAATTTTAAGTAGATACATAACATCGTTAAGGAATTGCCTAAACCCGTATCAATTTCAAAGTTATTTTAAATAACCTTCTTGTTACAATTTTTAGCCCAAAATTTTTATGGAATATCCCTACATTATATACAAGAATGCTATGAAGAGGTTTTGTAGAAAAATAATTCCTATAATTTTTATAATTTTTTTCTCCTTTTAATCAAGAGGAAAATGCTATTTTTCAAAGTTTTCATGCAATTATTTTTTAGAAAGTAATTTTCACCTATTCTTGAGTTAATTTAAGTTGTATTTTACTGTAATAAATGACTTGGAGCTAAGTGGACAGAGTGAAAGTTGAGATATGTGAAAAGTTGGTAGTTTTGGAGTTGATGCATTAAAAGGAAAATATGGGAGTGAGAAAGTTTACGTGATATAGTATTAAATATTAATAAGGATGGCAAACAAGCTGAATAGCTATGTATTAATGTGTTTAGAACTAAAAGTAAGATGTTGAAGTAGATCACTTAGTGCAAATATGTAAAATTAACTTGATCAAAGGGTTTGTTAGAAGATTTATCAAAAGGTTCTTTAGAGGGTTGATATGAAAAAAGGACTTAATCCTAGGATCAAAGATTGGATTAGTAGGTTGGAAAGTATAAGTAACTTAATTAAAATAACATTAGAAGGTTGGTTAGAAAGTCACTAGTTATAGGGTTGCTATCAAATGCTTTGTTAGAGGGTTTCGAGACAAAAACTTTTTAAAGTCTATACCTTTAGAACCTTTTCCAGAGACTTTAACAATGGGTTGAAACTTAACAAAAGACTTAATAAACCTATTTAAATTGAATCAAAACCATATCTAAAACATTAAAACAACTTCATAGACTTTTTATTTAGCAAAAACTGAAATATTTATGTTAAATGTTTAGGGATTTGTGAAGAGATCAAGTATGAGATGCAAGGTTAACGTACATTGACATTAAGTAAATTAGGATTAGTACTTCATGACATATTGGAGTATTATTTCAAGATACTTGTAAAAATAAGAGTACTTATCTGTAGCTGTAGCTAAATTGTTTGTATGCATGTCATGTGTATGTTTGTGATATTGATTTATGATTGAAAGATGATCTCCAAGCACTATTTACTAGTTGATTTCACTTTAACTGGTTTGTCCTGAACTTGATTGCTTACCTTAAAACCAGACTAAACTTAACTTAATACTAATTGGACATTCATGACAACCCAATAAAGGTAACAATTAGGATTTTAGACCAAATAACGACACTTCGATGATGATAGCAAAAATTGTTATTTCCTTACCATTAGTCGAACTAAGTGATAGGAAAGCAAATTGTGGAAAGGTTAGGACCATCATTTGAATGTTGTCTAGGGAAGAAGATGTTCTCAATTGTATAAGCCTAGATTTAGTCTAATAGTATCACGTTGAAACTCCTCAATCTGGGTTAGAGCAGATGCAATTTCTGTATCTTCATAATAAAGTAGTTAAACATTGTGCAATGAACTCTCATGTACTTGTTGCATTGCATTTCATTTCATTAACATTTGATACCTTTGTTTCTTTATGGTACTCTTATAACTTCATCCCTTCTTACTGAGCTAGTTGTGTTCACATCCTAATAGATCGTTTTGAAGGTATTGATTGGTACTTAAAGATGCCATGCTACAATCACCTACAGGTTAGTTTTCAACGAGTCAAGGAGTGAGGACTTGAAGACTAATAGACTTATCACCTTTTTCTTTTGTAATTTTATTTTCTTTTTGTAGGAAAACTATAGGGGTCTTCATAGGAGGCTTTATAGTTTTCAATTGCTTGTTGATGTAATAAGTATATGTAAATAAGTGCACCTATAGAGTTGTACAGCTTCTTTTGGAAATCTAAACTTTTGATGTATATATAAGTATGTTAGAAGAAATGAACTATTGATATTATAAGAAATAGTGTTTTGCAAAATTTGCTCCACAGGTTCCTTAATTCATAGGTGCTCATTTAACTGCTTCAAAACTGATTGAGTCAAGTATGCCTTGTGTAGGTTATACTTACATCAGTAGCTAAGAGGTTAACTTTTAATTTAGGTTAGTTTATATAACGGGACTCTTGTGACTCCTTAGATTTAGGGCATGACATAACTTCTCTCTAAAAGTTTACCTTCTAAAGTAAAAATCAAAACATGAAAGTAACTATTATCTATTTTAGGAGTATCGATTCATCATAAAAGGGTAGACTTTTCAATAGACCCTATAAGTCCCATATAAGATATCAAGAGAGGGGGGAGGCAATGGGAATCAGGTTACTGGACTACTGACCTGCAGTCGTGCTTGAGGACTAAAAGAACTAGTAAGATAAATCCTCTTGTTCCAACCGACCCCTGCTAAGGTTGAGTACTTTCTTACCAAGTCACCCTTCATGTCGAACCAAATGACTACTTATCTCTTTTTAGTGCGTCAGATTGAGGAATACTCACTTGCACCTGAGTTGTCCAATGACTCGACATCGACCTTGCCGAAAAGCCAAGAAAGAGAGACTTTGGGTTGACTAAGCTACCTTTGCTCGGACAAGCAAGTTGTTTATACTTTTAATTCGCATCTTCTAATAGCCTTGCTAATATGGCATTACCATACGTACAATATTATGTGTAGAATTCGTTGCACCAATAATTGTTTACCTTAACTTATAGGTATAAATATCCTTGTATTTGTAGCTAGAAGGCAAAACTCAAATTATCTTTAATGTACTTTTGTGTTTTCTTCCTTGCATAGACACTTTGTATACTCTTGGCATCACTTTTATCCTAACCTTTGAGTAAGGCTAGATGACGAATAACCTCACCGAACCGATTCATGCGTCATATCGAATTGTGCTGTGAGTTATCGGAAGTTCCATTGGTGCGTTATATCCTCTAGAATTGTTCGTGGGTTTTGCTTAGTTCTTCATTCGCAATTATCATTCCGTACGTTCCTTCACCACTTCCATTTCGAGCTTTCTGCAAGCTTGGACCCATTCAGCGACTGGCTTTGTCTATTCTTGGTTATGATACGCATTAGGAGGGATGTGAATTGATATCTTTAGTAAAAAATAAAAATTTTTTCAATTTAAGAAACAAAAGCCCTCTTATTAACTTAAATGGCATACAAGTAGTAGAATATTGTTTGTTTAACTTAGGCGCAAAAATAATAATTCAAGCAATAAAAGTCAGAAACTAAATAGGATAGAGAGAAAAAAGATCAATTGATCAATATATAGAGCTTTGGCCTTTTGTTTACTACTTTCTTCCAACTCCACTACTAGGGATTTAGTCCTTTTTATCGGTATTATTCCACTAGTCTAATCTTTTCACTAACAAAAAATGAATAAGAGGTTATAAGGATATCTAGTCACTTCTCTATCCTATCTCATTAGTTATTCCTATGCTAAATACAAGACTATAGAGAACTCCTTGACCTCACACTCACTTAATTACAATATCAATAAAGTTTACATGGAAAAATGAGATAATACAATCTAGAATCTCTTTACAATATTCATAGTAGAACAACAATAATGAAATGAGAAAACTGTTTTAGCTTAATTTCTAACTAAGTTTTTAATAGAACTTCTGACTATATTTACGAGAGAGGTTTAAATTTCAATTCTGATCTGAGTGTTGTTTCTTGTATCTTGTGCAGCTTTGACTTATATTGGTTATCCTTATATGTAACAACTAGAAAATGACTAGTTATTAAATTTTCTCCAAGAAATCTTGATTAAAAAGAAAAAAAAAATTGGTCTTATTGTTAGAGAAATATCCCAAAAAAATAAGGAATTTTGAATGTTTGAATTTTGAAATGAAACTCTATTATCTCTTGATATGTTGTGAACTAAACTTAACATTTCTTTTTGAACGTTGCTAGATATCATACTGATTTGCATTTGAAATCCGATGCACTTGAGGTTTGGATAAGGACAAATCTGAAATTGATCTTGATAAATCTGATGCAACACTTTATCCAATCATTTGAAACTTGCTCCTTTTTTACTTCATTTGTTAAAAATATTCAATAACTTTTTCAAATATTTTAATCACTAAATCCTTCAACCAATATCTAATCTTATTTAAAAATCTATTTATGAATATTCGTAAGATTCAAACTTATCGTCAACAAAATATCTTCTTCATTTGTTCAAGCTGCAATCTTAGCATAAAAGATTTGTAGATATCTTCAAGTCACTTTACATTGAAACATATAAATTTTAGACAAAACTTTATCCATGATTACTTGCTATTAGAATTAAATTTTGTTGGAAGCTATATACTTCAATAAAGTAGTAAGTTATTTCATATTTTGTTGTCCTTAACGTATTTGATTTAATCTTGCTAAAGAGTTATGAAAATGCCTTGGTAAAATTGCTTAACCTAAATTCATCATTCATTAAACTGATTCTTGAGCATATTTTCGAATAAATTTCCTTAAAATCCCCAAGGACTTAATCCAACTTAGTAGAAAGGAATTGAGCACATTACCCAAATATGGCTAATAAGGTAGAGTTAGGTTTTCTACATATTTGTCCAACTTAACTCGTTCGGATTTACAAGAAAATATCTTAGTAACAACTTCTGATATGGACTCTATTCACTTCCTGCACTTTTAAGTTCTTTTGCTGATACACTTTCTAACATATATTTTGACTAGTACAATTTTCGATCTCATTTTCCTTTTTAACATGATTTTCCTCTAAAGTATCATACACACTCATTATATTTGTTAAGTGCATTCTTCTTTTTGTTTTCATCAAAATATGTAAAGAGAGAACTCAACAAACCCTTGTCTAGCTTTTTTATGGTATTTCAAACTACCATATCTACTGTCTCTTAAGTACAAAGGAGCAACACTATTGAGTTTTCTACCACTATTACCAATGGTCCAACGCACTTAGCAGCTCCAATGACTATCAAGATGGTTTGAGGAATCAAAAAACCATCTTCATGCACATTCCTCTCAACCAAAAACTATATCTACTCACTCAATGTAGATTGGCTTCATGAATTCACCCAAACTCATGATTTCATTTCTACTTGTTGTTGGGTTTGGTTTGAATCTCTCTCTCTCTCTCTCTTACTCTCTCTCTCTCTCTCTCCTGTGTGTGTGTTGTTATGGTTGTTGGGTTTAGTTGATGGAAGGGGATGAAGTCCCATGGCAGTAACCAACTGTGGCTTTCTTCTCTTTATTTTTTTAGTTTTTGTTTTTATTTAATTTATATATTTTTAATGGTTTTTAATTATATTATTAATTGAAATTATATAGTACTAATATCACCACTAAAACTATGACATGTGTCTACTACACATGTATTACACAAAAGGTAAAAATATGTGTAATGTACTTGTTAAAAAAAATCACATATCACTTTTTTTTTTTTTTTTGTAAAACGATCAAAACACAAGTCATATTTTTGTAATTTACCAATATTTTATAGGGCTTGTATCATCATTACTTTTAAACAATACATGAGATATGTTTTGAAGATTTTTAAGTATGAAAAATTGTTTTATTACCATTACATATTATAATAGCAATATTTTACTTATTTCAAAAAAGGAAAATTTTATTTTTGAAAAAGATAAACAAGCAAATGAAATTTGGTCATTCGCAAAAGTTTGATAAATTCAAATAAAAAGCATACAAGAAACAATGCTTTAGAGAGTACCTTTGTAATTTTAAGTATTGTTATGTGCTAATAGATTATAAGGAAAAGTGATGTGTTTGGCATAAGAATTTATGTGAAACACCCCCTATAAGCAATTAAATATACCTTAAAATACGATCCATTTCAGTTAATATAGTATTCTCTCTAAAAAGTAGGACAGGATTTTCTTTTCAATTATTAAAATTTATCTTTTATATTAAAGGGTGAATAACTTCTTTGGTGTGTTATATGGTTTTGAAAAAAATTACATATCATGATGAATTCACTAGTATTTCCTTATATTTCTGTTAGTGAAATAAATGGATTGGATATTCCTAGAGAGTTAATTTAGAAAGTAGCATAATATCCTTAACACATTATCTACTTTACAATCCATTACTTCTCACTATCATAACTTTTAAAACTCAATTACAATATTCTAGTACCTTATGGTTCTTTATATATCAAACATTGCTTTTATATACCAAAAGTGTCTAGACATACAATCACTAAACAATCATAGTATGGGTATTACTCATACCCATACTAGAATTCAAAACAATATTGGAGTTTCATAAGTCTTTAGAAACAACATCAACTAAGTAAAAGGGAACATTCTGACAAAAAAGAAACATGTCTTGTTCCATCCAAAGTGAGTACTTGGTGATCATGTCAACTGCTTAATTTCCTTCACAACTTATCCTATAGAACTTGAGATAACAAATAGATGAAATTAGCTATTTGCATTTATGAAGAATTGGATGAAAAATATCAAGACTTAGTGATTTATTGATCTAATCAAGTGCTAGCTAGGAGTCAACTTCTATTATCACTTAGTTTCTCCTAAAGCATCTTGCAAGAAGAATTCTCTCTACTATTGCCCACAGCTCAGCATAAGGGGTGATTTTGCATTTATTTGTTCATGGACACCACCTAGAACATAGCCTCCATGGTTTTTGCATAAAGCTTCAATTCCAGCCTTGCGACCTTCCTCTTGTAAAGCTCCATCACAATTCACTTTAACTTAGTCTACCTCAAGCTTCTCCTAAGTTTAGATACTCTATTTATTTCCCACCACTCGTTGACTTCCATTTTGATATGTTTACATCAATTAATATTAGGTTGCTTCGGTTGAAACACTCTTTTATTCCTATATTTCCAAAGGCCTTTAAGGGTGAAACAAATAGTAGATGTAGTTAGAGTAGTGACTTGCTTCCAATTTCATCTTTCTACCTTCCATATTGTCATATCCACTATCTTAACTTGTTAAAACTATAGACCTTATCTTTTAGTCTAATGCCCAAATTGGCCCATAATTCTCTATTCCATCAACAATTCAAGAAAAGGTGCTTGGTTGTTTCTTCTTCTATCCAACATAAAGGGTGTTCCCATTTCATGTAGATTCCTCTTTTATGCAAATTCTCTTTGGTTGTTATTCCACTGTACAAGATTCTCCAAACTAAAAACTAGATTCTCATTGTTGTTGGAGCTTGCCAAACCTATTCCCAGTTGTTGAAGATTAGCTAAGTATTAGTTTCTTTACTCATCTCATTATCTACATATTTCATTGACACCTCTCCATTTACTTCCAAAGGCCAACATTCTACATCATGTGCTTCCTGTCCTTTACAAGAAAATTAGTCCTAGTCTACATTTAATTTGTTTATCCAAATGGTAACCGATCACATCTTCCTTCCATCCATTTGCATTGTCCCATACCTAGTTTATTAACAATTTTTCATCAAATTAGTTCATAGGCCCATATAAACAATTTCAAGATCTTCCCTCTGAGGTCTAGTTATTAGTTAATAAGTAAGTATTTCCCACATTTTTCACTCTTACAGTTAACCATTCTTCTATCCATTTTATGGCCTTGATAAGTTCTTTATAGATTTTCGATCCTTGTTTCATCTTAGCTCTTGATGTCCCATATTATATTTTTCCTATAGAAAATTGGACCATGGCTGACTCTTCATTCTAGATTGCTAAGCTAATTTGATGAAATTTGGTTAGTTTTTTTTTTTCTTTATTTTTTTTTAACATTTAGCATCCTTAAACCACCCTTCTCCTTATGTTGCATAAGCTTAGACCAATTAATTCAGTGAAGTTTGATCGAATTCTGAGAGCTCCCTAAAATAAAATTGAGATGGATTTTTTCCACTTTGGATAAAAAGCTAGCCAAAAAAAGGAATAACCTAAGAATAATAGTTTGCAATACTTTCCAAAACAGATGAAACTAAGATTGTTTGCCTTAGCATGCTAAAAAGTTTTGACGTCTAACTCATTAATTTACTTCACATTTTTTCTAGAATAAAATTAAGATAAGAGCTTTGAATTGCTTTGCCTTCTTTAATGGGGATTTCCATGTATTTTCCCTCTGTACATGCTTTTTAATGCTAAAAATGTTAGATATACATTGCTTGATAGATCTACTAGTATTTATGGAAAAGATAATGATAGATTTCTGATAACTCTTATTTTAAATACATTTCACATGGTGATTTTATAGTATTTTCTTTACATCTTTGGTTTTCTTTAAAGAAATTGATACTTAATTGAGTAAAATTTTGATTTCAAGTTTGAACGTGTTCCTGGATTGAAAACGAAGAAAAGGAATCAAGTTTCACTCAATTTGGAGTTCAAATGAATGAGTTATGAAGTTTTGAAGTTACATAAACAATAGGAATTTTGGTCAGAAAGTTACACAGTCTTGGACACAACTGTATCCCCAAGCTGTATCCATCCAAGAAGATTTTAAGTGCCAAGGTCAGTAAGTTACACAACCTGGGGACACAACTGTATCCCAGGCTGTGTCTGGTGACAAAAAAAGAAACTTTACAATACATTATAAAATCACTTACTAGGGTTTTGCACATAACTTTAGACATTCAAAAGAGAAGAGACTTGAAGAAAAGGAGGAGCAAAAGGCGAAAGTAACACCTAACTTCAAGATTGAAGAGATTTTTCATTAATAAAAGGGGTTTTTCATGTTTTATTTCTTGATTTTGTTACAATTCGTTTTTAGTTTCATTATGATAGCTTAAGATTCTTGTATTTAGGATTCTGGAACCTAGAGTTTCATGTGACTATTAGATTTATTGATAATTTTCAATAAAGTTTCTATCTTTTCTTGATTCAATTATGTTATTTAATTGTTAATTGATATTTCTAGGATATCAATCTATGATATTATGCATGATGATTGAGAAATCACATGTGTAATGGGATCTTAACATAATTGGAGAGAATTGCATGTGTACTTAGAGATAAGATACATGTTTCTTCCGGAAAGTTATTCTTTTGTGTGGGAATTCATTATACATTAATGTGATTCTAAATTATATTACTAAGTGAAGAGATTCTGGTAAATAATTTAGGATTAGGGTTAATATGCTTGAGAAAGGTGTTATTGTGAATCCCTCTGGTCAAGAATAATAGAGATTGAATTGGATACATTTTAAGCGGTCACATGTTAAACACTAAGGGAAATAATTCCTAAATACGTTATTTGCCTTCTTGAAATCGTTCTTAGTTTTATCGCTTTCTAAATTGCTTAATCAAGTCTCATAATTAGGTTAGTTTGTTAATTTTAGTATTTTTAATTCATTCAACTGATCGCAATGTTCCGATTAGATAATAGAGTTAAGGTCGATATTAGTATTTGAAATCTCTGAGGGATCGACTTGGACTCACATCTGCTATATTAAAACTGATAGGTGCACTTGCTTGATATCAATTTCTCATAATTTACTTTCTGCCTCGAGAGATCACTAGAACCATTCATAACCTTCGTTATTAAGCTTGCATTTTGTTTATTCACTTCTCCCACCAATAATAGGTCATCTGTAAAGAATAGATGTGATATACTCAAATATATGCATCAAAGCTTAATAGGCTGCTAATTTCCATCCTTCACCATGAGATGAATAAAATGACTAAGCATTTCTATTGACAGAATGAAAAGATATGGTGACATTGGGTCATCTTTTTGGAGACTCCTGCTCGAAGAGAATTCAAGCATCATGGCCCCATTTTAAATAATCTAATAATCTACCAATGCCAATGAGGAACCAATTAGCTTAATCTACAATTAGAGAAAGTGCAAACTCTGGAGGGCAAATCTGACAAAGTCCCATTCTAGATGATCATATGCCTTTTCTATCATGCTTCAAAGCAATAGAGTCATGATAGTCTCATTGTATAAACTATCCTAAGATAGAAGCTGATCTCATAATCACTATTATAGACTTAATTTACATAAGATATCTACGATTAACCCATTTTAAAGTAAACAGTTCACATGATATTCATAATTATCCTATGGAAGTCTTTAAACCATATATATAAAACCTAGATTATTAGTGTTATTTACATGACTCAGTAACTTAGTTTACTTAAATATTTACATGGTTCAACTCCAAAAGATCAAAAGATAACAACAAAACTTTAGAAGTCCAATTGATTGTCAAGCTATTGTCTTCGTACCTGGTTCCCAATAGCACTAACCTCAAGGTAGTTATATTATGGCATCTTAGTTATCACTTATAAAAAGATTTATAGGGACGTGAGTAACTAATTGCTTAGTAAGCAAAGACGAAGACATAAGACTATACGATAAGCAAAAACAAGGTTATCAAGTAATTAATCAAATGTAATGCAACAAAATAATTGTCATCATATGATGTTATCTAGTCCTTCATGAGATTAGAGAAATTACACTCGCTCTAATCTGGGTTTGAGGAGATTTAACATGTATACAATAGCTCATGACCAAACCTAGGCTTGTGCAATGGAGACATCCCTTCTCCCACGACTACCTTCGAACCAGTGCTTTCAACTTTGCTGTAACTTCTTCTCTTATCACTTAGTTTAACTAAGGGTAAAGAAGAGACTATTCAGCTATCCCTTTCGAAGGGGTGGTTAGTATTTGGTCGAAGAATCTTAATCATTCCCTAATGGGTTGCAATTCATGTCCAGTTAAGTTTTCAAGTCTAATATGGTTAATTCTAGTTTGAGGTGATCAGTCGATTCCATGCGGTTCAATTGATTTCAATCCAGTATAGCAAACAAGTAATGTACAATCAAGGTCAAAGACATACAAGCATGCGTATAAGCAAGTTGCTTACAAGCACAACCAAGTATAACTTGAAGCCTCTAAGTACTATAAAATGGCATTTTGAAATGCAATTACATATTGATCCCAAACTTACTTGGACTTCTCATTTGTTTACTGAGGTACGACTTAAGTTGTATACTCTTTAGAAGCTCCTAGATTAATAATAATAACATTTAATATTTACATAAATACATTATACATATTACTATTATTTTGTATCACAGGTTCATTAACTCATGTTTAAGGTTTTATTGTACTTAGAGATTTAGGTTTTTAAGTCACTTACTACTAGTTTGTATCTGATAAGTCTCTAATTCATCCTCTTATTCATCTTTTGATTCATTCCCTAATTAAAATTTACTCAAAAGTCTTAACAATATCTTTTGACCTATCATTTGAAGTTCACCTGTCTACATTTCTTATATGCATAATCTCTTATTTGGTTCCTAAACAACTTTCTAATTTCCCATCACATATATTCTATGATCTATCTCTTGATTTATCCTCTGGTTAGCATACACTCTATATTTTAGTAACTTTTCCTACAAATCCTACTCACGACCAATATCAAAGTACTTTCCATAGCCCAATATAGTTCCAAATCAGTGTAAAACTTACTCCACCATATTATTTGAGTAGCCTTTAATTTTACATATCATTAACACGTCAACACCAAAACTTCCATATTCAAATTCAATAATCCCAGCACCTAAAATTCAATTCCACAACATTACTAAAATTTAACACTTGAACAAGTTGAACTAGCATTTTCATAGGATTTATAGGCCTAAAAATTAGATAAAAATTTAAGAATTAGTTTTCATGAAAAACTCTTCATAGCAATTTTGTATATGTTATAGGTATTTTGCAGAAAAAATTTGGAGCCAAAAACATTAGTAAGGGTTTTGAAATCGAAAGTGAAATCAAGTCAACTTTGATGATTTTTTAAGAGTAGTATGTTTTGATACTTAATTTCAATAAAGCAATATTATCCTAAAATCTACATGTAAAAATATACTAGAATACATTTTTTTCATAATTTTTGGATAAAATTTACTATTTTTATTAATTTTATAAAAATCAAAGTAAGTTAAAACACTCATTGGAAATCGCCGTATCAGCCATTTTTGACTACTCTAAGGTTGATGGCGAGCTTAGGCTTAAGGTCTACCTTTGGCCCTTGGTTTTGTTTTGTTTCCAACAACCATTTAAGCCTTCGTACTCTAATTCACCTTATTCTTATTTGAATTTTGTAGAAGTTTTCTAAATTTAACATAACTTCTTCAAATGCTCTCTCTAATTTTTCATAGTTTCAAAGTTACCAAACTAAATTATGGAGAAGCTGTACTGAATTTATAGTGAAGTTAAAGGGTTGGTTAAGGAAAATTTGCATTGCTAAGTGTCTAATCCCAATTCTTTTTCTATTTTTACTTGGCTTAAACTTACCTAAAGTGCATTAATCCCCTTTGCCAGGCCATGCCCAAGCAACCAATTTTATAAGTAGTCGCTTAATTTTTTTTTTTTCAATTTTGCTTAATTATTTTCATATATTTTAGGTCTTTTAAGTAATTTCAAGTATATATATATATATGCATGCATATAATTATATTTAATATAAATAAATACTTCTAAATATTATTCATATCATTTTATAATTTTTAGTGTGCATATAATTTAACTCTAGTGATTTATTAATTATTGGAGATCATTTCACTTTTTTAATAAATAATGAATAACATCCATATATTCTATGAATATGATATTTAATTATTTTATTTTCTTAAATCCAAACTCGTAAAGCCACTTCTACTAATTTTTTTAACTTTTTCGTAAAATTTGGGATTGATTAGACAACTTCACGATCACCCTAAATTTTGCATAATGATTCCACATCCTATGGTAAGGTTTGCATTTTCTAAACCTAATTTCTCTACCATCCAGTACTTCTTCCCGTTCTTTTTCCCAAGGGAATGCAATAGCTCTTGAAGCATAATAATATTATCTATGGAAGATCGACTTGGGATGAAGCTCAATTGCTCAAGGTTGATGAGTTTGTCAAGTAATGACCTTAGATGATTCACTAGACACCTACTGATAATTTTGTACATAGTTGCACAAAGGCTTATGGGCTAGAAGTCGTTCACTTTATTAGCTCCTATTAGCTTTGGAATCAAGACAATAAGGGTTTTGTTAATATCTAAAGGGATGATCCCTATGCTAAGGATCTAATTAACTACATTACATACGGTTCCCTTAACAATATCCCAACAACAGTATGCAAATCATCTATCCTTGCTATTTTACTATTTTCAATATACCATAAAGCCTTTTTTATTTTTGCAGGCTGATAAGAACAAGCTTACTAGCCTAACCCACTAATGTTAGGAAAATATCCTACACTTTACATGTGATTATCAAATCACTTCTCGCATAAGTTTCTCCTTCATTAACTATTCCTTCTCTCTCTCTCTCTCTCTGTTGCTTTCCTTTCTGAGCATTGCATTTAAGTTTCTCACTAACAATGTATGTTTGTTGTTTTGCAAGGTTGAAGATGATATGATGGCTTATTTAAGCAAGCCAAGACTGCTAGATACAATTTATTTACTTAGAAAGGTTGATGCCTTTTGTTTTTCTTTTCTTTCTCCTTTTATAGTTTGTTTTATGTCTAGATTTAGATTTGTTATGATCAATTGTATAATCTGTTTACATGTACTAATTCTAGTTGCAAACTATAATTGATCTTTATCTTTGTAACTACTTTTTTATGAAACCCTAGTAATACATTTGATTTTTATTATACAATGTAATCCTTAAGCCAACTTGGCATCTTCTTATCTCTTCCTGTAACAATTTCCTCCCACTCTTGAAAAAACTTATCCTCAAGGTTGTATATAGGAAACTCTCTCTGAAAATGATCTAAATCTTCCTACGATGAGTCTTCCATAAGTAATCCTTGCCACTATACTAAGATTTGATGTATTTTCTACCCCTGTTGCATAATTTGCCTAGATCCCAAAATAGCTAAAGGGTAATTAGCCACTACCTCTGGTGGGATATCTAAAGAAGACTATAGTGATCCATAAGCTTTCTTTAAAAGAGAGACAAGAAAAACATTATGGATCTTATAGTTTTCTAGTAATTCAATTTCATAAGCAAAAGACCCTATTTTTTTAATCACCTTATAAGGCCTATAAAATCTCTTGGCCAATTTATGGAAAGACTGCGGAGACAAAGAAATTTGTCAATAGGGTTACAGTCTTACACAAACCATGTCATCTAGCACCAATTTTACCTTTATTTTGTGGTTGTCAGCTAATTCCTTCATACTTTTTTGAGCTTTCAGTAACTAATCATGTAACTCTTATAACAATTCATCTAGTCTTTAATTCAACCTTTGTTGCATCTAATTTAGAGGTACCCCTTACACATAAGATGCTATAGTAGGTAGTTGTTTGCCATAAACTACTTCAAAAGGAGTAGCATGAGCTCCTTTATGATAAGATGTATTATATACGTAGTTTGCCTAAGGTAAATACTTCACCTAATCCTTAGGATGATCCATAACAAAGCTCCTCAAATACTATTGGATAATCCTACTCAAAACCTTTGTCTAACCATCTAATTGAGGATGATAAGCACTAGAAAAGGCCAATTTTTTCCTACTCAACTTAAAGAGTTCTCTCTAATAGTGACTCATTAAAATAGAGTCTCAATTAAAAACAATGATTCTTGGAAAACCATGTAGCTTAACTACCATTTGAATAAAAAAAGAGGCCACTTTAGTTACCATATAATGTGACTCTAAAGCATCGAAGTGATAGTACATAGAAAGTTTATCAACAACAACTAAGATTGCAGAGTAAGTGGCTGACTTAGGAAGACATGTAATAAAAATCAAGACTAATATCTTCCTAAACTCTCTCTAGTATTTGTAGAGGTGTTAATAACCTAGCTGTGAACTTGTCATATATTTAACTTACTGACATATATTACAAGATTTCACAAATTTCTCCACTTATGACCTCATCCCTTCCCAAAAGAAATTTGCTGATAGTTTCCTATAATTTTTAAGACCCTAAAATGGCCTATAGATGGAGAAGCATGAAATTTCGATAATAATAAGGGTATTCATTTCAACTGAGGCACTAAAAATGATTTGTTCTTATAGAATAAAAGCCCATTCCTACATGTTAAAGGCCATTTTAGAACTGCTCCTTTGTTCATGTTAGCAATAATTGTCTTAAAACCCTCTAGATTTTGATATTCCTCCTTTAATGTTCCCATTAAAGGAAGTGTCAATACAGATAAGGCCAAACATAAACTCTCTTCATGCCACCTTGAGAGTGCATCGACCACCTTATTATCTATACCAGCATTATATACTATCTATTAATCATAGCCAAGCAATTTCTCCAAGTATTTATGTTGCTCCAACATTTGAATAACTTGGCTTAAAATTTCATTTAGGCTTCTATGATCTATTCTAATTGTAAAAATGCCCCCAACGCCCCCAACAAATATTGTCACCATTTATGAACGAATTCAACAATGTCATGTAACTCTTTGACATATGCTAAAGCCTTACATAAATGTGGAGGTAGCTTTTTACTAAAAAAGACAAAAGGATGTGCTTCCTACAACAAAACTGCCCTAATGCCAGTCCTTAACGCATCTATCTCCATTATAAACTCTTTTGTAAAATTAAGAAATCTTAAAATTGGTGCTAAAACTAGAGCCTGTGTTAACTGTTCAAAAGATTTCCTAACTTCATCTATCTAGTGAAACTTATCTTTCTACAACATATTAGTTGGTGGGTAGTAATAGTGTCATAGCATTTAACAAACCTCCTATAATAGCCTGATAAACCTAAAAATGCCTTGAGCTATTTAATATTGTTAGGCAAAGGCCATTAAGTAACGGTAGACACTTTAGCTGGACTTGGACGAACTCCCCCTCTTGAGACCACATGTCCTAAATAATCGATAGTGTCCCTTACGAATGAGTATTTTCTCTCTTTTAGAGAGAAAGTGTTGTTCAACAAAACTTGCAACACCTAAGCTAAATGCTCCATATGTAAGGCCACTAACTTATTAAAAATAGGGTTACAAATGAGCCGAGCGAAGCTTCTAAAGACTCAAGCTTGACTCATTTAAAAATTATCAAGCTCAAGTCGAGCTTTCTATTGAGCTTAAAATTGAAGCTTAGGCTTAAGCTTGACTCATTCATTAATTGAGCTCAAGTCAAGCCTAAAACAAGACAATTTTGAGCCTATGTATACAAAATTAAGAAATATATAAACAAATAGATTAACAAATAGTGAACAAAGATTAGATTAGATATTGTATATTATTGTATAATATATTATATATTTATTTATATAGATATTAGCCTTTAGATTTTAATAATATATAATATTGGTAATATATATAAAATTCTTAAATTTACTCATGAGCCTAAACTAATTGACTTATGAGCATTTGTGAGTCAGCTTGCAAGCCTGAATTGGAACTCGAGCTCAGTTTATTTAAGTAAATGAACTTCATCTTAAGCTTAAGCCCGACTCGTTTACTAATTAAGCTTAAGCTAAGCTGAGCTTTAAATGATCCAAGCTCAAGTAGCTCGTAAGCGGCTCATCTCATTTGCAACCCTAACTATAAACAAGGATGTCATTAAAGAAAACAATGATAGACTTCCTTAAAAATGGCCTAAATATGTTGTTCATTATAGCTTAAAATGTGGCTTGTGCATTACTTAATTCGAATGGCATAAGTAAGAATTCATAGTAACCATCATATATCTTAAATGTTGTCTTCTCCATATCCTTTAGATCCATCCGAATTTGATGCAGTCTATCCTATAAATCTAACTTTGAAAACATACAAGTTCCATGTAATTCATCTAACAACTCGTCTATTATTGAAATTGGGAACTTGTCTTTAACTATAGTTTGATTTAAGGCTTTATAATCAATACAAAACCGCCAAGTTCTATCCTTTTTCTTCATTAATAAAACTAGTGAGGAAAAAGGATTATTGCCTTATTATTCCTTGTTGTAACATCTCTTTCACTTGTTCTTAATCTTCACCTTTTGAAAATGAGGATACTTATAAGGCTTCACATTAATCTATTTAGCACCACTCTCTAGATGAATTCTATATTAAATACTTCTTAATGGTAGCAATGATGAAGGTACCCTAAACACACGAGTGTATCTACTCAATACTTCTTTTAATGGAGTATTGCTGGCAATAAGCTTAACATATGTGTTACAATCCACCTTATAAGCCAACAATTGGAAGCAAAAAGCTACGAGTCAGTTTGACTCCGCCTGTACAGTTGAGTATGAGATATTTGCATAACTGATACACTCCTATCCCCGTTCAACATCACTACAGCACCTTTATATAAAAACTACATGGTTAATGCAATATAATCAATTGTGATTGGCCCTAAATGTTGCAACCATTGAGCCCTTAATACCATCTTAGCTCCTTGAATTGGCAGAACATAAAAGGTTTATGAAAATTCAACACCTTGTAATGTAAAACTAACATTCTCACACTTATACTAACATAAGATCCTCGTTCCATTTCCAATCATAACTTGGAAACTAGTAGAAGGTGATATTATCAATCCCAAATGTTGAACCGATCTTTGTTGCATAAAGTTATGTATGTTACTTGTATCAACAGGAATTGAATCTGAATGGTCATTTAATCAGCCTGAGAATCTATGTTTTAGGTGTAGAAACCCCATTTTTGCTACCCTTTATTTTAATTTCAATATCTTTTTACTTTTGGTTAAGGTTTGCAGAAAATGAAAAAATAAAAAATAAGTTGAATTAAAAAAAACACAAAAAATAAAATAAATTGAATTAAAAATAAATCAAAAGTGTCCTAGTTAAGTTGGTTAGTCATTTAGGATCAAGTCAAATTACAATAAAATATATGTGTGCGATTTAGTAAATTTAAAGTCTTTTGGGCTTTATTAGAAAAATGATATTTAAGAAAAGTCCAATCACATTTGAACACATGAATATAGACCTTGGTCTAATTTTGAATATTTTAACTAAGCTAAAAAGACTCAGGAGTTATTACATGGGCTGTAGGCTATAGTTAATTAAGTTGAGTTAAGTATGACCCAAGATTAAAAGCTTAAATAAATATGAGGTTTTTAGAAACTTAATCTCAAAAATGGATCGAATTAAATCTTAAAAAATTTAACAAATCTAAATTGGGTATTATCGTATCTTATGAATATTAGATTTATTAAGATTGAATCTTCACAACAAAAAGATCTAAAAGATTCGAGTTTATGGTTTATAAATAATGGGATTGGGTTGTGAAAAACACATACATTTCACAATTATACAAAATTCACAAACTCCATAATCGATCCACATGCATAACCTCCTTCACATACAATCTCCAGCACTATTTGACATGTGATCAACACTTCATAAGCCATTTCACAACACTTACAATCAACACTTCATGACACTACATCGTCTAGGTGCCCGCACACGCTACAGTTCATCCATACATGTGCCATGCGCATGAGCTGATTATGGTGATCTGACTTGCTTAGGTAATTGGATAAATTTTTTTAGTTATTCATTTATTTTGTTTTTAATTAATAGCTTTATTTTACTAACTTGTTTTTTTAGTGCATGTTATTTGATAATATTAATGTAAATTATATGTCATGCGTTTTAATTGAATAAATTTGTAATTTTTTTAGATAAATTACATAAACTTCATTTTTTTTAGATGAATTGTAAATTGTATTTTATGTCTTTTCATAAAATCGCATTTTTTTAAATATAGTTGTATATTTTCTTCAAGATTCATATCTTTGATGAAGATATGTATCTAAATTGCATCTTTTAGATTAAATTGCAGAGTAAATCATATCTTTTAGAAAAATTGCATTTTTTTTAGATATAGATACATATCTTTTTTTATATTCATAAAGATAAAGATATGTACCTAAATTGCATATTTTAGTAGATTTGTATAAATTTTATATTTAGAGTTTAGAAAAATAAATTTTTGGCATGTAGTAGCTTTTTTTATAAAAAAAATAAAAAAATCTTAAGTCTTAGGTAGTTAGGTTTTTTCAAAATAGATTCATGAAGCTAGATCATTTTAGGTTTTTTTTTTTAATAACAAATCGTTAAAAAGAATCAACTTACTAAATCTTTTTATAAAAAAAAAAAAACAAAACTACGTTGGTTTGATCTCGACTAACGGGTACATAAGCACTTTTAAGGCAATCATATAAAAAAATAAAACTTTTGTTTGTTTTTTTTTTTTTTTTAAATTCGTAATAAAAATTATTAAAAAATTCATTTTAGTTGCATTTTTGTATATTATTGCATATTTTGGCATCTTTAGAAAAATTATAAAAAATAAAAGACCATTAGTTTTTTTTTTTTATATGGTGATTTGGTCTTAATAAGTTAGTCCCTGAATCCTGATTTTCTAGTTAATTTTTTTTTAATTATTTTTTAAGAAAATTCGTAGACAAGTAGCTAAATTAGGGTTTGCCCACTTAAAGACCTTAATTCAACGTTTTTTACCAATTTTACTGGTTGGCGATTTCAAATTCTTTTTCAAAATTTTTTTTTCCTAAACATTTTTTAAAGAGAAATGTTTTTCTTTAATTTTATATTGAATAATTTATATTAAGCGAGCTAGGCTTAAAATAAATCGAAATAAAAAAAATCGAAATAGGGCTTGATAGAATTGGCAACTCTATTAGGGATCCCTAGTAGACTAGCCATTAAAAAATTAAAAAATTAGTTAATGGGCTTATTTTTTTCCTTATTTTTCTTTTATTTAATATTATAATATGATTATATTAACTGAGTTTTATTATCGCAGGCCTGTTAAGAACAAGCTAGCCCAAGAGCCTTTTATTAGGTAATTTAGGGGCACTTAAATTTCTTTAAAGCTTCATGTATATGTGTGTTTAGATGTGATTCAACTTAAGCCACGTTAAGAACCTAGGATGGGTCGCTATTGTGTAACTCTTAGGTCGTTGAGGTTTTTTCCCTTGCCTGGCGATGATAGGCGAGCCTACTCATGCTTTAATATAGTCGACTAGGCATTTCTCTAAGGATGTCTAAGGTTATAGAGCTTAAGACTCATAGATCCATTCTTTCTGCATCATTTAAAAAAAAAAAGAAAAAACAAAAGGGGTTAGTAATTTTTAAATTATATGACTAAAAAAAAATTGTTATAACCCATAGCTAATTGGGCCTTATTTTCAAAGTTTAATGTACTTATATATATAAGCGTACATTGGCTTTATTTTCAAAAAGAAAAAAGAAAATATTTAATAGAAATTCACACTTATATATGTAAATTTACATGAATATTGACCATAGGTTTATAATAATTCTATTCTTATAGTTTATTAATTATCAATCCCATTACATTGCATGTGTGTATAGTATATTACATTGCATTTATTTTATATTTAATTTGCTATCTTATGTAATATATGTGAGTCTCATAGATTTTGTTTTATTTGATGAGTAATAGGTTGTGTAACGTAACATTTAATATAGAAAGCACAAAATCATTAATATTTCTCTTGTACCATAATGTGCCAACGTTAAAAAAAAAAGTTTTTAATTTGTAAATTTTTTTTTTACCATGTAATTATGGAAATTAACTATTGTAAAGATTATTGTAGAACTATCATTTTTTAAGGCTTTTTAACATTTTTTTCAAAAAGATATTTTATCATAAAAAAAGGTTTCATGATATATATATATATATTTTTACTTGATCGATTTCTATTGCAATGCCTTACATATACCATATCGTTAGGAACCAACAAAATAAAAAAAAAATAAAAAAATGAAAAAGATTTAACTATCAAATTTCCATTGTAAATTACTTTCCATCTTAAGGTCATCAATTTTATAAATGTCTAAGTTCTCGTTCTTTGTATTTATCCATTAAGTTATTGCGGTCTTCATAGAGCTTTCTTCATGAATTGTCACCCTTATGTCATCTATTAAATAAGTTTTTCATTGTAAAATAATTTTTGCTTCTCTATATCATCTTTATAATATAATCATCATCATATGCCCTCAATCGTCAATCCTAATGTTTCCAATTTTTGGTTAGATTTGTTGATGTTAGTATTGGGCTTTTGTAACATAAAATCAACATTGAATTTTTCAATAAAAGTTTCCAATGAAAAAAAAGAAAGGTTTAAAAAATTAAAAACTTGATTTTAAAAAAAAGAAAAGAAAAAGGGAACGTAGTGTTACTAACAAGAAGGGATTCTTACAGGCTTTGAACGATTGCTTTTTAAGTAACGTAGTCGAGCTTAAAGCCCATAATCACTTATTTTCAAAAACAAGATGTCTGAAGCTCTTGAATATAGAATAGCTACAATAGAAGGGGTTCTAAGCAAGCATGTGAAGCAAGTTGAGACCATAGCTCATACCTAAGCTTAGGGGCCTATTAACATACCATTTGAGGTAGACAAGTTTAAAGAGTTGCTAGTTCATGAGCTCAACAGTAGCAACAAACGCCTAAAGAAGGAATTAGAATAGGAATTGTTGAAGATGGAAGAAGAAATCTTTCAGAAAATTAAAGAGAAAATGAGAGCTTTAAAGGATCACAATGTGCAAAGTGATCTAAGCTTAAGCAATGTTTGCACTTTTGAAGACCATAAGTTACCTAAGAAGTTTAAGGTACCAAATTTCGAAAAGTATGATGGAATAAGCTACCCCAACCTCTACCTTAGGCTTTATGTTCTTAAGATGGTCCAATTCTCTAAACACGAACAATTAATGATTTAAACTTTTCAAGATAGCCTAATTGGGCCAGCATTGATTTAGTATGCCCAACAAGACTTGGTTGAGCTTAATACTTGGGATAAGCTAGCTCAAGCCTTTTATCAACAGTATAAGTTTAATGAAGAAGTAGCCCCTTCCTTGATGGATCTAAATAACATGAAAATGAAGCTGACTAAGTCCTTTAAGGAGTATGCCCAGAGATGGAAATCTACAACTGCTTAAGCCACGATATATTTGCTAGAAAGTGAACTGATCAATGTGTTCATTCACACATTAGGTGAAACTTATTATAATTGCCTCTTAGGTCATATCTCTTCTACATTTGCAGATGTAGTCGCAGCCGGTAGTCACATTAAAGTTGCCATTAGAGTGAGAAGATTGATAAGAAAGGGATTAACCCTATTGGATTCAAAAGCTACTATGAACACTATGATGTCCCATTTAATGATACACGAGCCTAGTACCCGAAGCATTGGCCTATAGCTCAAGGAAAATAAGTTAAGCTAGAAAACACCTAGAAGGAGGTTTACTCATATCCCGATTCATATGTCTCGGGTCTATCACCGCCTAAAAGAAGAGGGTTTGCTACATCCTAAGACTCCAACACCAGGGTACAGACCTTGGAAATACGATCCTGATGCACAATGTGAGTAACATATGGGTTAGCAAGGGCATACTACTGACCATTGCTAGGAGTTGAAGAATAAAGTCCAAGATTTGATTAATGAAAAATTGGTCTAACTAGACTTGATCAGGGATCCAAGGCCCAAATTCCACATAGACCTTACTATCAACATGATACAAGGTTTGGAAAAATTGCTAAAGACAAATTTGAATGGTAAAGCCCAAGGGGTATACTACTGTTGTCACAACTTGGAGGGGGATCAAGTCATGGTAGTACCACCATGTAATACGTAAAGGTCCGAGATCAAGCACCGTCCTTGATTAGGGGCCTTTTGCATACTATACAAAGCGTTTACAACTACGACCTTCTCCCAGTAACTATCATTAAGTAATAACAGAACATATAGATTAAAGTTCAACTATCTAAATAATCACTAACATAACACAGATAAGTGGGAATATTAGGTTTCCCTTAATTTAGCCATGCAGTACCAAGATAATTTACCATAAGTAGTTTAAGCTACTCAATAAACTAGAAATACTTAATAAGTGGAAATTAAAGAGGGTCTACATATATATAAACAAATGGTTTACTTAAGCTCTTAACTTTTTTACATCCTAATCCCAAGTTGGTGCTACTAAACTCGGGAATCCTGCGGCTTAGCTCTAGCCACAAGTCCTACTGCAACAATAAACTATAGGAAGATAAGCTCGACTACTTAGTGAGTAATCTACTTACTTTACAACAAGTAATATTAAGTAAGATATTATTTGAGCGTATGAATGCATGGTCAAACATATAGAATGCAACAACATATATAATCTATTGGTAACTATATACAATATGGTTTTAACACCCACCGTTGCCCAGGTTAGGAAGTATTTCAGCACATTAGGATCTAAGTACCCACATCCAATTCGAAGTTTCTTATTATCAACATCACCCTTAGTAGTAGATATGTCGTGGCCTAAGTAGAAGGCGACACTCCTTGGAGCCAAGTAGTTCCCAAAGGTTGAAGCAAGAACATGTTGCACAAAGTATGTCATACGATAACAATTTTCAATACACAAAATACAATATGGATCCATTAGGCATGATCCTCTATTCTACTACATAATGTTGACCCCTTATTATCATGTTATAAGATGCGATGCATGACCGATTTAATTAGGGGTTGAGTATTTATTAGTTTAGTTCATGGGTGACCAATCATTATATACAGATACTCTAAGATCCTAAGCTCTAATGTAGCAAGCATATAAGTTTATATAATCTTAAGAAACTTTACAAACAAGTTCAACCATATCAAGTACATACAGTATCCCATACGCCCCAATCATGCAACAAATTTAATTTCTTAACATAATTAAATGGTTCGCTAACTACAAGCACAAACAAGCAAAGTAAGGGTGCTATACTCACTCAGCCATGATGATCCTAATAATCCTCTACCGTGTCTAAGTCAAACTCCTTATCCCCTAAAGAATATAATTAAGTTTTATGAGTATTCTATTTGTATCAATTAACTAGGCTTACCACTCACTAACCTAAGGTTAGTTGTTTTCTTAATTTGGGTATATCTTCTCTGTTTTAACTTCGTTTTCGGTGATCTTATAGTTGGAAGTTTTTTTAAAGTTTTTTTATCAGTAAGTTTTCGATTTGGGCCCTACAAGGTCGTTGGCCCAAGTGGTGACTTGGGTTCACTTTAGGGTTTAGGTCCAGTTTTGGGTCTTGGGCTTGGTTTTTGACTTTAGGCTTTATTTTTAATAATTTTAGGCTTCTTTTAAGTATTTTAAATGGGATTTTTCTACCTAACATTTTAAAAATTTAAAGTGGGCCTTGGTGATTCTCTTATAGGTCAAATGAGCCTTTTTACTAAGTTTAAGGCCTTACATCCTAAAGGAGCCTTTGGTGGGTATCTTGGATAGGCCTTCTAAATAACTCTTCCTAAGCTCTTTAACATAGGGTTCAGATCTAGTCACCTAGTTACATGGGTTCTAAAATTGGTTCTTTTGAGCTTTTTATGTCTAGATCATTATTTAAGGCCTTGGGGCTCAAGCCTACTTATCTTTTTTAACTTAAGCCCAACATTGGACTTAAGTTTAGCCCATTTTTAATATGGTTACAGATCTGTCTATTATGGTTCTTGGGGTTATTAACACCATTCTTAAGTCTATAATCACTAACTAAGCTAGTTTAGGTTCCTAAACCATACTTAACACTAAATAAATATATTATTAAGCTACTAAAAAGAAGTTCCAAATCTGGTAGTTCAATGAAAGTGGCGGCCAAGAGTGGTTTCTAGGGTCAAACTTTCCATTTTCATGTAGCACTTAATTTTTATGGTGTTTTGATTTAAGTAACCTATGTTTCTACTAATCTAAACCTTAATCACTTCATAAAAGTGTGTGAAAATGTGTGTAAGAGAGTGTACAAGGGGCACCATGGATGGGGAATAGGGGTTTCATCATCCTACTTAAAGGCTTTCTACTAAAACTTACACTACTGTACACTACTTGGTCTAATTGTGTTACAACTTCTACTAAAAGGGGGTTTTCTTTTACTAACCTTTGTGGACCTTCTTGAAATACCTTAGAACTTCTATAAAGTTGCTATAAAACAAGTTACAACAAAGAAAACATTAGTATCTAGCCTTATCTTACAAGAAAACTAAGGAAAAACCTGACTTAAGTTCTTATTAGAGCAAAGTGTCGAAGGCCTCTCTTTGTGGTTGTGTGCTGTCAACCTTAGTGTGTGTAAGGGGGTATGAATGTATCAACCAACAAGGGGAATGTGTGTGTGAAGCGTGAGACTTGGTCTAGAGTGATTTGGAGTGGGGGGGAGGAAGTTATGGGGATTGGCGTTGGGGTGGTCAGCGTAGCCGATAAGAAGAAGAAGAGGAATGGGAGTTTTGTATGTTTGGATTTTTGAGAGAGTTTGAGAGTATGTTTAGGATTTAAGAAAAAAAAAATGAGGGTAGGAAATGGGGATGGCAGGTCATGGAAGTGAGGGGAGGTTAGGGGGACAAGTCTTGATTATTTGAGAAATCAAGGATAAGTTACAAAATGAAGACCATGTACGTTATGTGCTTTTTGCCACCAATTTAGGTAAGATCTTGTCCCCTTAGGGTACAAGATATTTTAAAAGGGGGATTAAGAGTTTGTCTTTTTGTCATTAATCATGTTTGACTTGTAGCCAATCAAGATGTAATGGGGTTAGTTAAGGATTAGGGTTTGATTAGGGTAATTGGTGGTGATTAGGCATAATTAGGCTAATTAAGTGCAATTAAGATGTGTTTAGGGTTTTATTGGACTTTGATACTCTAATTTAGCTATTCTAAATGCCTTACATGTGTACTTAGGGTTCCCCTAAGGTTTGGTCCTCATTTATAGTAATTTGATCCACATATGAGCTTAAAAGTTAGGGTTTGAATTGCTTAATACTACCAATCACTTGTATTAATCGATTCAACCTTACTATTAGTGTTTATTGGTGACAATAAGGTTTTTTTTTTTTCACTTATTTAGGGTTAGATGATCATTTTAGGGTTTCGCCATTATTCTAGGGTTTTTTAAGTATTAGGGTTTGTGCTTATTTAGTTAGGTTTTTAAGGCTTGCTTCAATTAAGGTTTTGCTCGAGCACTTAGGGTTTGATTCCTTTACTTAGGTATTATTATCATGTTTGGGGTGGTTCTAGGGACTATTCAAAGACTCCTTCATTCGATTCTGCTTTTTTGGGTCATGAAATTTCATGGGGTTTACAACTGTCAAGGTTTGGGAAAAAAGGTTGCTACCTTAGAAGAAAAGTTGGCATGGTTAGAAGAAAGACTCACTAGCACAAAAATGACAATAGGTTATGTGCTTAAGTAGCTTGAAAACTTAGATCCTAGTATGGATAGGACATTACAGCCCAAGCATGAAGATGATTTAGTGAAAGAGAAGTTAGGAATGAATGCACGAATTGGGAAAGCCTATAATCAGGACAAGCCCGTCCATAACAAAAAGAGGCAACTTACACAATTTAAGATTCTAATGGCCAAAGTATTTAAGCAACCGAAAGATGTAGGGTTGCTAAAATGTGAAATCACAGCAAAAAGGTATAGGGTAAAGGATTATGACTCCAATAAATGATATGAATATCATATGGGCCAAGTAGGGCATATTATAGAGAACTGTTGGAACTGAAGCATAAGATGCAAGATTTGATTGATGCCAAGATTATCTAACCAAACATTTTCGAGACTAATGGGTCTATTGGCAATAGTATCCCTTCTCTAGGTTTTGAAGAAGAATCAAACAAACAGCCTCCATATCGGATTTTGAGGGTTTATTACTACCATTTGACATGGTGACTCACCATTTACATGCAAGATTTAGGAGATTGAAAATCGATAAAATGTGAACTTAGAGCTTAAAATTTTCTACTTAAGGGGATGTAACTCATTACTTGAAAAGTTTAAAATGAAGAGAAGCAACCCATGTCTTAAACACTAATCCTAAACACATGAGAGTTAAGCAACATAATGTGAGTACATGGGCTTATTCCTAAAAGGAGGTTTTTCTTGAACTTGGTACACATGTTAAAATGATTTTAGGCATTTATTTTAGTACCCTAAACATAATTATCCTTTGCAATCCCATTTGAGCCTTTTAGGGATTATTTTTTTTTTTTAAATTAACCTTGTCAAGAACCACTTTACACTAGGGCAATTAGGAGGTTAGGGTCTTCAGTTTAGAGAAAAGGAGTAAACTAATTTATACTTGCCTTAGTTGTACTAATTCATGAGCAAATATTGTCATAGATAATTCAATTTCTTTAGGAAGAAAAAGAGTTTTAAACCATATATACCTTATTTAGGCTTATACACTCATTTAAACACCTTAAGCCTACGTATTTTTCCCAAACACTTCAAATCCATATACACTTTACCCAAAGCTCATATGCCTTAAACTTATCTTTTTAGAGCGTTGAATCTCATGAAGTGAAAACTCAACAAGGGAAGGTGACCACCTTAACCTAAAAAAAAAAAAAGAAGAGAAGAGAAGGAAAAATGAAAATAAAAAAAAAAAAGAGGAAAAAGAAGAAAAAAGAGAAAAAAGTGAAAAAAGAAGAAGAAGAAAAGATTGGCAAGGTGATTACCTTTAAAGCTAAGTTAAATTGCTAATAAGTTTGTCATAAAAACCTGTGGTGGTATCTAAAGGCTAAACACTTCAAATTCCCAAGCCCAAAAGTAAAGCCCTCGCTTTATGATCACACTTACTATACCACCCTTAATGAAACTCTTTTGATTAAAGAAATTGACTTATCTTCAACAAAATTTTCTCATAAAACTACTGTAAGCTCATGTTTAGTTTCTCCTAGGTTCTTAGCTTGTAAACTAGAGACGGCTTGTATATGATTTCTTCAAAATTGGTTAAAGCTCATCGATATCCATTTGCTTAAACCATGGACCAAAAGCCTCACATTGCAAACTCATAAAAAACTTAATTGATTGACTAAAGTGTACAATTTATAAGATAGGCTACAATTTTTGGAATTGATGCCGAGAGTGAAAATATACCTATGAGAGTGCAAGGAAGTCCTATTTGACTAAACATTTCAAGTAATGGTATCTATCTGCTTAGTAGAAAATTAGAGAAAAGTTGAGTGCTTTCTTGAAAACATGAATGGTCTTAACCTCAAGTTTGAAATTAATGCTTTTAAAAAGTTCAGGAATCATGAATTATACTCCAAGAAAGAATGAGTGATCAATGGGTAAGGGGTAAGCTAACCCCTTATTTGTGATCTTTAGAGTCTTCAGACTTTCTCGCTTGTTAGTAACACAATTTTCCATCAAAGAGTGTTTTCCTTTTTAATTTTTTGTAAAAAAAAAAAACCTTTTCAAAAGAGAAATGAAACTTTTTTCAAAAATTGTCAAGAGAGATTTCTTAAAAAGAAAAAGTCAAAATTTTCAAAGAATCATCAAAAGCCTTGAACTCAAGTTTCAAATTAATTTGTCAAAACTCATCAAAGTCCTTGAAATTCTAAGATTGCTTGCTCAAAGGAGTGTTGTCTTATTCTTTATTGGATCACTTGCTAGTTAGAGTGCCATCTAGTCCTTTCTAGGATCGCTTGCTCAAAGGAGTGTTATCCTATCCTTAGTTGGATCGCTTCCTCATTGGAGCACCATCCAATCTTTTCTGGGATCGCTTACTCAAAGGAGCACTATCCTATTCCTTGTTAGATCGCTTGCTCAATGGAGTGCTGTCTTATTTAGTCCTTTTTTAGGATCGCTTACTCAATGAAGTGTTGTCTTATCCTTAATTGGATCGCTTGCTCATTGGAGTGCCATCCAATCCTTTCTAGGATCACTTACTCAAATGAATTCTATCATATTCCTTGTTAGATCGCTTACTTATAGGAGCACTATCCTATTTAGTCCTTTGCTAGGATTGCTTACTCAAAGGAGTGCTCTCTTATTCTTAATAGGATCACTTGCTCATTGAAGCCCCATCCAATCCTTTCTAGGATTGCTTACTCAAAAGAGCGCTATCTTATTCTTTGTTGGATTGCTTGCTCATAGGAGCGCTATCCTATTTAGTTCTTTGCTAAGATCGCTTGCTCAAAGGAGCACTGTGCTAGCCTTAAATGGGTTTTTTGCTTAATAGAGCGCCATCCAATCCTTTCTAGGATTGCTTGCTTAAAGAAGTGTTGTCCTATCCTTAGTTGTTTCGCTTGCTCAAAGGAATGATATCCGATTCTTACTTGGGTTGCTTACTCAATAGAGCATCATCCAATCCTTTCCAGGATTGCTTGCACAAATGAGTGTTGTCTTATTCCTTACTAGATCGCTTATTTAGTAGAGCATCGTCCAGTCCTTTTTAGGGTTGCTTGCTCAAAGGAGTACTGTCCTATCTAGTCTGTTTTAGGATCATCTACTGATAGGTGCATTATCCAATCCTTTGTATTTCTTAAAGTAATCTTGGGTCATCTGCTCATAGGAGTGCCATTCAGTCCTTTCTAGGATCGCTTGCTTAAAGAAGTGCTATCTTATTCCTTGTTGAATCACTTGCTCAGTAAAGCACCGTCCAGTAATTTATCAAATCGCTTGCCTATAAGATTGCTATCCTATTTTATCTCTAATAAAGTGTCATCTTATCTTGCTTTCGAAAGATCCATCCTTTTGAGCAATAGATCTTTAAAGAGATCTATCCTCTTAAGGATACTCGATCTTTCAAGTTAGGATCCTATTTGTTTGATATTCAAAGTCTTTACCCTATTAATTCAAGTAAGGACCTAACAAAAATGAGTATGCCATTTTGTCTTTATAGCAAAGTTTTTACAAACTTTCCTATAAAGAGGGGCAACTATAGAAACCTTATTTTTTTTACCCTTTATTTTAATTTTAGTCTCTTTTTACTTTTGGGCTAGGTTTACAAAAAATGAAAAATTAAAAAAAAATTGAATTAGAAAAAACACGAAAAATTGAAAATATAAAATTTAAAAGTGTAAAAAATGTTATAGTCAAGTTAGTTAGTCATTTAGGATTAAGTCAAATTACAATAAAATATATACATACGATTTAGTAAATTTAGAGTCTTTTGGGCTTTATTAGAAAAATGCTATTTAAGAAAAGTTTATTCACAGTTGAACACATGAATATAGACCTTGGTCTAGTTTTGCAAGCTAAAAAGACTCAGGATTTATTAAATGGGCTATCGGTTGTAGTTAATTAAGTTGGGTTAAGTTTGGCCCAAGATAGAAAGCTTAAATAAATATAGGGTTTCAAGAAACTTGATTTTGAAAATGAATTGGGTTAGATCTTAAATGAATTTAACAAATCTAAATAAGATATTATTGTATCTTATGAATATTGAATTTATTAGGATTAAATCTTCACAACAAAAAGATGCAAGTTTACGGTCTATAAATAGTGAACATTAGATTGTGAAAAAACACACATTTCACAATTACATAAAATTCACAAACTCCATAATCCATCCACTTTTGCAACCTCTTACACATATAATCTCTAGCACTGTTTAACATATGATCACATACATACACAATCTCTAGCACTGTTTAACATATGATCACACACATATACAATCTCCAACATTATTCGGCATACAATTAGCACTTCATAGGCTAATTCACAGTGCTCACAATTAGCACTTCATGACATTGCATAGTTTAGATGCCCACGCATGCCATATTCAATTCGTACATGCGTTACATGCATGAGTTAATTGTAGTAGTCTAAGCCGCTTAGGTAATTGAATAAATTGTTCTATTTATTTATTTATTTTGTTTTTAATTAATAGTTTTATTTTACTAACTTATTTTTTTAGTGAAGGTTATTTAATAATTTTAACATAAATTATATGTCACGCATTTTAATTGAATAAATTTGTAATTTTTTTAGATAAATTACATAAATTTCATTTTTTTAGATGAATTGCAAATTGCATCTTACGTCTTTTTCATAAAATTGCATTTTTTTTTATATATGGTTGCATATCTTCTCCAAAATTCATATCTTTGGTGAAGATTAGATTAAATCACATCTTTTAGACTAAATCATATCTTTTAGCAAAATTGCATCTTTTAGATACATTTTTTTCATAAAAATTACATTTTTTTAGATATAGATACATATCTTTTTCAAGATTCATATCTTTAGTAAAAATGTGTATCTAAATTGCATATCTCAATAGATTTGTATAAATTATATATTTAAGGTTTAAAAAAATAAATTTTTGGCACATAGCGGTTTTTTTTTAAAAAAAAATCTTAAGTCTTAATTAGGTAGGTTTTTCAAAATAGACTCATGAAGTTAGATCTTTTTAGATTTTTTTTAAATAATAAATCATTAAATAACGTAAATTTAGCTCAATTTTTTAAATTAAAAAGAATCAATCCACTAAATCATTTTCTAAAAGAAAAAATAGAACTACGTTGACATGATCTCTACCAGTAGGTACATAAATAACTTTAGGGCAACCGCATAAAAAAATAAAAAAAAAATTTGTTTTTGTTTTTTGAAAATTCGTAATAAAAATTATTAAAAAATTCATTTTAATTGCATTTTTGTATATCATTGCACATTTTGGCATCTTTAGAAAAATTATAAAAAATAAAAGCCCATTAGTTTTTTTTTTTTATATGGTGACTTAGTCTTAATAAGTTACTCCCAAAATCTTAATTTTTTGGTTAAATTTTCTAAGAAATTATTTTTTAAAGAAAATCCGTAGATTAGTGGCTAGATAAGGGTTTTCCCACCTAAAGACCTTGATTCAACTTTTTTTACTAATTTTACTGGTTAGCAACTTAGAATTGTTTTTCAAATTTTTTTTCCTAAATATTTTTTAACGAAAAATGTTTTTCCTTAATTTTATATCGAGTAATTTATATTAAATAGATTGGACTTAATATAGGTTAAATTAAGAAAAACCGAAATAAGGCTTAACATTAAGCACTATAGTTTCGGATAATGCATGAAAATTGATTGTATTAGCATCATCTATATTATTATTATCATTGTCTGTTGAATCTAGTGATTCTTCCTCACAGATTTCACATTCTTGCATTTCCTCATCATTAATCATTAACAAAAATTGATTCTTACACTTATGTCCCTTATGTAATTTCTTGTCACAATTGTAATAAAGCCCTTTCTCTCTTCTTGTTTGCTTTCAACTAAAGTCATTTTTTTTTATTAGCAAAGACTTATTTGTTGGAACAAATTATGTATTGCTTGAATCATTTTATGGTTTGAAAGGTTGAGATTTTTTTTTTTTTATATAAATCTAAAAACAAAAGTGGAGGGTATTTATTTATAAAAGAATTGAAGGGTTTAGTGAAGGAATGATCAGATAATTTGGATTCATACATTTTTGCCAACCATACCACATCAATTAATGGTTTTGATCTAGCTACTTGTACATCACATTTGATTGTTGGTTTCAATTCAGATATAAAACACTTCATCAAAAAAGACTTCAATATACCAACTTTTCTATTACAATGTGCTTCAAATTCTTATTGATATTTAGATACTGACCTCTTTTGCATTAATTTAGATAATTTGCCCTCTACATCCTCATACTGAGAAGGGCTAAAATGGATCTCCAATGCCTTGATAAACTCCAACTGGGTGGTAAGTTGCTTGTTATTAAACATCCATTGATACCATTGTAATGCTTCATCCTCTAAAATAGATGAAGCAATAATGATTCTTTGATTTTCTTCTATTTTGTGAAAATAAAAGAATTGTTAGACTTTAAAAATCTAACTAAGAGGATCAATACCATTGAATCTTGGAATCTCTAATTTCATTCCTTTGATTAGAGAATCCATTGAGGTACCATTAGTAATATTAGAATGTAATGAATCCTTAATACTTTTTGAATTGTGTCTTGAAGCATTAAGATTTTGATTCTTGTCACTTCTATCTTGTATCAACTCCATTTGATCCATTCTATTAGACTGTTTGTAAACCATTTTCTATATAGCTACCATGTCATCAAGAAATTTCTTCTATTCTTGTTATTGCTGTTGCGTTGAAAGAAACATTATTCTAATGGTTTCAATGTCTAATTGTGCTCTTGTTCCATTTACCATGACAAGACCACCAAATTGGTAAGAACAGGCCCATTAGCCCAACCTACTAATGTTAAGAAAATATCCTACACTCTACACGTAACTATCAAATCACTTCTTTCTTACGTAAGTTTCTCTTTCATTGACTATTCCTTTTCTCTCTCTCTTGAACTCTTGAACTCTCTGTTGCTTTCCTTTTTGAGTATTGAACTAAGGTTTCTCACTAATAATGTCTGTTTCTTTTTTTTTTTTTTTTTTGTAAGGTTAAAGATGATATGGTGGCTTATTTTAGCAAGCTATGACTCTAGGATACAGTTTCTTTACTCAGAAAGGTTAATGCCTTATGTTTTTCTTTTCTTTCTCCTTTTATGGTTTGTTTTACATCTAGATTTAGATCTGTTATGATCAATTGTATTATCTATTTACATGTACTAATTCTAGATGCAAACTATAATAGATCTTTATCCTTGTGACTACTTTTCTATGAAACCCTAATACTATGTCTTATTTTTGTTACACAGTATAATCCTTAAGCCAACTCAGCATCTTCTTATCTCTTTTTGTAACAAAAGCTTACTCAAATTATACCTCTCTTCATTCTTTAAAATTCACTGACCCCATGCAAAGGGGTAGAGATTGTCCAAACAAAGCTTCTTTTAATTGAAAATAGGTTTTGGAAGAAATTTAAGAATAAAGATTGGACTCCCTTTTCATCCTCCACCCAATTACTCACTACATCAAAGAGGCCACACATATGTAATTTTGACCTCTTAGACATGACACTTGCATGAAAGAAATGAGTGTTTCTTTCACCATTGATGATCTAATTCACTTTAGCTTTCACAATGAAAAGTCTTTCTTCTTATCTTAAGATCCAATTAATCTCTTTTTAGAGGCTATGTTCACTCTCAATAAGATCTTATATGGGCTTTGAGAATAAGGCTTTTCTTATTTTGCTAATGTTATTAACAATCGCTTTCTTCTAAGAAAGGATTTAACCAAAAACTTCCTTATCCCATCCCTTGAGATCATTGATGAACACTCAAGGTCAATCGGGTATCTAAAGATAGAATCTTGCCATTTAAAGGCAATAAAATTTTTAAAATCTAGGTTCCCTAACCACATTGGTTAAAATCTGAAGGGTCTTAAAAGTTTTGGTCCACCTCTCAACTTTGGAAGAGTATCCATCAGAAGAGGGAGATGGTTAGATTAATGTGAGGAAATGTGATAAACTTTGGCCTTCAGATAACTTTCTCCAATCGTAATTAGCCTAGGTCCTATCTAATCTCAATTGAATAAGATCACTCAAGTGCTTTGATCTATTAAAACAAGTGAACTTAAGCCCAACAATGCCCAAATCATCATGTATATAATCTTGACATCTCGTAGCCTTAGTTTGATTAACATTGCATTTTTAATTTAAGACAACATCATCGATTATCAGTATTATCTATACTATTAATTTTAAATATTCTATTTAATTTCATAAGGGAAATTGTAAACAATTTCTTAAACTTTAAACTAAATGTGGATTTACCTCTAAACTTTCAAATATTGCAAATGAATCCCTTAAACCTTAATAAATTGATAGCATAAGAATATTTCCTTTTTCAATTAAAAAAAGTCACAATATAATAAAAGTTTAAGAAGGTCTTAAAATACACTTTAATAAGTTTAAATCGTGGTTGTTTATAACATATGGAGGTTATTTGCCAACTTACCAAAGTTTAAGAGACGATTTGTAAATTTAAATTGTTGACAAGTGATTTTCGTCCCGGTACGCGAATACCTGCAAAACAAAACAACGGCTATGGAGGGTGCCGGAGGGTGCTCCGATGTGGCCAAGTCAGCCCTCTTATGATGAGAGTAAACTTATTAAATGATTATGAGGGTGAGAGAATGAAAAAGAAGGTCCCTTTACCTGGTGGTCTTGCCTGATATTTATAGTGAGTCAATAGAGGTTGTTGTCAGACTGGGTCATTAGACTGGGCTTAGATATTGAGTCCACTAATATAAGCCTACATAATAATAATCTAAAAATGCCTATCAACACTTTACTTAGAGGTCTTGCCTAGTATTTATAGTGAGCCAATGGAGGTTGTCTCCAGACTAGGTCATTATACCGGGCTTAGAAATTGGGCCTACTGATATAAGCCCATATAATAATAAAAAAAAATTCCTATCAATACTTAGCCCCCACTCTCTTTGGTGACAATAGTTGAAGAAGAGAGTATTTAAGGAGATTAATTTTGTGGGGATTTTTGGAAAGGTTTGTAATCCCATCTTGAAAAGGCTAGAGTGCTTGAAGAAGCAAAGGCCTAAAGAGACAAAAAATAGGAGTGACCGGAGCATCTATAAATATTGGTATGCCTAAAAAGGCGAAGGCCTAAAGAGACCAATATGCCTAAAGAGGTGAGAGCACTTGAAGAGACGAGAGCACTTGAAGAGGTGAGAGCACTTGAAGAGGTGAGGGCCTAAAGAGGCTCATACGCTTGAAGAGGTAAGAGAAGCTAAGGAAGCCAATATGGTCAAAAAGGCTAAGGAGGCATATAGGCCGTCTAAGCTGGGCATGACTTGTACTAAGTAGAACCATAAGATAGACTAATTGACCTTTAGTCTGTTAAAGTATAGGAACTAGAATTAGTGCTTTATAGTTCACTCATCACCTGTAGTGTGTAGGGCTTAGAGCTATTTAGGAGTAGCTTGTTAGCAAATTGTACTTTACCTAGGCTAAAATGGGGGTGTTTGTTTAGCCCTCATTTGTTTTAGAGTTCTTACACTCATCTTCAAAGGGTATAAATTAGTTGAAATTATGTTTCTAACTCAAGGTAGACTTCATCAAGTCTAGAGCTTTCACAGATGTCATGGTTTTTATCTATTAGCAAAATACAACAACAGTCCATGCTTAACTTGAATCATTAAATTATGACTTGAACACCTTGCTTAAATGAAGGCTAACTAAAATGTTGATAGTTGATTCTTATTGCAACCTCTCAACTTAGAGCTTGGATGTACTTGAGCTCAAAAAGAATGAAGCTCAGATCTATTGAAAGAACAACTTAGTATAGTTGCTCTTTTAGTTCAATGAGTAAAGTTTATAGGTTAGCCATTTGGCCATGAGGCTTAAAGCCTTGAAAAACAAATTCGGCTTAATTTGTTATAGAGCTCAAATGTGTTGAGTTGAGTTACTTAGCAAGGTAGATGAAGGCTTAGACTTGTTATTAGGTTTTGTTGTACTCCTATGTTACAATACAGCTCAATTAAGGAGCTCTGGATTGGTCGGCTTAGCATCGCCAAGCCATGTAGCCATGGAAAGTGAGTTAGCATTGGGTAGATACCTTGATAAGATTATTTTGAGTTGCTCGACCAGGCATAGTTTGGTAATTTACAATATAAGTGGTCGATACATGTTGGGTTATGCTCTAACCATTAGTATCTCCCCTTCAAGACAAGAGGACGGTACTAAGGTTATTGGAACTTAGGAGTGGAGTCCTCCATTTGAAGGAAAAAAATTCAACGTCATGTTGTAGTACATCACAGCAACTCAAATGCTTGCTTCTCAAATTGAATATGCCACTATAATATCTCAAGTTGGAATGTGTTCAGCTTCGATTAACATTAAGTTTAAACTCCGTGAATAAAGCTCATAAGCTTGGAGTTCAAAGAATGTCAAATATAGCGTGACCATGTATGAGACTTACAGTTCAATTATGGTATGGTTTAGTAGTTTGGTTTGCTATGCTTAACTCCTATTTGGATTTTCGCATCTTAGGAATTCTCCTCAACTTAGGGATGCCTTTATGAAAATGTGGATGGTAGTTCTAATGATGCTTAAAATAAGTAGCTCGGCCCTTCTTAAATACACGTGAGCTCGAACTCATACGTACCACAAGTGATCAGCTTAGGCGTGTATTTGCTTTATTGTATGAGCTTAATCACAACTCAACCAATGGAAGGAAGGATCGAACTTCATGCAAAATCAAATCAAGTGTAGCTTACAAAATTTGCCCAATAATTAGATCACTCAAGTCATGGTTTTATCTAGTTGTAGTTGTTCATCTATCCTTACAAGTAGTTTAGACATAAAGTCTTCTTTAAACGAAGACTTGTCGCATGGAACTCAGATATTCTATATAGCAGCTTAACTCAGATCAGTTGAAGCCTATTCTTATGCTCTATGGTTTAGAGTTCAGTAGAGTGTACAGCTCGGCATATGCACTAGGAGTAGCTCAGCATATTTGCTAGGAGTGGCTCGACATCTTGATTATAATAGTTCGATATTTCCTAGCTAAACTCAGTAGTAAATTCCAATAGCTCAGAGATATAGTGCACACACTTTCACAATCGTGCAAAACTGCTTAGCACTTAGTGACTAGGCACTACAGTTAACATTCGACCAACACTCGATACTATTTAGCAATTGTTGACACACAATATTTGAACATAACTAGATATTCTTACACACTTGGGCATGCAATTTGTAAGGCTCTTCACTGTTCTACTATTAGGGACACAACTTGCACATGGCCATAGGGTGAGCTTGGAAGACACATAGAGTAACTAATACATCCTTCTTCGAGTTCATCTATCATTAGTTGTTTGGAAGTCATTTGGCATCTCATAGGCCAAGAAAATTGAAAGTGTGATAAACATGTATAGAAAGACCCAAGTGGTCCACATGATAGCCATGATGCAGTATTCTCTAAACAACAAAACCACATAGAGGGAATGTGGGTTTTAAGCCCTTGAAATGGCATTCCCTCCACAATCTAAGGAAGGAGGAGATAAACAAAGGTTGTTTAAGTCAACAACGCGTAATGCACGTCAAGGGTGTAGGTTATACGTGCTTGACTTTCATTCCCTTTGAGAAAATCAATATCAAGGGGACACTAAATCCCCTTTGAATATTGTTATGAGCTAAGCTCGAATGAAACCAATTTCAACACTCTAACATTGGATTTAATGACGAAAGGTGGAAGCCAACTTTTATGTCAATAATCCTAGTGTGACAATCAGTTAGAGGCCAGTTACATACTACCTTATGTTAGTTAAGAGTAGAGATATAAATATAATTGGACAAAACTTTATGACCAATTATCAAATGGTATTTGATCAAGAGCGAATGGTACTTGGCTGTAAGGCATCTAACTGTTATGATATGAATGATTATAAGACATTACTAGCTAGCCTGGTAAAATCTATTGCAGTTCCTCTTGTAATCTGATGAATCATCTTTTGAAGCTTGAGAAAATCTCGGAAACTTAGCTTTGACAACTACCTCACTAACCATGCTCGATGGTGTTATATTCATGCTTAACTACTTAACAGCTGTTCTATTGTATGTAGTTGGGTCAGCAATTGGTTCTTTAATAACAACTTGGCATTTTGAGTTACTCAGCCCACTTGGAATTACTCAATTCTTGAGCAACAACTTAGCAACTCAGCATAGAGCTTGGTTTAATGACTCAAGACTTAGCTCCTCAATAATTATTTGCAAACCACTCGACAACAATGCGTCTTGGCACTCAATCATAGCCACTCAGCAAATTCTAAAATAAAAAGAGCAACTCTTCTTTTAGCACACTAGGAGCTTGGACAATTCAGATAAGAAGCCATCGCCTAGTTTCTATAGCTTGGTGATGAACTTAGATTATTGTATTGCGATGGAGTACATGTTGAGCAATCATGCTTGTCCACTTCTATCGAAGTATAGCTTGAAAATTTCCTCAACTAGCTACAGTACGAATGACTGTGGAGCTTAGGTAAGCTTTTACAGAGTTTGATGTGTTGAGAAAGTGCTAAAAAATTTAAGTTGCACTTAGAAATTTTACAAAAACTCGGCCGCAAACTTACGGTAGTGTAATAAGATGGAAGCTTGGCAACGATGAGTGAAGAGGAAATCCATTCGAGGATATAATGCCCAAGCAAGCTTAGATTTTGAATAAAAGAAGAGAAGCTCATAATGTTACCTAATAGGCTATCTATAAACATATTGATGGTGCTCGATCTTATTAAGATTTGACTCGGTCATGGATGACTTGGCCAACGGACTACTTGATAAGTATCACCTTAATCTCGGCTCAGGCAATATTTTATCCCATTCACAAGTAGTTTCCCTTGATTTCCTCAAGAGTATGCTGCACTTAATGTCTCCCTTGAAGGTCACGGTCAACCTAAATTTAGAGCTACTTGAAGGTTAGATCTTTAGATGTACTATTGTTTATCTACTAGAATTTGTAGCTCAGTTGAATGTCCTTAGGAGTTTGACTTGGAAGTCATTAGGGGGCTGAAATAAACAACTTGGCTACAATTAGCTCTAAAGATAAACTTAAAATAGCTTAGCTAATCTATTTGAATCCCTTATTGTCAAAGTTTTAGCAATCATATGAACTCGGCTTGTTCATTAGCTTGAAGTCGCTTAGAGTTTGCTCAAAGTTTCGGTCGAGCTTGAATTCTACTGGATAAATATTCACAACTACTTGTCACTCAGCGTGTATGTATCAGAGGAATAAGTTCGGCATCTCTTCTATAGTCACTAACCTTTAAGGAGCTGCTTAGAGGAGCTCGTCTCACCATAGTACACAAATAGAAGGCTCGACATCAATTCCTCAGCCACTTGGCATATTGAGAAGGATTTGGATTTGCTATCATGGAGCGTAGAGTTTGAAAGTTAAAGCACTCAATTAAAAAGAAGGTTAGTTGTATTAGTAAGCAGCTCCTATCAGTTTTGTTGAATGAAGAGCTCAGATTTTGGTCCATTATTTGAAGTTTACAAATGCCACTAGCCATGTCTAAAGCAACTTGGTTCCATAACTGCTCGGCCTTAGGCTGACATTTAGTACAACAATCCGACAATAAGTCATGGCACTTGTCTCGACTTGCTATTGCATTTTGCCAATAGCTCAAAGGCTCGACACTTGGAAGAATAGTGTAGTGCTTAGAATCAATCACCTTGAAAACAAGTTTGATAATTGAACGGCTACCACCCTACTCGGACTCAGCTTCAATTGAGAGGGAGTTGATTATCAACCAACTGTAGTTGTCATTGTCAAACATTTTAAAGAAGGAAACCATCTTGCATATAGACCTAGGGTTAGGTCGAACCTGGCCCGGACTTGCCGGTTCACTAGCCTAGGGGCTAGTGAACCATAACCAGCCCGGCCAAGGCCAATTTCAAGCCGGTTCAACAGGCCCATTAGTTCATGGGCCAGTTCCTTAGCCTATGACTCGTCCTCTTTTTTTTTTTTTTTTTTTACATTTTTCCCTTTTTCGGGTAGTTTTATTTTTCTCCTTTTCTTGAATTATGCGTACTAACATATATGAATTTTAAATTTGAAAGAAATTTAAATTTAAATAGTAAACATTTGTACAATATTTCGTTACGTAATGGTATTGTACTATAAATTGAAAAATTATATTGTACATAAGATGTAATGAGAATGCAACTATTATATTTCAATAACTTTAAAATTAAATTTTTTTGGTCATGCTACGTTGGTAGTTACCTACGTATCCAGTACATAGAATCACGTAATCTTAGCATCAAAATAATTTTTATATATTTTTTAAAACTTTTAGTGTATTGCTTTTTTTTTTATTTGAGAAAAAGCGTCATATTTATATAATTGGTCATTTCAATTTTTTTTTTAAAAAGTCATGCTGTACAAATTAATTTTTATTTTAACTCTTTCAATTTCCAAAATAATAACAATATCATTAACTCTTAGATTTAAAAAAAAAAAGCCGATTAAGTTTTTTTTTATAAAAAAAAATTATCTAATCTAAGCATCGAATACGTAAAATAGACAAAAGAAAAATTGCAAGTACTAATCAGTTGAAAATTTAAAAAAAAAATTTATCTTTTTTTTCTCACTGAAGTTGGTCAAACCGACAGGTTGACCCAGCGGTTCAAGCGAATCACCACTTGTGACCTGCATAGACCTACCAAACTCGCTAAGTCTAATCCCGAGTTGAACTCGACCATTCTGGGTCTAGGCTAGTTTTGGGCCGGTTCACGGGTCGGACCCAGCCATTCCTTAAGTTTAGTTGTGTAAAAAGAAAATTATCATGCACAAGAAGAAAACCGCCATATCCAAGAGGAAAACTACCACATGTAAGAGGAAAACCACCACGCACAAAAAGAAAACCATTATGCATAAGAGGAAAACCGCTGCGCACAAAAAGAAAACTAGCACACGCAAATGGAAAACCACTATGCACAAGAAGAGAACAATTATGTACAAAAGGAATAGTACCATGCTCCTTTGCTACTAGTTGCACATATTCTCCAAGGAGAACAACACACTCCTCTTGTAAAATATATGCCCCAATGATCTAAAACCTAAGTGTAAAACATGCAAAGCTATCGCTATGGTGGTTTTTTGAATTTCAACAGCACAAATGAATTATGAACAATGAAAAGCTATTGAAAGTTTCCAAGTATATGAATCAATACGTCATTAGATATGAGAATACAAAGAAAAGAGAGATTAATGCAAATTTAAAACCAAAGGGGAAGAGCAAAACTTCGATAAATCATCAAAAATTGTAGGATTGTATTGCTCAATTCTCATAAACAGCACCGGTTGTTAACAAGTGATTTTTGTCTTGGTGTGCAAATATCTGCAAACAAGAAAACAGCTACAGTAAGTGTTGATAGGAATTTTTGGATTATTATTATTATATAGATTTATATTAGTTGGCCCAATATTTAAGCTTGGGAATAACTTTTATTGACTCACTATAAATACCAAGCAAGACCCCTAAGTAAATGTTTGATAGGCATCTTTTGATTATTATTATATGGGATTACATTAGTGGGCCCAATATCTAAGCTTGGTCTAATAACCTAATCCGAGGACAACCTCCATTGACTTACTATAAATACTAAGCGAGAACCTCAAGTAAAGAGACCTTCTTTTTCATTCTCTCATTCCCGTAGTCATTCAATAAATTTACTCTTATCATAAAAGGATTGATGTAGGCATCGGAGTGGCCGTACCGGAATACCCTTCGATGCCTCCCATAACTATTTTCTTGTTTTACAGTTGTTTACGCACCAAGGCGAAAATCACTTGTGAACACATATCTAGGTTGAAATTTATAAGGGATAGTTGCATTTTTCCCATTCCATAATAGATATTATTTATAATAATAATATATAATATGCTAGAGAGACAATGGGTGTCTTATATCTATTTAATAATATTTATATTTATATATAACATATATGGGTAATTTCCTATCATGATCCACCAAGTATGAAATTTGTCCGTACCTGCGGAAATAGGAATTATATTGATAGGTCTCCAATAATCTTAATCTAAAAAATTTATTAAGTTTAGAGCTTTACACTTTTATTTTAGCACACGAATCAAGAATCATGGTACGTAGTCCGCTAATAGTCGATTATACGTCGTTTGTATCCGAAGTTAAATGTATTATAGCAAAGTAATTATTTATTTTCAAAGCATGAGAGAGATTAAATAGGGGGAAAAAAAAAAGAGCGAAACACATACTAGTCATAAACTGAATCTATGTTACTATAAATGGTGATAAGAATCAATATGCGTTACTGGATCTCAATTTCGTAGATATTAGGAGAAGATGTTTCTAGATTTGCTTTCGATTTTACGAAAAGATATTTTCCTTAATAATATTTTGATATAGATATATATATCAATTAAAGGTATCGTCGTCTCTTTCGCAAATTTTATTGATTGTATGTCAGCTTTCTATTCCCTTTACGAATGGTTGTGACTTAAAAAGTCTTTCGTAAAATTTTTAGAACCCATAGTTATATACTTTATTATGCCTACAATGTATTAGCATGCATATTGGGTCCACACGTATAAAGTAGATAGGGTGTACTTAAGACTTTACCCGTATCCCGCCTATAATTATATGTTTTTAAATTTTAAAATTGAAATCTACCTAACAATTTAACATACAGCAACTACCCTAAAACGTGAGGACACGTTGTGGAATTTACAAATATTTCTATTACATTTTTTATAATATTAAAATTTTAAGGAAAATTCAACATATTGAACCCATTGGTGTTTCCATAGCACACTATTCATTTAAATCATACGGAGGCATACTCTCTACAAATTTAGAGAAGTCACATTAGAAATTTCAACTTAAATAATATCTTAGACAAAAAGTGATGAAGTAATATCTCCATGAAGGAGGATTACCCTCCACTTTTGCAACATTATAGTTTATTAGAAAGTTTAGTTTACTTGCTTAGAATATATAATACTAATCTAGTTATAATAAATTTACAAGTAAAACATTCGATGAAAAATAAAATAATAAAAATAAAGTTAGTAATGGGAAAGAAATGATATAATAAAGATAGAAAGTAGAAACATAAAATTAATATAAGAGGTGGAACAAATAAAATAGAAAAATTTTTGGAGTTTTTTATGCATGATGAGATTAAGTCATAATCTATACATTTATTCTTTTAGTAAATTGCAAGTATTACCCAAGAAAATTTTGAAATTTGCATAGACCATAAATTTTTTTAAAGTCAACACTTATCACCTTTGAAACAAACATGGACCTTATACTTTTTAATTAACTTGCTATGTATAAAATAAGTTTATTTGAATGTTTACATGGCAATTTATCCACATATTCAATTAATTAAATTTACTAAAACTAAAACAAAAAAAAAACTTATATTCATTTAAATATATGGATAAGTTTAATTAATTTAATTAGATAATTAATATATAAACATCTAGCTAAGCTTATTTTACATATAACAAACTAGTTAGAGGGAAAAAATAGGGTCCGTGCTTATTTTAGTGTGGTAAGTGCTAATTTTTGAAAAAGTTAGAAGGTTCGTGCAATTTTTGAACTTTTCAAGGATGTTTTTTAATATATATATAGCTATATATTATGTCATAGTATGGCAAAACATATATAACAATAGATATACATAATATCATAACTACATAGAGTGATAGTACAATATCATACATATACAAACATATAATGTATTTCTCAGTGTAATGAAATATCTATTTATATGATATTTTATACTTAGAGGTTAGAGGTGAGTAAGTAACCTTGCCGTATAAGATACCTACTCGGACCTTACTCTAGTAAGTAGGTTCCAGATGGGTAAAAAATAGTCACAGGGCAAGTTTCGGATAGTAATTTCCTGAAACCTATTCATATAAGATAGGATACGGATATGACTTCAAGGTACTAGAACCTATACTCTAAAGTATATAGAGTATAGATTTTAGGATACCCTATATCCACCTTATAATATTAATGAATAATACTAATAAATTAAAAATTAATACTAAAGAATATAACAACAAAAGCTCAACTTATAATTAAACCCTAAGACTACACGCTATTGTGTCTACTGTCTTGTCCATTTCCCTTATTCTTGTTCTTGTTCTTTGTTTTTTAGGATAAAACCTTCTCTTCTTTTTAAGTATCTTATTTTTACGTTGCTTTCGTCATCTTTTACTAATCCTAATCTAGAAATGTATTAAAAATACCCTTGTTCTTAACTTATTATATAATATATTTTATTAGAGTTACTCAACACGTAGTTTTTATATTCTATGTATAACAATTTTATGATTTGATAAAAACTTTATTTTGATAATTTGACAAGAAAAGATAAAAAAAATAATTTATCATGACTTAACTAAGGATTGGATGTTTCCAATTGAAGGGATATTCTCTATTCTACTCATCAAAGTTTCATATTGTTATAATTAAATACATTGCAAAATATAAGAACTTTTTAAACTATTATTATTTGGTCCATTAGTGCAGTTATAAATTTGATATTAATTATGTGTTTATACAATATTTTGAAAGAAGATAAAGTAAAAATAAAATACACATTCCACAAGGTACTATGTACCTTGTTCAATTTGGTTCTAAGGAGTTACATGATAGGTTTTAAGTACAAAAATTTTGAAATTATACCTGTAGGGTAGGGTACTAGTAAGGTATTGTATCTTACTCATCTTGTACCCGCTCATCTCTAGCTACACTTATGCGTTTATTACTTATTTATGTGTATGTATGTGTAAGCACATTTATATATGCCTACATATCATATATTTATTATGTAATGATAGCATATATGATATAGTTATTGTATATTTAGTTGAATATACATTACATTATTATATTATTAATTACAATATAATAATTTTTGTAGTAATCAGTTACTACCTTTACCTTCCATCATTACTTACTATTAATAATCATTAATAATTATAACATCTTGAAATTTTGATTTTATGAAAATTGTAAAACTTTGATTATAATAAATATTAAATTAGTTAGAAAAACATACACCTTGAGACATATAAACAATTATTCCTTTTATAGATATTTTTTCCTTGAAATTTTCAATTTTGATGCTTTTTGGTCAATTTAATAAATTAGAAAAATTAAAATAGTTTACTTTAATTATGTTGTCTACATTTCAAAAGAACCTTATTATAACATTTTCGTTAGAAAAAATCTATCGTCTTAATATGAAATACATAATTTCTATATATTATCACTAGTAAGTACATACCCAAGTTATATATGCAAAAATTAAATATAGAGGTATAATAAATTTAAAACATAATATAACCATAAAATCAAACAAATATGTATTTTGCTTACAAATAAAAAGCTCTAAAAGATCCACTTTTTACATTCTTGAGATTTGCTAATCTTTTTTTAAAAATATTTACACTTGTATAGCAACTTGTGGACCTTAAAGGACATGGAGTTGCAAACTAAAGTCTTTGTTAATATAATAAATAGAAAATTATTAAATTAAATTAGATAAACACGACAATGTAGGTCAAATGCAAGCCTACTTAATTTTGAGATATTTCCAAAATTAGTATATGAACCTTGAAATTTACCCTTGATTATTTTTGGGCCATAAAAGTAGAAATTTTATTAAAGATTATCCATAGTCAAATTGGACTTGGTCTTAACATACATCAAAAGTTAACATCATCACTAAGTAGCTTATGAAGATAAGATGGGGGGTTAGAACACCAATCATTAGAACTCATCCATCTTATTATATACAAATTTCACCTAATCAATCACTCTATTGGTTTTTCTATTAACATAAGAAAAGGAAAATAAGATTTTGTATTTAATCAAATCTTGAATATCTTATAGATATCATCGTAAATCCCAATAGGCCACTTGGTTAGAGTAAAAAGCTTCATCAATAATTGACAAGAAATCAAATTTAAAGTCCGCATGGCTCTAATTTAAATCGCATATAAGCTTCACTACCTCTTTCAAAGCCATACACTCTGCCTCTTTCACATTGACAAACTTAACATACTTTGCCAGACCCTTTATTAAACTCCCATAGCTGTCACGAATAACAACAACTATAGCCATTGGATCTTGCATTAAGACCTATAAGGTGCCCACATCTACCTCCAAATCGTCACTTGTCAACTTCCTCCATTTTATGCCTCCATAAAAGGCCCCAAACTTGTTTGGACTAGATGCTTCCTCTCCACTCATCTCTTTTATCCGTGACAATTATGAAGCCCTAATCTTGTGAATAATTGTCAAAGGTTCACATGCTTATTTATTTCTCCATTACTTGATGAACTCAAGTCGATTGACCCTAAGCCTTGCATCATTTATATAAACTAGCCTATCAATCGGCCAATTGTCACATGTTCCACTCCAATATGAACACTTCCAAATCAAATTGACTCTACTTATATATAAGCTAAAAAGGAATGTTCAATGGTTTTTAGGTCTCCATAGAAAGTGCAAGATGGAGATGGAGTAGCTTTACAATGACAAAACATTCCATAACGAGGAGTGAGTTTGACACCAATCTCCAAAGAAAGTGGCGAACTTTAGGTAAGGCCTTAATGTTCCATATCTTTTGTATTGTTCTTTAGTTATGACTCTCGAAGAAAAAGGTTTATGAATCTGGCTCATGGCCTACTATATTGTGTTGCTACATGTCCTAAGCAACTCACTCTATAATCATGAAGAAGAGGAATCCATCTATTATCCCATATATTAATCCTCTTATCATTTGCAACATGATATGGAGTCCTTTTAAACAGCAGATCTCTCTCATCTAGAGTACTACTCCACACCCAAGAAGCCTTTCTTCCCTTAGCCACATACCAAAAATCTACATTAGAAAGTATATCCCCTTTAACACTCTGGCCTATGGTGCATTCAACTCATTCTCTAATCTCCAAGCAAGTCTAGTTAACATAGCTAAGTTGTATACATGCAAGTTTTTAAATCCCATTCTACCTTCCTCTTTAGCACTAGTTAGTTTCTCTTAACTTGACCAAGGGATCTATTTCATCATTCTTCTACCTCCACCAAAACCTAGCCATAAGTTTATTATTTTCATTATACCTATTCATTAGAAACCAAAAGCAGGCCATTGAAAAGGTCAGTACTGTTGAAATGACTGATTTTATTAAGACTTCATGACCAACTTTGCTTATAAGTCCCTGCTTCCATCCCTTAACTTTTTAATAATCTTCTCTTTAATAAATTTGAGAGTTTCATATTGAGATCTCTCCTAAATAGTGGAGAGACCTAGGTAAATTTCCGGATCATCAATAACTTTCACTCTCAACAACTCCCTAAGGCCTTTTTTTATATCAATAGGTAAATTAGAATGAAAAATAAGCTCATTGGCCAGATGCCAAGAAAAAAGTTTGTGTAAAAAAGGCTATTTATAGACCTCTTCTACCTTAGCTTCAAGGGGGGAAAAATGACTTCTGGAAAAAAAAAAAAAAGATATAAGAGCCTATGATAAGTATTCTTTAACATCATTCCTCTAAGTTCTCCATCCATTACCAACCTTTCAATACCCTAAGAATGCACATTTGCTACAAGGATGAAAAGATAAGATGACAATGGATTTCCTCATCTTAGACTCCTAAAAGTTTTAATAGTATACGCTTATTTTCCCATTCAACAGTAAACTAAATTCCACTCTTGACACACATTCCATGATCCAACTATCCACTTTACATCAAAATTATATTTGAAAAGCATATTTTTAGAAAAATTCTACTCCACCATATTATAGGCTTTGTTCATATCTACTTTCAAAGAACAAAAATGAACTTTCCTTCTCTTTTTTATTTTTTAAAAAGTGAAAAACTTTGTGCACAATCATGATATTATCATGAAAATTAGTCCTCTTGAAATGAACTCACTTTGATTCTTAGAAATAAGCCTACCTATGTAGGGTTTTGATCTATTAACTAGAATTTTGGAGTTAATTTTGTACAAGAAATTCCTAAGACTAATAGGACAAAATTAAGACATATTTTAGGATTAGGAATTTCAAGCATAAGGATAAAATTTGTCACATTAAGTATAGAAAGAAAGGTACTTGTAATGAAAAACATCTTCAATGCTTCAATGAAAGATCCAATCCTAAAACTTTTGATAAAATATTCTTGAAAATCTATTAGGATGCGAGGCTTTTAGGCCTTCCATTTGAAAGACTACATTTTTCACCTCCAAATCCTCCATCTCTTTATAATATGATCAATTCATTGTCTTATTACTCCATTTTGCACCCACTATAAACAATTTATCCCTCTACTTCTCCCATCAGATCCAAATAGTCTATGGAAATATTGCTAAAACTCAAACATCTACCTCATCCTCTAGCCAAAGACATCACTCCATTACATATTGAAAATTCTATTTCTATTCCTCCTTCCAATAGTAATGTGATGAAAAAATGAGGTATTATGATCCCTAAATTTGATCTAATTAGTTCTAAGTCTTTAATACTAGTATTTCTCCTCATTTTTCCACGAAGTATCAAGTTTCTAAAACAAACTTTCCTCTACTTTCAAATGAAGGTGGCATAGAGCAACTTGTATTTTAGCAAATTCAACCAACAATTTGTCAATTTCTTTCTTATTATTAGGGAAAGTCTTTTTACTCCACTCAATCAACTTTAATTTACACATGTTCAAACCCCCTAAAACCTTATCCTTGTCCACACCTTCCTCATTAAAAGACCATCCTTCCATATTGCTTACACTCTTCATAAAATAGTCGTACAATTTCAAATTTATATTCTATGTTAACTATAAGTGCTACATGATTTTATTCATAAGTGGGAACATGCTCTACTTAACATTTATGAGTAACTCCTCTTTAGGCTCCTCATCAATGCTATCTACTTTAAGCTTCGGGATGTCTCCCTTAATAATCATAGTTCTTCTGTTCAGACATTGGGTGGCCAAGTGCCCAAATCATTGACACTTAAAACACTTAATATGGTTCATCTTTTCTCATAAGTTCTTGACAGCACTTTACCATTAGTTAGTCGACCATTATATTCAACTCTAACATCTACTCTTCTACTCAGCTCAACACTTTGCTAAGCTCAACAACTTCCTTGAGCAGGTTGGATTAGCTGACCAGGTCAGCTTATTGCAAGTCGGCTCAGCATATTTCTCCTCCATCTTTTCACTTATTAGGCTATTCTTATAGCCTCATCTAACGCAATAAACTGTTGAAGTTCCATAATGTCTTAGATGTTGCTTCTTAACCCAATAAGAAATTTGGATATTGTTTGGGCTGATGGCTCATCCACTCTACATTAGATCAGAAGCATTTAGAACTCCTAAACATACTCATCAACTGTTTGGCTCCTTTATTATAGCTCCTGAAGTTTAGCAAAAGTATCATGTAGGTAGATATCGAGTATAAACCTATTTCTGAGAATTATTTTCTTCTCTAGCTAGGTGCTGACTTTTCTATATCCTTCTCATCTTGTCATGGTTTAGAAGTTCTTCAACAATATTGCAGTATACCCTGAGAATTCTATAGTAAGAACCTTTACCTTCTTACGATCCTCATATTGATAATTGTCAAAAATACGTTCAACCTTTTCTTCCTAATCTAGATAGTCATCTATATCCCTAGAACCATTAAAGCTTAAAATCTGAAGCTTCACATGGTCGGCAGTTTAGGGTGTTCGAGTTCTCTCGTTTTCCTCATTATACTCTTCTTCTCCTTCATCATCCATATTGATAGGAATTAAACCACCGAACCACTGACCCGAGCTCGAGACTGAAGACTAGAAAGCATAGCAAGGTGAATTCTTTCTTTTCATCGTGTAGTTGATGAGTTCGAGTTGCTGTAGTTGGCCTACCCCTCTTGTGCCTATCAATAGTCTCTAGTTGTCGACTAGGAATGCACTCAGACAACAATGCGATATCTCCAACCAACTATACAGCCAACCTAAATATGAACTGATAGTTTTACCCCTCACACATCTACTTAACTATGACCGTACCAACCTCCAACTCAACATTATTGGTGTCGAAGACCCCAGCGTACATCTACCCCCACGACTTCTCGAAAGGACCCCCAGGGCTACTTGGTACCTCAGCTCGGCAGTCACTAACCTGATCGCACAATTTTTCTTCTTCTACCTGAAAGCTACCCATGCACAGAGAGCTATATATTCAAGCAATCATATGATAGAATCCTTTGTACAAGACGGACATTTTTCTTGATTTTCTCTTTATGCCCTTTTCCATTCTTTTTACATTACTTCTTTAAGACTTTACCTATTTTTTTCATTTCTATTTATTGTTGTTGCTCTAATGTTTCAGGTATAAATACCCATTGTAAAGGTAGCTACAACATCATACATTAGATATTGAATATACTTCCCCCTTTTGTGAGCTAAGTGAGCTTACTTCCCTTTTTTACTCTTATCATAAACCTTAAGCAAGGCTAAGTGGCGAGTATCCTCATTTGACCATCTCATGGGTCATATTAAGTTGAGCCTTTAGTCCTTGGTAGTTCCCTAGTGTGTCACATAGGTTTTGCTTATTTTACTTTCATTGTTGTTTGTACGTCTCTCTTTCCATCTTCATTTTCAAGCTTTCTACAAGCTTAGACCCACTTCGATACTGCTGCCCTTATCAACCCTTGGCACAGCGTATCACATATCACCTAAGTAAATCCTTCTTCATACTAGTCCTCCTACTCCTCCACCTTGAGCTTATCGAGCTAGGATATGTCCTCTTGCAAGTTGAGCAGATTGGGGAGTATTCTGCATGGCCTCGGTAGGTCGAAATGCAATGCATGTACAACCTAATAAGGTTAGCTATAAGGTTAGTCATTTCATTAATTCATTCATCTGTACTTATAGGGGTGCCCTAGGATTGTTGTCTATGGTAGAAAACATTGCTATTATCATCTCCAATACTAGTGTTGACATTGGGATTCATCATTCTCTCTAATAAAACTTAATAACAAACTCAAAATCTAAGAAACAACAGACATTGATCCTCCCAGCTAAACAATACGTAACCTCTTCCACACGAATGTCTAACTAATCTGCAAACACAATATCTACTCCAAAGAACAATAAACCCAACTAAAACTTGCTCTGTTTTCATAAGCTTAATATAGGGCAAAACAGAGTATGTAACCATAGTAAACTACTATGCCTCTTATTTACTCAAACTCACAGCTAATTTCTATACAACTATAACACATTACTACAACAAACACTACTAAGTAGAAAGCTCAAACACAACTTACCTAAATGAACGTCTGCTCTGATACCAAGATGATATGTAGTACTAAAAGTTGATAAGGGTGACGATATCGGAGTGGATCTAAGCTTACAGAGAGCTTGAAAATGAAGATGGGAAAAGGAACATACATACAACAATGTAAGTAAACCAAGCAAAACCCATGATCAGCTCCAAGGATATGACATACTAGGGAGCTATAGAAGACTTACAACTCAACTCGATATGACACACGAGCTGGTCCAATGAGGGTACTCATCACTTATCATTGCTTAAGGGTTAAGATAAGAGTAAAAATGGGGAAAAGTACACTTAAGCTCACAAAAAGGTGAAGTATATTCAATATCTAATGTATATGATGTAGCTAGCTTTACAATAGGTATTTATACCCAAAATATTAATGTAACAACTATAAACAAAAATGACTAAAAAGGGTAAAGTCCTAAAGAAGTAATGTATAAGAATGGAAAAGAGAATAAAGAGAAAATTAACAAAAACGTCCATCTTGTATAGAGGATTCTATCATATAATTGCTCAAATACGTGGCTCTCTATAGATGGGTAACTTTTTGGTAGAAGAAGACAAACTATATGATTAAGTTAGTGATTGCCAAGCTGAGGTGCTAAATAGACCTAGGGGTCCTTTGAAGAAGTCATGAAGGTGAATGTGCGCTAAGGTTTTCGGCATTAATACTACTAAGTTGGGTGTTGGCCTGATCATGACTAAGCAGATGTGTAAGGAGTCGAACTATTAGTGGAGCATACTTCAAGTCAATACTCGACTATTGAGGGATGAGAAATTGCTCAGCTTGATATATGGAGTTGGTCAACAATGAGCATTAACTTAACCTCTCCAGGAGTTAGTTGGAATAGAAGAATTCGCTTCGTTAGTCCCTCAAGTCCTCGTACTTAAGCTCGAGTTAACGATCTGGTAGTTTGATTCCTATCAACATACTTCCTAATCAAGTCTTTAAATATATGGTTTGATATGAACTCATAGGTGAACACATAAACCCAATAGTACGCATAACCAAAAGGATGGGTTCAGGCCATAATATGGCTCGAAAAGTCAATGGTAATGGAGGGATAAGCAGGGGTTCCTATGCAACAACGATGGATATGATGCACCAATGCCTCACATAAGCTCAGGTCACACTTGATATGATATACAAGTTTAGCCAGAGGTCACTCACCACTAGTCCATACTCAATGAGCTAGATAAGAGTAACTCAATAGTAAGCAAAAGGAGACTTAGTTCAAGAGGTAACAAAAGTTCATTATATTCTTCCTTATATGTGATTCCTTTCAACTATTACATTATGCGAGTATTTATAGTATCCAATCAGGGCAAGTCCTAAATTATAGAAAATTACAGAAATGGATCCTTACTTGCTAAACAAAAAGGAGAATAATTTATAGGGGAGGCATGAAATCATGCAAAAAGGAACATCCTCTATCAAAAAGGACAGTACACGCATGTTTTACTCAATCTGTGATCCTAATAACAGTACAAGTTGAGCAGGGGTGGGTCTCCAATTAGGTTTGGTCAGCATCGGTAGTTTAGCACTCAAATTGCTAGGTTGGACAAGGGTTAGCTCGAGGGATGACTCACATTTAGATCGGCCTCGGATGGTCGACTCCTGAGAGTTCTCAGTTCGGCCTCGGCACTATGGAGATGGCTGTATTCAGATGTGGTGCTTAGACTGGTGCATAGCAGAAGGTTTAGTTTGGCACGTCAACCGGTCATCTCAACAACATCCTAGATGGTATGGAGAGCAAAGTAGCTTGGTAGATTGGATTGGGGTAAGCATTGCTCTTTAGCACTTAACTCATCTCAGACAGCTTAGCAAACCACCTGAGAAAGCCCTTGAGCTCGGGAACGCGTGATCGATCCTTGATCCCCATCATCCCCTCCAAGTTGTTTGAGATTTGGGATCAAATCTAGTTCATCACTAGATTGGTTGTCTTCGAGAGTGTAAGGTTAGAGATCGGCAATGTTGAAGGAGTTTGAGACTCCATACCCTTTGAGTAATATTATCCTATAAGCATTAGGATTGATCTTTTCAAGCACTTTAAAAGATCCGTCCGCTCTAGGGTACTCTTCCTTAAGTTTAGGAATTGATCCTTACTGAGATGTATCTAAACCAAATCACCTGGTTGAAATTCCCTCTTCCTCCATCCTTGGCTTCGCTTTTCGAGCATAATACTAGCTCAGCTCAATTACTTTATAACCTTCTGGTATATAGTTCGGATGGCCTTAACTCTTCCAATAGCTAACCGGTCATCATTAGGCATCGGTTAAGATGCTTGGCCTACCAGGAGCTTCGGGTTGAACCCATAGGCGACCTCAAATGGAGACATGCTAGCTACACTATGGGTAGTCCTATTGTAGGTAAACTCAATGATTGGTAGGCATAGATCCCAGTCAGCCATGTTTTGTTCGACAGCAACTCGCAGCAAAGTTCCTGTAGTTCTGTTGACAACTTCGGTTTGTCCATCGGTCTATGGATGATAAAACGTGCTATATAATGGCTTGGTTCCCATCTACCTCCATATCATTCTCTAAAAGTAGCTCATGAACTTGGGGTCTCAGTCCGAAACAATGGTTCTAGGCATGCCGTAAAGCTTGATCACCTCCTATAAGAAAAGAAAAGAGATAGTCAAAGCATCGTTAGTTTTGGAATAGGGCATGAAATGTGCCATCTTGTTAAATCGATCCACAAACACCATGATGGAGTCCTTCCCTTGGGACATCCTCGGCAATCCTAACATGAAGTCCATACTTAGCTTAGACCATGGTTTGGTTAGGATGGGTAAGCGATGCATATCATGGGTAGCAAATCTTAGAAGGAAGAATGGGTATTCGGGGTTCGAGAGGAATATGAAGAATGGAAAGTAAAACAGGGGGTTTTGAGTGTAAATGTGTATGGATATCACACACCAAAACACAAACACAATCAGGGGTTTAAGCTCAAAATAGGGTCCAATACAACTCACGAACACTAAATATTGCTCAGGATTCAAATGAGGGTTAGATGTAACTCATTAACCGGCTCAAATGAGGCTTCACCACAACTTTAGGGTCAAGATTATTAAGAACAAAAGAAAGATTAAGGAGTTACTCAACACTTAATAATCCGGTAAATGAAAGCTCTAATAGCTCAAGTATAGCCTTGCTTAAAAGAGGAAAGTTTCACTATAAAATATGATTGTCTTCGTTTGTATATTTTCTATCTTGTCTCTATGTTATTACAAATGTTATTATTTATAACAATCATAAACCTTAGTGACAAAACTGTAAATAATGTACAAGGCCTTATGTAGACTCCACAAATTCAACCTTTTAGACATGGTGTCGGACTTGAGTATCGTTGATATTTCCCTAAGTCAATAAAACCACATAAAATGAAAATTGATTAAAATTTTAAACTCGGAACTTAAAATAAACTTGAAAGGCCCTATTATATGATTTGGAAACCTTAATCATGCAAAAAAACCCCAATCCCTACATACGCATACTTTTAAAAATGTAAACCTAAACTTAATAGAAACCATAAATATTAAATCATAAAAATTTTAAAACTCTATAAAATTATTTTAATGCTTGAAAAGCCATAAATCAATAAAATTATCATTAATTTTTGTAGAATCAGATGAAATCGATAATGAACGAATCAAGGATGATTTTAAGTAATAATAAACAGCAAAACTAAGCTAGTTAAAGAAATAAATTAATAAATTTACAAAATTAATTTTACTTATGTACATAAGTAGCCCCATAATATGTATATATATATATATATATATAAATATATTACTAAGCAATTTCCTTCTCTTTTCTTAATCTATCGTATATATATATGTTGCATAATAAAGCGATGATCCTAAATAATTAAACCAATCGAACCTTAAGCTCCTAAGTGTAAGTTAATTACTCCCAAATTGGTGAAAAACCCTAAAACATATTTAAACTCACTTGAACCCTAAACCATGGGATAATCAGGGACTTATGACCCTAAATAAATAATTAAAAATATAATTTGAATAAAATTTATTCAACTCTAGAAAATTCTAAAATTTCTTAAAAAGCAAATCACAACTTACAAATTAATTTGAGAATTAAACCCTAAAAGAATTACATATAAGACAATTATCTTATTTTTACTTATAAGCCCTATTACACATGGATAAGTTGTAAACCTTACTTTTTAGCAGACTTATGATTCAACTGAGAGTACTTCCTGAACATTTCCAAGGATAAATTAAGCTAAGAATTTGTGTTTACATTTAAAAATGAATTTAATTTTCCAATTCAAAAGTCTATTATTGATAAAACTCGAATACGAGAATAACAAACTCTAAGTTACCCAAAACTCAAAACTCTAAAACAATTAAGGACTTGTAACCCTAAGCAGTTAATTAAGAATTTAATTTGAATAATTTTATTCAACTCTAGAAATTTTCATAATTTTATAAAAATTAAATCATAACTTACAAATCAATTTAAGAAACAAGCTCTAAAAGAATTTTATATATAATAATCTCTTTATCTTCATGCATAAGACTTATACACACGAATAAGTAAACCAACCAATCATCCTAAATAACTTATCAACTGAAAGTTGGAATCATTTATCAATTAATAACTTATCAAAAACTAGTGATAAAACACTTTTCTTATCACACTACAACTTATACTACATATGGATAAGTTATCATATTATTTTATGTATTCAACTTTTAATTAAGTGACAAGAAAAAACCATGCCCTAATTGCTCCCTACATGGCCAGTTGGAAAAGAAGGAAAAGAGGGGCTATGCCCTATCATTTGTCCATCACTCAATTGTCTTACACATCTACTATTCATCCTTAATGCTTACATCATCTAATCTTATCAAAAAGTTAACATTTGTATATACTAAAAGACAATCAATTAAAGCTTCTTGAACACACTTCTCCTCCCATTAAAAAAAACTACCACTCTCTCCCTCTTTCACTCTCATTTTCACTTCCTTTCCTCTTACTTTAAACACAAATCAAAAGAAGAAACCCAACCCTACAAAATCCTACAATGCCGTTACCTTTTTGCTTCATAACTCACGGCACAAAAGCTTGATTTTGTTGCCTCCTTTTTGTTAACTTCAAAAGCCACTTTATGAACTTTAAAATATCCTTAAAGCCCCATTTCAAAGATCAAGACACTAATTTTGAAAAGAGCTTGCAAGAAGAAGGAGGAAAAACAAGGAACATAAGAGGATACTTAGTTGCACAACCACCATTTCTACGCTTTTAGGATAGGTAAGTTGTTTTCTTGTTAAAGTGACCTAATATGTCATGTAAGGAGACCATGTTTTCATGAAGATATTAGCATGATCATAAGATGATAAAATAGCTAGACCACCTTAAGAAGTAAGCTTGTGAACCCCTTTACATAAAAGTTAAAATTTGAGCATGCTAAGTTGGTGTTATGTAAAGATATATGTTTAACACTTAGAATGGAATATTTTAAGTTAAGAAGATCATGAAATATGTACATGAATGAGGAGACATCATGCTGGACGTGGAGTATATGTGAGTCATTCAGATGGTATTTCCACTTTTATTGAGTTAAAGATGCTTAAACAAAGCTTTTGGTAAAGGAAAGTCCATTACATGAAGCTTTTATTAAGAAACCAACTTTGTGAGATATGAACAATGATATGGAAGTTGTGATAAGTATGAGATCTACTATTTTCATTTAAAGTATAAGCTAAGTAATCATCTCATGGAAGAGAACTTAAGTTAAAATTTGAATATAAGTAACTTGGGTTCATGATTTAACACCTAAACTTAAGGAAATGATAAAACAAGTTGGAAAACCAAGTTGGAAGCTCTCATATTCAAACCTACCAGATCAGGAACATTGTTAAAAGACACTTAAAAATATGATAAAAGTAAGTAAATAAAGTGAGAAGACCAATCGGCAAGTATGATAAATATATTAAGGTTAAAACTCAAAATCAAGCTTAAAACTTCCAAAACGGGCCTCAAACGTCAAGTTAAACCACCCTTAAGTTTTTTATCAGCAACTTGACATATCAATAAGAGTTGTTTTAAGACTATCAAGAAACCCACAAAACACTCCTTAAGCTTAAGAAAGTGACCATCTTTGAATTGAATAAAAAACAAGTCCATTTGAAAACTTAAGCCCACTTAAGAGCCCAAGAAGTGGTTGATAGCCTTAGGAGTGTAAATCAAAGTTGTAAACCTGACCTTAAGGAGCATTTTAAGCTTAGAATGAAATCTTAAGCTCAAGCCCAAAGGGATTCTCAAGTTACCAAAAAGCCCATTAACTAAGCAAAGCCTAAAAGCATTCCAAACCATAAGGACCGCTACTGTTCTGACCTATGGACAAATTTACGTGCCTCATTTGGAAAATCAAACCTCACCACGTTAAAGTACACTTGAAAACAATGAAGATTGACTATAAGATCATAAAAATCGGATTTAAAATGAGAAAGTTATACACGATTGAACTTTTAAGTAAAACCTAGAAAAATATGAAAACTAATCAAGAGTATAACTTAAGGGGTTTTAACTTAGTTTCTTAAGTTTTATTTCAATCCCTTATAATATTATGATTTCAATGACCGGTGGACCTTACGTTTAGAGACGACCTGCCTCTGGACTACTTTGACTGACCCGCATGACGAATTGACTAAATTCCATATGACTCTTTACTTGATTTTGCTTATAAAATAGATACACCTAAACTTATATATATAAATTTAGATGCTTGTGGGATATGGGAAATGCATATGTATGAATTTGTGAACTGAATGCTATGGCTTGTTAATTATATAATAATGGGAATTGTTGTGATAATTTATACGTATGATTGAATGGAATGAAATTATCTGATCACCTTAAAAATCGGGTTAACCACTTATACGATTAAGAAATTAAATGGATCATACATTCCTCATAATTGCATTCGGATAACACTAACTACCGCTTCACACAAAAGATGGGAGGGGACTCACAAGAAGAGGGCCTCCTACAGGATTGGGCACTAGCTATGTCATCATTTTATTAAGCCTCTGTCTTAAGTTGATAAGCTTACTAGGCGCAAGAGATGCTAACTGTTGGCGAGGGGCCATATCTTGTGACTTCTGCTTAAGGCGTATGTTTGTGGATTACAGAGACTACTATATCGCTAGACTTGGGATTTTGAAAATATGATTTGTTGTTTAAGAAAGAAAATATATATATATATATATATGGTTTTGTTTTAACTTAAGCATAATAGTGCAAATGAAATAAAACCCAAGATTTAGAACCCAAATTTTGGTTTGGGTCGGTTAATTATCTCCAAACCCCGACTATAAGGGGCATAATTCTGAGTTGCATACTGTTCTTAGGCCACTACATGTATTGTTTGGCATACTAATTGATCATGCATTTATATGTTTGTGTATTAAATAAAATTTTGTCATGTGGTATTGACGAAGGGATTTATCTCACCAAGCATAAGCTTACACCCCAATAGTTCTTTTCCTTGTAGGTTAATCTATAGTTAGGGCAGGGATAGGAACTAAGTGCAGAGTGCTACCATTGAATAAGTATGATGAAAAGCTTATGTAGTAAATTCGAAATGCTCCGGAAAACGACTAATATCTCAATTAAGTTTAGTATCTTTAGTAAGTTTAGAATTTTTTAGAATTGTCTATCTTCTTTCAGTATTTTGGTAGGAGATATCGATTCTCTGCGGTATTGAGAAACTGTAGAAAAAGGGATATCCATAATTATTTATATTATATAATGAGTCAATGAACTAAAATTAAAGACCCTAGCGATTAACTATTTAGAGTCTTGCAATCTCTGACTTGTAAGACAATTTTCTTATCACGGGTGCATACGTGATATGAAAATTCTAAGCAATACTATTAGGCCCTCCCTAGGGTTATTATACTTTAAACTATAAAGAATTAGGCCCATAAATAAAATAAAGAAAAACATGTATAAGAATACAAAACTGTATGTTTAATAGAAGTTGGCATATAGGCACTCGGTCTATCTTGGAAGGAGTAAGATCTGAACTAGGTGGGGTCGGCAATTAGATGTCCGGGTTTGAGGAGGAGTCTCTACAGTCTCACATCGCTTAGTTGAGACACCAAAAAGGTCACCCCATAATTGCCGAGTTCTAAAGTTAGTCAGCACTAATCTCTCCGTGCCATGCTGAGTGGTTCTTTGGTCTCGAATGCTCAGCTGTGTGGTCTCTCGGCTCCTTAGTGGATGACATACTTGATGTTGAGTAGTCCCTCTTCTTCCCCTTGATCTTCTGTTATTAGCTCAACCTTAGCAAAAGCTGTTTGGCCTCGGTCTTGAACAATTCGACCTCAGGTTAGAATAGGTCGACTTCAACTTCTAGCAGTTTATCCTCAACTTGGAGATAGCCGTAGGTTGATTCCTATCAACAAGGGTAGATAATGTGCTTACTCAACTTGGCTCTTCACCTTCCTTTAAGTCGCATACTTTTCCAATATGGTCTATACGTCTCTCATCATTCTTGGCCAAAAGAATCTCGTAGATAGTACTTCATGGATTCGGCACTAGCAAAAATGTCCTATTAATCCTCCTCATGTGCCTCGCATACTAGCAATTCTCTCATGGAACAAGTTAGAATACATAGCCTCCCCTTCCTAAATAAGTATCCGTCTTCCCTGTAATAGTCATCTAATATCCATCCTTCCTTACATCAGGCATAGATAGGACCAAAGTATGGGTCTTAAACATATAAACCCTTTATGGTTGAAAAACCGAGTAACCTTGTTTACAACTTAGTCAGGAGGGTATATCGTCTCGATAGGACATTGGCTACTACGTTGTTCCTTCCATTCTTGTATTTTACAACATAAGAAAAACCCTCCATGAACTTGACCCATTTGGCTTATCTTTGAGACAACTTTAGTTAGCCCTTTAGATATCTCAAGGACTTATGATCAGTGTAGATCACAAATTCCTTGGGTAATAGATAATATTACCATACTATTAAGGCTCGAACTAAGGAGTAGAACTCCTTATCATAGACAAAATAGTTAAGTATAGCTCCTTAAAGTTTCTTGCTAAAGTAGGCAATAGGTCGACCTTCTTGCATCAGTATAGCACCTATGCTTAGTCTGGATGCATCACACTCTACTTCAAACACCTTGTCAAAGCTCAGCAGAGTTAAGATGGGCGGTGTAGTTAGCCTCTCTTTTACTTTCTCAAAACTCCTCCTCCTCTCTCTCTCTCCCCCCATTTGAATTCATCTTCTTCAATAGTTCGATAAGTGAGGCCGCAATCGTACTAAAATCCTTTATGAATCAACGATAGAACAAAGCTTGGCCGAGGAAACTTCTCACATCTATAGAATAAGTCAGCTCAGGCCATTCTACAATCACTATTATTTTCTCATCATCGACTCCAATGCTACCTCCACTTATAACAAACCCTAAGAAGATCACCTCAAATCAGAAAAAGTCACACTTTTTTAGATTGGCGTAAAGTTGTTTAGCTCAGAGTTTTGCGAGGGCTCTTCGGAGATGCTCTTGGTGAGTCTTCAAGTCAAGGTTGTATACCAAATGTCATCAAAATAAACTACTATAAACCTTTCTAATAATTCTCAGAGCACATGATTCATCAAGTACATAAATGTGCTTGGTGTATTAGACAATCCAAATGACATTACAAGCCATTCATATAAACTATGTCATGTCTTGAATGTGGTCTTTCACTCATCACCTTCTCGCATTCGGATCTGATGGTATCTAGATTTAAGGTTAATCTTAGAGAACACTCTTGCTTTACTTAACTCATCTAGCATGTCATCAAGCCTAGATATGGAATATCTATACTTAATGGTGATTCGATTGAATACTTGGCTATTCACACACATCCTCCAAGAACCATCCTTCTTCGGCATTAATAAGGCCGAAATGGTACAGGGGCTAAGGGACTCACGTATATACCACTTCTCCATTCTCTCATCTACTTGCTTCTATAGCTCGACAGCCTGTTCAAGATTCAACTTATAGGCAGGCTTATTCGAAAGTGCAGCTCTTAGCTGCAAGTTTATTACATGTTCGACGCTTTGGATTGGAGGCAGACCTTTCGGCAGTTCCTCTAGAAACAAGTTGGCAAATTCCTTTAGTAAGGTTTTTACCTCAGTAGGCAACTCCTCTTCCTCGGGTCTCAGCTTTAAAATTCTTTTGACAAGCAGATAAGTCAGTTCTTCGAGCTCCACCTCCCTTTTGAATTTAACTCGAGTCATCGCCAGAGCCACTTTCTTCAGGGTTCGGCTAAGTTGGGACTGTATGACCTTTACCTACTTAGCAGTCATTAAACTCAATTTCGTCCTCCTACCTTTATGCTCCACAAAACATATGTTCCTCTTTTCGTTGTATATAACAGCTCAATCAAACATCCATGGTTATCCAAGTAGAATGTGGCATGCACTCATGGGCAGTACATCATATAATACTTTGTCTCGATACTTGCTAATGTAGATCAGCACAAACACTTGCTTGTTCACCTATCAGGCTCCCTTATCACTAAGCCAATGAAGTTTGCAAGGTTTTGGATAAGTTTGGTCAAAAATTTCAATTGCTGGACCATAAATGCAGAGGCTACATTGGTGCAGCTCCTACTATTAACAATCAGTGTGTACAGTGATTCATTTACCTTGCACCCAATATGGAAGAGGTTTTCTCTCTATTTGTCTTTAGGTATGGGGTTGACACTCATTGTCCTTCTCAACACTAGAGCGGTCGGCATAAAGTTGCCTTCCTCACTATAGATAACTTCCTCCTCGGACAACTCGGTCTTTCCATCCTCCTTCAGCTCCTTTACTTCTTCGTTAATGCTGTCCACTTCAACAATCGGCATCTCACCCCAGATCAACATTGTTCACCTGTTTGGACATTGAGTAGCCATGTGTCCAAATCCTTAACATTTGAAACACTTAATCTCACTCATCTTCTTCCCTAAACTCTGGCCCTTCTCAAACTTCCTTGGGGGTTCCTTCTCCTTGGCTCAAGTAGTCGAAAGAAGTTGAGTTTTAGCAACTTCACTTGGTTCCATTCACAAAGGTTTACTCGGAATAGTTCAGTTACTACCTAGTCGGTTGACTAGCAATCGAAACCTTCCTATTTGGTGCCTTTCTATTCTCTAGGCAACTTGGATGACATCGTCAAGTGTTCTAATATCTAGGGTTTCTAAGATATCTTCAATCTCATACTTCAATCCACCAATGAATCGAGATACAATTTGGTCCTCTGGCTCTGTGACTTCATATCAGATCATTAACATTTGGAATTCTTTAACATAAGTATCTACACTTGATCTTCCTTGTCTAAGCTCTTATAGTCTTTTGAAGGGATCCTATAGATAATAACTCAACACAAACCTTCTCTAGATAACCCTCTTCATTTCATCTCAACTCCTAATCTCTTGTTCTCCTTCCTTTCTTCGGGTAGCTTGCAAGTTCTTCCACCATAAGGCGGCATAACTAGTGAACTCCAGTATAGCAAGTCTAACCTTTGCATTATCGGGTATGTCATGACATTTAAATTGCTTTTTAATTCCATTTACCCAACTTAGGCAATCCTCAGCAACACCACTTCTAGAAAAACTTGGGATGCACATCCTCAATCCTTCAACTCTAGGGGCTTGTACATTTCTTTCTTTAAGCCCCGTAGTATTCCTCTGCTTTGTCGTCTCCTTCTACTTCTTTCTCAATCTCTTTAAGCGCTAGCCTTCATCTTGCATCTCTACTAATTCCTTTAGCTCGGGGTGGTTGAGCTGGGGCATTAACTCGGCCAAATTGACCATCACCTCGCCTTTGCTACTCACGTTCTTTAGTGAGGTTATTCCTAACTCGCTATCTATCTTCTTGGATAATAGTCATTAGACTAGCTACCAAGTCGATAAGCCTATGCAAGCGGTTACCTACTAATTGAGGTGTAAAGCTTCCTTCCCATCCTTGCCCATGTTGAGTACCACTTTCTTGGTTTTCCAAAATTCCTTAAACACTTGAGTCTGACATTGTTGGTTACTTCACAAAATTGATGTCTAATAATACCACTTGGAGATCAATAACTAATACTCGATTCACCATGACAATTACACAACAAATGAACAGTCAACCACACTCTATTTTGCATATCGGAAACAAGGAAAAATAGAGCACAGAACACTTTTCAACTACTAAACTCTAAGGTTAACGATAGAACTATTATCTCACAGTAACAAATTACTTAAAGAACACAATAGCAGAATCCAACTTCGAACGTAACCTGGCTCTAATACTAAGATGATATAACTCGTGGGTGAATACATGAACCCGATATCACGCGTAACCAAAAGGACGGGTTCAGGCCGTAAGATGGCTCGAAAAGTCAATGGTAGTTGAGCGATGAGCAGGCATTCTCCTACACCAACAATGGATATGATGCACCAACGCCTCACACGAGCTTAGGTCATACTTGATATGATGCACAAGTATGGCCGGAGGTCACTCACCACTAGTCTACACTCAATGTGTTAAATAAGAGTAGCTCAAGAGTAAGATGAATGATGCTTAGCTCAAGAGAGAACAAAAGTTCATTGTATTCTTCCTTGTATGTGATTTCTTTCGGCTATTACATTATGCAAGTATTTATAATATCTAATTAGAGTAAGTCCTAAATTACAGAAATGGATCTTACTTACTAAACAAAAAAGGAGAATAATTTATAATGGATGCATGAAATCACACAAAAAGGAACATCCTATGAAAGAAAGGATAGCACACACGTGTTTTACTCAATCCATAATCCTAATAACATTATAGGCCAAGCAGGGGTAGGTCTCTAATCAGGTCTGGTCAGCATCGGCAATTTAGCACTCAAATTGCTGGGCTGGACAAAGGTTGGCTCGGGGGACGACTCACATTCAAATCAGCCTTGAATGGTCGGCTCCTAACAATTCTTAGATCGGCTTTAGCACTACGGAGATGGTTATATTCAGATGTAGCACTTGGACTGGTGTATAGTAAAGGGTTCGGTTCAGCACATCGGCTGGTGACCTCGATAGCATCCTAGATGGTATGGAGAGCAAAGTAGTTCAGTAGATCAGACTAGAGTAAGCACTACTCCTCGACACTTTACTCACCTTGGATAACTCGATGAACCACCTAAGAAAGCCTTCAAGCTTGAGAGCACGTGATCGATCCTTAATCCCTATCATGGTTCATCAACCTGAGAATGCACTTGAGGTCGATATTGGAGAATATCCTAGCTTTATGTAGTTCATATAGCATATCATTAAGCCTTAGAATGGGATACTTGTACTTGATTGTAATTTTGTAGATTACTTGACTATCAACACACATTCTCTAACTCCTATTTTTCTTTGGTTGCATCAAGATGAGCATAGCATACAAGCTTAAGGATTCTCAAACATATCCCTCTTCCATAAGCTCATTGACTTATCTTTGAATCTCGAAAGCTTACTTAAGATTCATTTGATATGTCGGTTTATTTAGTAAGGCGGTTCGGACTACGAGTCAATGCAATGCTTAATCCCTTTGAAGGGAGAAAACCCTTAGGCAACTCCTCAAGAAAGAGATCTTAGAATTCATTAATTGGCCTTTGAACTTCCTCAATAGCTCAACTTACTCCCTTAGTTCCAAGAATCTTTAGAATTTGCAAGTTAGAGCATCTAACCTTAATGTCTCTTCTAACTCAGATCGGATCATTACTAAAGTCTTAATCAAACCTTAACTCAATTTAGCCTGAATGTCACTCACTTAACAAGGGTCATGGGGCCTAATGTGATCTTCTTCCAATCTTTCTTAAAGGCGTATGTATTGCAAAACCCAACATTCATGACTCTCTTATCAAATAACTATAGATGACCTAACAACACATGTGAGCACACATCTATAATATATCACACAAAATCTTGTCATGGTAAATTCTAACTATGATAGGTAACAATATGTCACGCCCCGAACAAGAAGAGTCATAACAGTCCCGCCGTGTAAACTAATTTAAGATAGAAGCTGACCTCACAGCTGCTATCGTAGACGCAGTTTACATAAGGCGCACAACTCAACCAGCTTGAAACATCTGTTCTGACACCTGTTAATAACCAAACATGTGGTAGAGCTTTTACAAGTTACTTATTCTATACAACCTGCTGTTTAGTATCACAACAGCATTTAAACAAACGTTTCATGTCTAAAGGTAAAGTTTACAATCAGAGTTTATTAAAAACGACGGGTTTTGCGGTCTATATACAATAAGTTAGAAAACTAGTAGGCTTCCAGGCAATTCCGAATTAGTTTTGCTCAAAACTTAAAGACAAAGTCAAGAGCTCAGGTCCAGTTAATTTCTCGATCCTCACTTTCCCACATAGCAGTACACTAACCTGGAAATGGTGGTACCTGAACATCTTGTCTTCACTCAATACCTGCAAAAGAGTCTGTAGGGATGTGAGTACAACTAGCTCAGTAAGTGGGGCAGAGTTAGAAGAGTATTATACAATCACAAATAAAGTTAATAATCATGATGAAATGTAATACAATCACTCAAATGTAACATCGCACAATGTTATCCGGTCCACTGTGAGGTTAGAGAAATTACATCCGCTTCAACCTGGATTGAGGAGTTTCATCGCAGCTCAAGTCAAACCAAACCCGAGCTTGTGCAATGGAGAACACCCTCCTCCCATGACCGCCTTCGAACCACGGCCTCCAACCTTGCCGCAACCTCCTCGCCTATCACTTAGTTTGACTAAGGATGGGGAAAGGACCATTTCAGCTATCTTCATCGAAGGAAGTCGGTATTTAGCCTAACACTCTCAATCATTTTCCCCTAACGGGTGATTATGCATGTCCAATTACATTTTAGTCGAATAACCGTTAGTGTTAATCAAAGGTGACCAACAAGTTCATACAATATAAAATCCATGCAAATATGCAGAACAACACACCAAGGAGTTAAACTCCTGTTACAACTGAGTATCATTCACACACATTGCATGTGCATAATCATCTAACTACAAACACAACCAGAAGTACTCTTGGGTCTCCGGATACTTTAAATAGCACCCAAACAGCGGTAAAGCCACAACCCCAACTTACTTGTTTAGACGTTCGTTATTGCTGACTTGAATTGTTAACCGTCTTTGTATTGGAAGGTCCTAATTACACAAAAGGCCCAAATTCAATTTTTGTAATAATTACGAAAACATTAGGGTTTAATCTAAAATGGTTATATTTATATATATATATTATTTCCATAATATACCGTCATGTTATCACTATATATCGAATTAAATTATTAATTATTGATACTGTACATCATATATACTATTAC